>VZRV01005199.1:326747-864047 GCA_013398115.1 Falcunculus frontatus
GCAGCGCAGGGCAGCGCAGGGGCGGCGGCGGGCAGCGCAGGGCAGCGCAGCTCGGCCGCATTCACCGCGGGCTGCAAACGGGCTCGCTCCGCCGAGCGGGACACCCGGCACTCGGGCCGCCTCCCCGGGGCTCGGCCAGGGCGATGAACAGAATCACAGGAACAATTAGGTTGGAAAAGACCTCTGAGTTCAGCGAGTCCAGCCTGTGACCGAACACCACCTTATCAACCAAACCATGGCACCAAGTGCAACGTCCAGTCTTCCCTTGAGCACCTCCAGGGTCGGTGACTCCAACACCTTCCTGGTCAGCCCATTCCTATGTCACCTTTTCAGTGAAGAAATTCCTCCTAGTGTCCCCCTAAACCTCCCCTAGTGTACCTTAAGACTGTGTCCTCTCATCCTGTCACTTGTTGCATGGGAGCAAATCCCGACCCCCATCTGACTACAACCCTCCTGGTGCAGGGAGTTCTAGGAGGCAATAAGGTCTCCCCAGAACCTCCTTTTCTCCAGGCTAAACACCCTCAGCTCCCTCACCTGTTACTCATCAGACTTGTGCTCCAGACCCTTCCCCATCTCCATTGTCCTTCTCCAGACCCACTGCAGCACCTCAGTGTCCTTGTCGTGAAGGGCACAGAACTGGACACAGCACTTGAGAGGTGACCTCACCAGTGCCAAGTACAGGGGACTTAGAGCTGGTTCCTTTCGTTGACCGCTAAAAGCCACCAGCTGTGTCCAAGTGCAGTTACAGGTGGTATTTGGCAAAATGAGCCAAATCCCTGCAAATCCTCCCCGAAGTCTTACTCTTTGAAAATGAAGGTTTTTGAAGCCTAAGTCCTCTCTGCCAGGTAATTGGAATGCCCAGAGCCCCAGCAGGCTCAGCACCACTCACTCTTCCTCCTGATGGGGGTGAGTTTGTAACTCCTACCAGCACCAATGCGGCTCTGACAAAATAACCTGGTTTTAAACCAACACTTTAATTGCACTTATGCATAAGAAAAAGATAGAGAAGGTGATGAATACTTCAAGCCACAAAATAATTTCTTAACTCTGCACTCCTCAGCAAATGTTTGTAGAATCAAATGAAAAAAGCCTGCTGCTAAACGTATGGCAGGCAGAAGTACAGCGAGCTAGGCTAACACCCAGATAAAACCTTTTAACTGCAAGATGAGCGTATTTGATCCAGGTTTGTCAGGAATTACTTACAAAAGCTGAATCTTCCAGCGCTGGCTGTAGTGTCAGGTTTCAGCCTAGAACAGTGTGGATGGCACAGCTGGCATATGCAGCGTTCTAAAAGGACAGACTCCCCACTTCTGCATACAAGTATGGCTTACTTTTTTGAGATGCTGACCTAGGGATTTCAATCTTCTTCATGTCTGATGATCTCAAAAATTGCAGGATTTGGCAGAAAGTCAGGCCAAATAGCTTTCATGTGTGAAGTCAAATGCAGAGCAGATGTTACCCTTTTCACTGCAGGCATTTATTGCTCATTAGTATTTTCTCAATAAAACTCCATTGCTTATCACAGTACAACTTCATACCCAACTGGTACAAGATGATATATTTACTTTCTTGTAACTCATTTTCACTGTGTTAAACTGTCTCTGGAAGCGTTTTGCAGCAGGATTCTCTGCATTCTTACATTAACCTGCTCAGCACAAACACTCTTTGACATCACACTTTTGAATGGGCCAGAAACAGAGCTTGCCATTTTTCCTCTGATTTTAATGAAGAGCTTTTCGCTAAGTCCAGTAGCACAACTGGCCTGCTGTTATCTGTTTTATCTTCCTTTAAACTGCTGGGTTTGCTAACTTTGAGTTGAGGTATCAGGCTTATGGTGTTTTGAGGATTTTCTACTCTTTTTCTACTGATAGCAATAGAAAATGAGGACAGCAAGCACTAGGCTGATCCAATTCTAATTTAACAAAAAAGACAATGTTTTTCTTCTATTCTCGTCCATCAGTGACTCAGAAGTATAGGCACAGAGTCCCACCTGTAATTCATCTTCTTTATGTAACACAGCCAGAAAAGTCAGTCTGGAGACCCCTCTGGCATGGTGGAAAAAACTCCACATGGTTTGTTTAGCACTAAACCAGCTGACTTTTCCCCTGCTCTGCCTCCTTGCCAGGCTATACTTGCTGGATTCGTGCTGAGCTATGCCTTATTTGGATGCTAAAGAATGGTGTGACACAATGGGTCAGGGCTGTGCTCACTCATCTCCTCTTGGGCCCAGCTTTGGAGTCTCACCATCAGGAATCCCTCAAGGTTTTAGAGCCTTTAAGACAAACACTTAGTGCTCAGTAATACAAGATCTTCAAACGAAGTGCTGATGCATGTTGCCAGTTACTTTGCTCTTCAGGTGCATGCTACAGCATTCACTGGCTTTTTCCTAACACTGTGACGATGTGAGCTGGGGAACCACAGGGAGGTGGGCAGCAGCTTTTGTGCTGTTCTGCAGTGGTGTAGCCCACCAGCAAAAGGTGCAATATGCTCACTCTGCTGCTGATGGTCACCAGCTTGTGGAAACATCAGGCATTTGCAAATTGTGAGGCTTCATCAACATTTCCTAAAACATAACTCCTGGGGTAAAAAAAATAAATAAATCAGGAATTTGGAAAACAACTTCATCACTTCCATCAGTCCTCCTCATTTCTGCAAATGCTTTTGTGGATTCTGGTGTCCCAGCAATGTTTAACAGATGTTATTATGGCTGTTCCTGCTTGCAGGTCTGAACTTTGATCACGTTATTTTTTGCTATGATGATCTCATTCGCTTTTTGAGTTCACTGACAAAGTCTCCAGTGACATGCCCCTAAATGTAACACTTCCATTGAAAAAAATAGGTAATGTTTTTAACAAATAACATCTAGGGTTTGAAAGATAGAAAACAAGTGATTAGTATTAGAATTCAACTGATAAAGGGCTGGTCAGACCTGAAATCATGAGCCCATCTGCTCTTTCATATTATTAAATACCCAGACTGAAGCTTGTAGGTTGAATGTGTAGGAAAGGGTTTTGAAAAATGAAGAAAGTAGTAGTGTAAGGAAGCTCCCTTGTTTTCTTTTTTGGATTTATTGTGAAACAATGAAATGGTCCATTAATCCAACTGGATTCCCATTATTCCAACTGGATTCCAATAATTAAAGACTAACTTCTGTAAAGATTTCTGGATCTAAAAATGTTTAATCTTATGGAATATACTTAACAGACAAGAGCTAAAGTTGTCAAAAAGGACTGTAATTTATATTTGTACTAGATAAAATGAAGAAAAATAGGAAAACAGCAATTAAAAATATTATCTATGTATACATAGATATGCAGAAAATTTATGTTGACGGAAAATGCAAAGAGTGAAGGGATAACTATTCCCTTGATCAAACCTGATGTTACTTCAGTCAGCATAGGAAGGATATAAAAGACCCAAATTCTTTCTGAATTTGAAAAGAAGATAAATAAAGGGAATATTAGATCTAGAGAGAAATCAAGCTCTGCTTTCTCTTGCTTTTCAGAAGCCATTTCATTTGAGAACCAAGAGACAGAATTTTTATTTCCCTCTGGCTTGAAGCATTTGTACAGTAGATGGCAGTAAAACCCCTCACCTGTTTAACCAGTTGCTAGCAAAAGGAGCGGTTCCACTGCCGTGGAAGCTTTCTTGGTTGTCACAGAATTACTGAACTGGTTGTCACAGAATTACTGAACTCAGTTATCACATTCTCCTCACCCACGTACATTTTTGTGCTTGGTCTTGGTCAGTATAGCAGTTCTCAGAGCATTACAATTTATCAAGTAAGGTAAGAGCTGCATGATCTCAGTGTATTTACCCCTGCAGTAACAGTGCTGCCCTACCAACGTGCACCAGTAACATTCTATGGTAGGACAGTCAGAGCCAGCCATAAAACCAGGCACGTTCCCCCTAAAGGTACAGAAATAAGGGCACACTCACAGCTTGAGTTTAAGATTAAAATCTTCCCTGAGTTGTTTGGGTTAGTTTGTTTTTTTTTCCAAACTAAAGTCATAAGTAGGTGAATTCCCCAACAGCTCAGCTGAGAAACGTTAGTCAGGAACAAATCTTTAGGCATGTAAGATGTCTGGACCAAGAGAAAGAGTAGGATTAAAAGCAGTGGGTTTTCAGACAGTGAGATCAACATGTTTATCATCAGCTCTGCTTAATTTACTCCATTTTCCTGTGTACTCAGGATGTGTCACCTGGGCATTATATACTTTCAATAAAATAGAACATGAAAGTTTTATAGTGCCACACTGTTACTGTCTTAGTTTCAGAACTTGCATGCAGTCCAACACAGTTCCTAAAAAACCAAGATGGGAGCTTGGGAAATATTTTGCATGTTAAGAAAAGGAATGCTGAAAAGACCATGCTGTGGTTACAGATCAGCCAAAGGGTACACACATTTATTTTTCTTCTTTGCAAAAACATTAGTTTTAAAATTCCAGTTTTGCAGTGGTGATCTCCTCATAGTTTTAATTCAGGGTCTACTTGAAATTTTTTGGGACTCAGAGGAAAAATAATTTTCACCAGCTGGAAGTATGTAATGAAGGAACATTTGTGAAATACATTAGTGTAAAAAAGAGAAAACCACCACACACACACACTTCCTCCAAAGAAAAGAAAACATGCAGAATTTTTTTCTGTTTTTCCCGAAGTTATTCTCCAGGTAACAATCTCTTCTGCTAGAAAACAGCACAGAGAGGACTGAACAATTTTGTGCCTGAGAATATCTTGACATTTATCATTAGAATTCAGTTGCTGTGTGTAAACTTTTTACCCTCTCCAGCTTTTCACCCACTTACTGAGCAGAGGTACAAGACAACATGGAAAATGATGGTGTGCATCACCACTGCTCACAGTGCCAGAGGCACCACACAGCATCAGCGAGTTTTACTCTTCCATGTGTATCTTTTCAGACTCAACTATGTTGTTTCAAAACAAAGTAACAAACTATGGAAGGTATAAAACACCTGAAAGATGAAACATATTAATCACAAGGTATTGTGAGGCTTATATGCCCAAAGACAGAATTACATGTGCAGGCACTTGGGAAAGCTTTCTGGCTTGCTCTAGGAAGAGCTCCTCACAGCTGGGTGATAACTACCTCTCTTTCCACCCTTTCTCCCCAAAATACAAAGCCTAAGGAAATGAACATGTCCCAGAGTCTGTGAGTCAAAGATGTGGCTTTGAGGACTCTGACGGCCTGACACTGACTTACTGGTGAGAGAAGTGGGCCAGGCAACTGCGTTCAACCATCCTGAAGTGCCAGCACCAAGTGCCACTTCCACAGCAGGTGTCTACAAGTCAGGAAGAAAGACAACAGGCACATTTGCTTGGACAGACACAGCAGCAGGAGAAAAAACGTGGTTCCAGATTTTCTGTGTGAATCTTCAGGCATACCCTGTGTGAAGAATACAGTCCTGATTTGCATTTACCGTCCTTATCTGTTCTTCTAGAGACAAGACTCTAGATCCTGCTCAGTACCTAGACTAGCAATTTTTCCAAGCCGTTCAACATTACTTGAAGCCCCAGCATATATTTTTACTGATATCTACTGCCATAAACAAAAGGCTTCTGTGCAGTTTATGCCAAATACTCACCCAGCTATATGTGCAGGCTGGTTGCCAGCCCACTTTCCACACATTTACTGCTCTAACCATCCATTCCCATGTGCTTTCACCTACCTGTGCTGCAACTACACCTTCATTTCGCTTTGCAGACATGTTCTGTGCCACTAAAATTGCTCTTCGTGGGAACAGAGTACAGATAGCTTGAGAAACAGCACAGGCTAGTAAAAAACAGGAAAAGGACTCTTATCAAATTAGCAACGTCTCGGGTATTTGGGTGGAGGCATTTGGCACTGGGCTTGCATATTCTTATTGGAGTGAGTCCATGCATACTACAAACTCCATTCCTTTGCTTTGTATTTTTCTTCCCAAACTCAGATATATTTCAAAAGAGCCTCTCTAAAGATGCCTAAGTATAGAATTACTATATGCTACACAAGCAGTAAGCAGGGATTTTACTTTATTCCCTTTCCATACAGGATAAATCAAGTTAATGGTACTTGCACAGATTTATACTGCAATAGGATATTTGCAAAAACTGAAGTAGGTATTTGTTTTGTACCTTTGCAAGCAGGGCTATGGGAAACAACTACAAAAATTTTTAAAACTGCTGCTGAGGGAAGACAACTGCCTGGGAGGAGTGACTTCTCCAGAAGGCACTAAGTGTAAGACAGTTCATCTCTTCTGTGACTTGGAATAACTCAACAACTGCTTGAATTGGCAATATTATCATTTATTTCTTTTACCTTGAACAAAACCAGGACCATTTCCTTGTTTTAAACGCTACTTGTATTTTCTGGTGTATAGCAATGTACATCACACACTTAACTTACAGTTACGCCTCAGTGTGATTAACATTACTCAGTAGGACAGTTTTACTACCTGCACACTCATCTCAGTATCTGCCACTCAGCTTGGGTTCTTTTCATCCTTTCATCACCAATAAAAGCAATCTGCAGTGCGAAGGTAGGCGAGATAAGGACTCATCCATCAGAGGAGAATCAAGCTCAAGGTGTGCTGGTGCTGGAGGGGAGGCTGTGCTCTACTTAGTGGATGATGACATTTTTTCCAAGTGCTGTAATGAAAGCTAACAAGTTCCTACTCGACTTAGCGCCTGGCAAATTTAAACAACAGGTGTGAGTAAAAAGCATTTTTTATGTGGACTGTTGTGTTCTTGTAAATTCTCAACCAGGAAAATAAAATAGAATCAAAGCGAAATCCCCATGTTGTCTGAGAAATACATCTATAACTGATAGTGACACATGTGATGTTAGAGAGTAATGTCTTCATTATTGGTTCACAGGTAAAACAGACATGGGCAAAAGAGGAACTGGGAAAACAGATTTCAGGACTTTCTGGGTTTAAACTAGTTTAAAAAGGAATTTCTGCCATCTCACACCTTTAATACAGTATGCAGGTGTCCTACTCAGATCAAAAAACTGCTCAGCACCTCTGAACATCAGCCTTTTCTTTAGAAATCAAAATACAACATTGCAATGCTCATTGTGGGCAGCTGTTTGGTTTTTAAACCTACATACCAAATGTCACAGCAGCTAAAGACCCAGCAGCTTTTAAACAAGAGAGAACTTTTCATTGTGCAATAGCTATTAAAGCTCAATTCTGCAACACTGAGACTTTGCTCTAATGGAACTGTTTGTTTGACTAAGGCTTAGTCAAACAGGCAGGCCTTAGCTGTATGTACTCCATATGTGTGCATGGCCCAAGCTGGGTATGCACCTGGGTGGTTTGGTAAAATGATCTTTAAAACAACTTAGCTGAAATGGCACAAATCCCTATACAATCTGCTCTCAATTTAAACTTGGATTTTATCATTTTTCTTTAATTAAATCCAAACTGTTAATAGCCTGTGATTCACAAATATAATGGATCCAGAGTAAGCCCTTCCTATCAGTCCTTTTGCCAGCTGTAGTGCTCCTAATGCTGGCAGCTCATACACTGATGGAGAAGCAGAGGGAGGAGTCAATACCTTAATTGCACAAAATGGCAATAATGTCTGTATCTCCTGCACACAGACACGTAAGCCCGTGTGCTTTTCATTCCAATTTATGACAGTAAGTCTCAGCACTGAGCACCTCCCATGCACTAACAACCAGTCTGGGTTGCAAGTTGGGCTGTCTCTTGTATCCACAATCCTTCCCAGCAGTTGTTAATTTCCTGGAAATGCCTTGCACTCAGACATGGCAGCATGTGAATGGAATAAAAGCACACACACATGTGCTACATGTTTGCTATCTGCTGAAAGGCAGCAAAAAATTGTGGGTTTGCATTTTTATTTTTATTTTCTGAAGTGTTGTAATTTCCTGGTTAAGATAATTGATAATGAAGTCCTAGCATAGAGAAATTTAACCCAGATTCTGCCAGTGTGGCAAGAACCACTGAAAGGATTTTTACAGAAAAAGTTCCTGCATACTTTAAATGCAGATGAGGGTGACAAAGAATTTCCTGTTACCTAGACCTTGCCAAGCATCTTCTCCTGTGGCAAAGGAATGTGGCGGCTGCACAGACAAGTGGAGGCTGTAGGAGCAGGACAAGGCATAACAACACAGCAGCTTTTAGAGGGGAGGATTCATCCCTCTGTAGATCACCCTCATGCTCTCTATACCCTCCCAACTGGCCTTTAGCCCCCATGTGAAATTCTATCTTCTTGTTTCCCTTCCTACTTTCTCACCTAACTCATCTTCCAGATTTTTTTTTTCTGGACAGCCTGCACAGATTACATCACCCTTTTATCCTATTTCATAGTCTACATGTGTACAATAAAAAATAAGGAAGTAGCACAGCAATCCAGAGTAAGTAGAAAGAAGTCTGGCAGGCTCATCCTTGCTGGCTGCAAAAAAAAAACATAATCCAGGAAAGATTTTGAAGCATTTTCCCAGGCTATTTCTCCAATATTCTTTTCAAGAAAAACGTAACTACTGGTTGGGCCTGCAAAGAAATGCTCTACTTTTAAACTGGAAACACACAGATCTCCATGTTCAATATCAATACCAATGCGTCCCAAGTTAAAACAACTTACCAGAGCTTTGCAGTTGCACCATCCTGATTACTCTTTCACAAATTGCACTGTAGAAACACCAGACCTGCATAATTTTCCTCAGTGGCACAGCCAACTATCACTGGCTGTAGCACTTTGGAGGTCTTAGCCAAGAAAACACTGTTTGCCAGTTGCCAGTCTCAGCTTTGGTTGAGACAGACCACATGGATTCTTCCTCAACATTTCTCTTTGTGTCTCAGGGCAAAGAATGAAAACTACATCAAAGAAAGAACAATCCCAAGAAGCAGATCATGGTCAAGCCCTGGAATAGAAGGCATTCAAAATACTTGGCTGGATCATGGCCTCAGACATGTATCAACCCTTTATACCCATGATCCATATATTCTTGCTGTGAAGAATGAAGGAATGTTCTCACAACCCTGCATGTCAGTGTGTTATGATGTGTGGTACTGGCAGTTGCAGCTGGGTCTGCAGGACTTGGGTTTTTTGTGTGTGTTTGCTCTATTTTTTTAATGAAAAAGATGCTGTTTAATCTTTATCCAGCTATTCCTCAAACCAGCAGAGACAGGAAGAAGCCAGTGCTGGGGTGTCCTTAAGGGCCACAATATTCAAATCCAAAATACTATGTTATGTCCTTTTATTTTGGTGCATTATGAGTCAGGAAATAAATGGAAAGGAGTGAGTGGTTTTGTGTCTGTAAGACTTCTATCTGCTTCTGTTTCCCATTGTTTCCATCTGGATTATCTAGGTGGCATTGAGGGGTATCCTGCATTTATACAATTCTCAGCAGCAGCTTACAAATTGGCAAGGTTCTGACTTACAGGAAACTAGATGGGTTTGCAGATGAAGCCAAGAAGATTATGCAAACTTGTACAGATTCTCTGTACCTTGGAAAGAACACAACACACACTGAAGACAGTATGTTACACAGCTTCCCTCTATTAAAAGAGCTATTCCTGTGCACGTTTTCAAAAAACCCTCCATAAAGATAAAAAGCATTATCCTTGTTTCCTCTGCTTTGACCTTTTTTCTGCAATTCCCACTTAATCTTTCACCGATGTTCCTGCTTTATTATTAAAAGAAGTCCACCTGAGGAAAAAAGTACTCTATTTTTCTATGTGCTGAGTCATGTAAGAAAGTATTTCCTCCCCCAAATTTAAAATTTAGTTGGCTAATCATTTTCTTCTTTTGCTGCCACTAACGAACATTACATCAGTCGCAGACAGCCCAGTGTAAGATATTCCTATGATATTAACAGTATAGTAATGTTTGACAGCCCGGATTTTGAGTAGCATTTAATACATGTAATACCTTACAGATCCAGATTTCTCACTCAGGTGCTAGAGCTGAGGCAGTGCTCTATAGGTGCTTTAGCCTTGTTTCTTAATCTAAGTTCCTCTTCTTTCCCATCTCTCACCCCATTCACCCATTCTTGATTGAACTAATTGACCACACAGAACTCTGAAAGATAAATTACATTTCTGCAAGTTTTGTGAACATAAGGAACCATTAAAATAGACACAACATGCCTCTGAGGGTCCTGATGGAAGGAAAGCACATCCTGCAGCATGCCTTCTATATTATTTGATATCAGAGAAATCCCAAGAGGGAGCAGGAGACAACACAAATGTCTCCATATCTGGAAAATAATTCATTCCAAGTTTACAGCCAACCATGAGACAAGAATCTGTGAGAAGGCAGGTTTTGCCAGTTCTGGTGCTCTCAGAACTACTCATTTCATTGAGAGAGGTCAGCTCAAAAACCAACCCAGACAATTACAGAGCATGGCTGCACAATTAGGATATATTTCAAACTGCCAAATGTGTTTTTGCATTGAAAAAAAGGGTGAGTAACTCTCCAAACCAGGACACGCATTTTGAGGAATGCTGAACGATGAAGGGTTCTGTCATTTAACAAATTTTTAGTTAACATAGCAAAGTAGCTGCAAACTTGCTGGAATGGGGTTAAATCAGGGCTCAACTTACTTATTTTTACAAGCCAATGCTTTGTAGCTTTGCTGAGTTTTCTCTGATTAGACACTGCATGCAAAGAACCCATGAGGGGTAGTGGCTTATGAGATATGGTAGAAACAGTTTTACTGCTCCAGCAAATACACCATTATGTGTATTTATGTGTCTGTTGCTAGTCAGCAAAAAAGCCACTTGGTGTGATTCACCATCATATTCACTGCTCCATTCAGCTCTCCTTGAAACTGGAAAGCTTTTATTTACCTATTATGAAGCTTTACGGATTATCTGCAACAATGCACTTTGGGGAAGTCTACTCTGCAAACAGATTTTTTTCAGATTAATTCTTATCTCCTTGCTTGCACATGCTTGCCCTATTAATGGTGACATGATATCATTAAAAGACATGAAAACCACAGCCTCCTCTTACCCTTAGACACAGTGAGAGTTGAACTCAGATTCCTCAAACCACAAAGCAGTTCGTGGTCTCCTGAAAAGCAATTTTAAACAGCAAACAAAGGGTCTGACCTCACTCAGACACATTGTTTAGGACTCAAGCACATACCACGGGACCATAACAGCAATCCAGTGGAGCTGGCAGCACACTCAGCTGTGTAAGACTCATGGCCCAGTGCCAAGAGCTCCTCTGTTCTACTCCTGCACAGCCTTCGGCTCTCTGGGTGGCCTTGGGCCCTCCTCTATAAACAATTCCCAGCACAGCACTTCCTTATGGGAAGCCCTCCTGACTCCCAGCAGCACCAGTGGAAGCCACACACGCATGGGGACTTGAACTCTTGGAGCTCAACTACCTGACACTTCATCCTTGTGCTAAGCAAGGAAGGAGCAAGAGATTAGAGTAACTTACCTGTGCACAACGTATTTGGAGCTTCATCTGTCACCCTCTAGGACAAGCTAAGGCCTTGCAGGAGCCTTGTAACATGTATTTTGCTTCCCAAAAACACATAAGAGAAACATGAAGCCAGGAATTTCATCCTTTCCATTTAGGATGTCTTGGCAGCATTAGGAAGTCTTGGCCACTAAACCACACAAAAGCTTGTAATGTTACCAAGTTCCTCCCTTTAAAACACAATCAAAAAAAGCCAGACTCGTACCAGTACATCTTCCCTCTCTGACTCCCACTTAACCTGAAACTATTAGGTATTACTTTACCCTTTCACCAGCTTACAGCAGTGGCTGATGAAGTCACCTCTTTTTAGTTGCTTGCTAAGGGTCCACTAATGGAAATTCTTTGGTGATCTGGAAGGTTATCTTGTACCTGTCTCCTACCAAACTCCTTGCTGCTAGAGGGATGGACAGCATCAGCTTTCAGCAGTGTACTACAGAAAAAGAAGGAATAAAAATTATTTTTCAAGTCCTGAAGTTGCCTATTGACAGACCTCACAATTCAAATAAAGACACCTACATATGTCGAAATTGGCAACCAGTAGTGAAAAGTTGAGTGAAAGTATCTCTTATGAATGTGACACATGATTTTAGAAGGTTTATCACCATACTGAAGTGAATTAACACATATTACCAGGTAAGATATACATATAGATGGTAGTGTTTCCAAGAGCACGGCCTTCAGGACTCATTTCCCAAAGAGGTCTATGGGAGTTCTGCAATGGTCTTACCAAAAACATTTTGGTCAACGATGAGCATTCTGGAAAGCTCTCTCATCTGCTGGAGGATAACTGCATTCTGCACCACCTGGGCCTGCAGCCAAGTGACAGGGACAGGCTCCTGCAATATGGCCCTCAAAGGGCCCCTCTGAGCAGCTACAGATCCACATCTGTCCAAACCACTGCATTTCTATACATTGGCCAACAACACAGAAAAGACTGAGAGCCAGTGTGTTAACAGTCTGCTCACAATGAGAGACACTGCACACAGGGATGCACAGGAAACTGATGTGATGAAAAACAAACCACAGGAGAACAAAATTAAAAAAATGTCCTAAAATGTGCATTTTATTTCATATCATTATACAATGTTTACATACAGGTATACTTTTAAGACTGCTCAAAGAAAGTGTGAAAAAAGTGAGGCGAATATCGGTTTAAAAATTCCTCCCCTACCCCAAATCCCCACAAATAAAAATACATTTTAAAACAATCTCTTCCAAATTAATGTTTTGTCCTGAATTTATTGAATCTTTCATTTCAACATGAAAAATACAATCGAATGAATACTCAAGGTGAAATGCTGACCTACACTCTGTATTGAGTTGCAAGAATACAATTTAAAACCTTCAGAAGACTTCACTTGTCTCCATTGCTTACATACCTTTGTTTCACTGAATTAGAAGGCACAGAAAGTCCAAATTCTCACAGATCAGTAAAATTCTGATAAAAATAAATTACTGTGCTGGACAACTCCTGACTTGTCTGATAACAAACAAAAGACTTCAAAGCAGAAGCTTTTGTTCAAAATAGCACCATTTCCACCTGATCTCTCTCGAACATGAATCATTCTTCTTGTGTAAAAACTGTAGTTGGCACTTGAGGTGGGACACTTTCTGCCACAGCCAGGATTCTTCAAAGACTAAGCATACCGAATTGCTGAACTCTCTACAAAGTGTAGGTAACATTTTTGTTGGGAAATGGCACGTTTAAACCATAATGTAATGTAGCTTAACCCGCATATGGCTTGCCCATTTTGGTGTTTCCCTGACCCCTGCTTCATAATTTAGCAGATGTTCTTGTGACTGTGGTGAAACTAAAATAAAGACATGTTTATGGGGCTTCACGGCAAGCAGGTGTAAAAATAATAAAACAAATAGTGTGGTTGCTGCTAAGAAGGTTTTCACATGTTGTTTAACTCCAGTAAAGTTTGATCCAGCATCTGATGCATACTAAGGTTTTCTTCTTTGGCATGCGCCACTTTCTCTGTTGTGGGATTAGAAAATTAAAACATGAATAGCAGTTCTTTGGAGGTACTGATTCTCAGAACATGAAGGCATGCAATCATCATTTCTCTCAGAGAGTTTAGAAAGTTAAGAAATGTGCATGCTCATAAATACCAATGTTCCCAGATAACACAACTAGAGAGAACTCCAAATTAATAAAACAAACAGCAAGTAATGCAAGTTTAGAACTTTTTACAGCTGCATTTGTTAAGAAAATGCACTGCCAACAGAGACACAATGTTCTGGAAGCTCTTTGCTTATAGGAAAGTGGCCTTATAGTAAGCGGCCTTTCTTTTTTTTAAAGTAGGCAATAAAGAAAATAAATAAGTTCTTTGCACATACACAATTAAAAGTTTCATAGAATTCAGAAACACAAAGAACAAAAAATTTAAAACTATTATAGTTTTCAGTGAAGTGACCTTCAAGAAATTTATTTCTTCTAGAAAATAAATAGACTCAAAGTTAGTAGCTTTATGTTGCATGCACACTTTTATAGGACAATCATTTAACACACGTATTTGATACAATAAATGAGCATAATGTTCTGGTGGTGCATCCTACTGGGATCCAGTAATAGTAACTTCACACTATGCAATCATACCTTTAAACTGATCGGGTATTGTCAGATGGAGCTCCCATTCTTTTTTTTTTTAATGTCAAATACAAGCCCAATTCATAGTAAGGCAAAATTATCACATCAAGGTCTCCAGACAAAACAGCTGTAAGTATCCTTTAAGCTGGTCTTGAAATACAGACATATGAATCCTGGTGAATATTTTTCTCTCACTGTGGTAAAAATCTTAGGGCCAATTCATGTTGTCAGATAAACTGAGTGCCTTTCTGCAAGGCAGGCTGTTACTTTTTGGATACTGTTAGCAAAATGCTGTAGCTCTTTACTTATGTGGAAAGAAGCTACTGCACAGCTGAAGAGCTTAGTGCTCCCCCAAAATAGGTGTGCAGACGCATAATGAAAAGCCTCATCCAGAAGAAGCATTGCCATATTTTCCCAAGAGAAACTGAGAATTTCTTTCATTAATTTACCACAGAATCAACAGCTCAAAAAAAAAGGAAAAAAAAAAAAGGAAAAAAAATCAATTTCTAAGTTTCTTGCTTATTTCTACATTTACTGATTTATTCTTAAAGGAAATTTGGAAGAAGGCGTTTTGAAACAAGTTAACAATATAGTCACACTAAAGTTTAATCCTCATTCAATGCCAGCTTTAGTTCATTAGTTAGGCGACTGTTTTGCTCAAGTTGCTGGTAGAGTTGGTCTGTACAGGCAGCAAGCAGGTTAGAAGGGAAAAAAGAGGCAGAATGAAGACAGATTAGACAGAGAAAACAGTTAAATAAGAGTTAATAAAGAAACTGGTCACATGACAGACAGTTCAGTAACACACAGAAACATTTTACCTCTGTTTCTAGAACTCTAGTAATTAAATAGCTACTCCAAGGAACAGCTATTGGACCATATGAATAACTGGCTAAGAATCCTGCAGTGGGGAACAGCTGTGAGACACAAACTGGAACAGAAACAGAAGAACTGCAGCTATATTCCTCCAAGTACCAAGTCCTGCTTTAGTCTTCTCTACAGTGTGTGAAAGATCGGTTTTATGAGTGCCATTTTCTTTGCAAACTATTTAAGGTGTGGTGGAACCTCAGCTGCCAGTAGAGAGAAAGCAATTGCACCACAGCCAGCACAAGTAACAGCAGGAGAGATGCTAGTAGGCAACTACCACCAGATCTAACTCAGCCCACACTCCTTTCCGAGGAAATCTGATGGGTTGAAATGTTATTTTTGGTAGGAAAGTATACTTGTGTTACTGGAATCAACACATTTTGATACCTTTAAATTGCCAAGCTTTACTTTGTAAGAAAAAAGACTCACGTTTGGTGAAAATGAAAAGGAAGGATGAACACCTTGCTCAAAAACAGCAAACAGAGAGGACAATTCATGTTGAAACAGAACAGCCACAGCCATGTTGTGACAGCACATTTAGTGAGAGTTATTCTGCAGAGTGAAAGAAATGTTCCACAATAGCTTTTGACTATCTTGTGTTCTCAAATTGTCCATGTTCTTCTCAACAGCCTAACTGCACTCCTGACCTCTTGATCCCAGATTATTCCCCTACAGGAAATGACTGTTTCTGATTCTTTTCCACAAGCTGCCTAACAGCTTCCACAGGAATCCTCTTTCCCTGCAGGCACTGGACACAGCAAAGGCAAAGCTGTGCAGTGAGCTGGTCTGCAGGACATGCTTGTGTGGTGAGCAACTCCTACCAGCTTCCTCCCAAGCCCAGACTCCCACAGCCAGCCCAGTAAGGCCAGGGCACATTTCACAGCTCTGATCCTGCACCAGTAACAAATGGATCTTGTCTCTCTCATCATGATAAAGTCACATACATGTGGAAGAAACTGTCAAAACCTTAGAGTAACTAGAATTTCACTTTGTCTGGCAAAGTGTATATAGCTGTTACTCAAAAATGAATAATGTGAACTTATACTTAACATCATCACAGAAATCTCTCTGATTGAGGCAGAGATTTACAGTATTTCTCAACTTTCAAAACAACTAAACCCCCCAGTAAAGCAGGGAAAGCACTTCCCAAGTGTACAGTGAGCCTTTGATTCCGTGTGTCCATCTGCTCCAGAGGCAGAGCCTGGCACTGCAGGAGCCCCAGTAACCGAGCAGGGAGTTCTGGCTCTGTGCAGAGGCAGCAAAGCTCAGCCTCGGCTCAGCAGAGCCCAGAGCCAGCCCTGCACTCCCAGCAAGAAGCCTCAGGCACAGAAAGAGCCAGACACGGGAGGCAGAACAGCACAACGGAGGGTGATAAGAGTGCTGAACTGCACTGTGGTGGGGAACCACAACAGCTCCCTGGAGTGAAGATCAGTGCAGCAGGACCAGGCAGGAATTCTGCATGCAGCTACCTGGGGATCTGCATTGCACTGCCCATTTCCAGTGCGACATCCAGCAATCTGTCATTCTCCAGTGCAGAGCTGATCATGTATGACTGACACAAAAGGCAAAATTTTAATACTGACGTTTAAAATCACTACGTTAAAAAATCGACAGGTTCCTACAATGGATTTTGCTTTTTTGTTTACTTTTCTTAAGAAACACCAGTATTGCAAGGACTTGAGTGGACAAAAACCACTGCTAAAAAAATGAACCAAAACACAATAGATTAAGAAGTTGGAGTTGCTGTAGCACATTTTACTCTGGCTCAGCTGACAAGTGACAGTTCACCACACTCCCCCTAACTCTTGCATTTGTGAAGTTAACCATGTTAGCCTCAGTCATCTTAAAAATGCTCATCCCATTATATTTGGGTAACTTTCATATATCCCATTCTATTTGGTTACCCTTCCCACACAGCCACTTACAGTTTGTCAGTTGAGGAGTAGTAAGTTACTGAACTTTATTACTTGAACTATCTGTGACTGCTGATATATACCCTGTATTTGAGCTTCTTGCCACAGCCAGCAACGTTAGGATGTGTCATAGGCTAGAAAACTGGGATATGGCAAAGTTATCCAAGGATGGCAGGCCAGGAAGAGAATGCATCCATTTGCAAGCCTTATTTGGAAAACAAGTTTTAAGGAGGGGAGAAAATCTAGTTTAGACTGCACTGCTGAATAATCTTGAAGCTGAACAAGAAAGAGACATTTACATTATTCTACAAGTTAAAAACTATAATTCAGCTGTGGTATAATGAGTTTATTTAGCTTTGGTGACTTAGGAACTTTAGCAATATATAAAGTGACAGCATCACCAGAAATCAATCCAGTTGTCACTTTAAGGTGAACTGGAAAATAACCTCTTTCACTGTGAGGTAAATAAAGTTAAAATAAGGCAATAAACTCCCTAGTTTCAAATAACAATACAAAAAAGCACAAGATGCCAGTGTTTAATGTTTCATCCTTAATTAGACACTGACAGATCAGCTGAAACCTGAAATCCATGATATTCCACTTTGCAGCAGCATCATTTCATTAATAGTATAATCATGAGAATTTTCCTACTCCAGTTTTGAAACATTTCTCGTGAGTCTGCAATTCAAACTCACGAGTCTGAACTAAGCACAAGTGGAAAGCTACCGAAACCTCCCTGATGTTTCCAATCCTATCATGCCACTCAAGAAAAATACATCGTAAAAACCCAGAAATGTTAGCAAGCAACATCCTTGCTGAATAACTGAGGTGTAAAAATGAGAAAACTTTTTTGCAAGACATTTCAAGGATTATTTCTCGGTGAAAAAATGAATTTAAAGTTTTTGATCCTGCCTCTTTAAATCTGTCTCGAATATAAGTTAATGAACAAACACATTTAAATAAAGATAAGATGTCTTCAGCATCAAGCTAGGAAAAGATTTCAGGCTTTAAAGAGAAAAATCTGGTTACATCAAGGATGTAACTGCTCTCTCAGCCATGCTCCCACGACCAAGTGACCCCAAGGAAGTAGTGTCCTTGCAAATTTTGTCCTAACAATAACAACTGGAAAAATTCCTATTACATCTATTTGTCATTTTATCTGCAACAGAGTTTGAGAAAAACTAAGATAATAACTGGTCAGTTTTCACACCATCCCACACACTGCACTCGCTGGCTTGGCATTGTCAACATTCAGGCAAAAGTGTTTTCAGCCAAAAAACGAAAACACCAAAAAATGAAATCCCTAATGGCAAAAAAGCGCAAATTTTATTAATAACTTCAAGAGTTATTTAAATAAATAAAAGGCAAAGGAATAGCAAAAGGGATACAGCTGGGATATTTATTTTACACTGAGAAATGTAGTTTCTGTACAGCAGAGCACAAACAGAGCATGTTCTCAGACAGGTGATAGAGGAAGTGTCAACTAAGCTAGAAGACAGGACAATGAACCCATGAAACATCCAAAGCTTGGAAAGATGTTTTATCCAACCCGATGAAGATGTCTTTGGAGAAGTGAAGCAAAGAAAATTATCTGCATGAAAAGAAAAAGTGAGATAAAGTAGAAAATGAAAAAAGATGCAGTAAAGACTTCCAAAAAAGCAGCAATGGCACAGCAGAGCCCAGCATGCTGAGATGACTATGCTAGAGAAACAGCACACCATGCTGGGACTGGAATGCTACAGTCATGTCCTCATGTACCAGTAGAGTACAATTTAAACTCTGTTTTCCACTTAAAAAATCCTGAATTGAAGAAATATTGTAAACTCTGTATACAGAGGAGAAAAGAAATCCATTTGCTTGATAAGCCACTGAGCAAAACCATATGTTGGGAAGGAATTTAGAAACAAAATCAAAGCATACAAAGCAGGCAACATTAGATCTCTACTAAAATGTTGGTAGAGAGAGGGAGGAAAGTAGTGAACAGACACAGAGACAAAAAAACCACAAAGAAAAAACCACTTAAAACATGGGTGCACACAAAATACATTTCAAGCTCTAAGCAAACCTTATGCCTTGTTGAAAGCATGCTTGGGCTTCCAAAAGGGAATGCTGGGACCAAACATTGCACCTCCTAAGCACTTGAGAGCCACAGCTCTTCCCCTCTCCCGTGCCAGCTGCAGCTTTCATGCAAGTGAAGGGTTTGAACACAGGAAGGTGGAGGTAGCACAGCTCACCTCTGTTCACAAGTCCAGTTTGTGTCAAACACTGTATGAACGAGTCACACCTTACAGCTGCTGACTCTCCTGCTTTCCTGCCACTCTTTATTTTTCTCCTCATGACTAAAGGTGGTATTACCACATTTTTGGTGTATGCAAATGAAATTACTACTGCTATCCAGAAAACATGCAGAAGCAACCTACAATTCAATTGTTGCCTTTATGGGTTTAAATGACAAGGTATTTTAAATCCATTTCCACGCTTGTGGAAACAGCCAAAATTTTCAGAGCAGTTATGGAAATTCAGATAAACGCTTTCTACTGTCATTAACAGAGAATATCGCTAAACCTAAATTTCTCTGATATTTTTGTAGGAACTTTGCCAGAACAAAAACTGTGACAGCAGGCAAAGGAATACACTCTGAATGCAACATGTACCAAGGCAATTTTCTTTGGTAAAATGAACGTGATGGGCCTGGTAGGTAATGTTTGAACAGAAGTGAACTGAAAAGATAAACACAGAACCACAAACAAAGGGCAACCACAAGACTCAAGGACTGCAGACACAGAATGAAAGAGTAACCACAAGCTTACAAAATCACCATGAGTATTTACCAGGCTTGGCACAACACTCACCCACACTTTGCCACGGTAAAGCAATTGTTCATGGTATTTTGTACACCTATTCTCTCTAAAGGAAAGCATCTCCCACTACACAGGGAGCATCATTTCACAAGGCCGGTACCGCACAATCAGTGAGGGCAAGGAAGCAGGAGAGGGCACAAGCTGGGAAGACATTTACATGGAAGTCATATCATTGAGAGCGTGGTCCAGCTCCTCACTGATGGCTTTGTACTTCAGTTTCTGAGCATAGAGCTCATCTAACGTTTCCCCAGGGAAGGCAGAGGTGTGCAAGGAAATGGAGCGGGATCATGGGATGGAAGGTGAAGGTGGTGGCACAGGATACCATCCAGAAGCCGCAGGAAATGGGAAGAGCGCACATAAAGAAGTGTTGTGACAGACAAAATGAAACAAAGTTAGAGAAGAATAAAAGAAAGAAAAGAGTGAACTGTTCTATGCAACAAGCTCATTAACTGCACTGTCAGTGGAGCAACCTGTGATACACAGAAAACCAAGGAAAGAAAAAGTACAAAAGAAGCAAAAATCCTTGTTTCACTGCCCTGGATTTTTGTTTTAATGCACATTAGAAAGGCACACAGGAGCTAGGGAGAAAAGATCCAAAACTGGGGCTCGAGGAGGATGTTACCATTTTCTACCACTTTTTTTTTTTTAAACCACTTTGGTTTGTGTCATGTCAAACTCAGCTTCTTACAGCAATTTTTGTTCCTTCTAAACACTTATCTTTCTTCTCTGCTTCCTTCCTGAGTCAGAGATCATAAATTTTCAGCAGCTACTTAGGCATTTCATCACCTTCATGCAGAACCCAGCCTGCCACACCACGCAATTAAGCTTCTTAAAATCCTAGACTTAGTGTAATGCATCTAAATAGTGAACTCCATATAACTTCTAATTACAAAGTCCTACTGAATTATTTTCTCCAGAGGCAGAAAGCACATTTTACTACCCTGCTGCAGTTATGACAGATTTATCAAAACCTTACAAACAAACCCTCTGAAGTTAAATAAGCTGTCCTTCTGATTATGTATACAATCTATTAGCTTGACCAAAACCCAGCAACTGTTCTTTGACACAAAAGGCCTGCCCTGACCCACACTTATCACAGGAATAAATTAGGTTAGCTTGCTACAATCCCTAATTATTTCAAACATAATGCAACTCTTCATGGGCTTTTTGCTAGGATGATAATAACACTTGTCATCTGATCCTTTACCCTATACATTTATATACCTCCAAATAGAAGAGTATAAAGCAAAAAATGAAAGGAGTCATGAGAGAAAAAGAAACAAGCAAGAGCAAAACACTGTTCACCTGAAGCATTTAAGTTATCAGTATATTTCATTTGGAAAATACCTTGTCTACTTTACTCTTTAGGCAGATCCATTTATTTAAGTGGGACAAGTGAGCCCAGTAGAACTGGGTATTGAAAAAAAAACCCAACAAACCCCCCCCCCCCCCCCAAGAGAAGCATAAGAGATATGTATTTCCACAGCAAGTCGAAAAACAAACGCCCATACCTTCTAGGTCATCAATGCTCTTCTCCAGCTTGGTTACTGACCTCTCAGCAAACTCAGCACGGGTCTCAGCCTGAAGTCAGGACAAACACAGACTACTTTAGGAAACACACACACAGTACTTAGGAATAGAGGAGAAATAATTCAGATGAGGAAAGAAGTACAATGAGAGGAGGCAAATAAGGCTATTTTGAACTAATTTCTAGGGAAGATATTTAACATTAAACTGTTTCCAATACGGTATGTTCATCCTTAGAGCATCGAAGTAGTGTTTATACTAAAAGAATCAAAGGTACATTGGAAGATACGTTGCAAAGAACAGCTCTAATTTTACCTCCTTCAGTTTGTCAGTCAGAACTTTAATCTCCTCTTCATACTTGTCTTCTTTCTGTGAGTACTGTAATTAGAAAGAGGATCACTGGTATTAGATGGGTATACTAAATATACCAAAAACATCCCACATTCGAAACTCTTGTAGTAGATCATCTGTACACAAGAAATTATTATAGGCAAAACTAAATTAATTCCACTTGCAAGGCTGTGGTAATACAGTTTACTACAAGACTCAAAGTTCCCTTGAGTTACATTCCAGTAATATATGGTGGGAAGTCTGAGAAGAAATTAGTACTACAGTTGTAATGAGGAATGTCTTTTGGAGAAATTTAACGTTAGGACACAATGGCACTTTGAGGGACATTCTGTAAGTAACATTTAATCCTGTCAGAGTACTCAAGAGAACATGTGTCCAAATAATACTGACCTATTTGGAACTAGAAGACATGCTATTTTCCAGTAGGAGCCAAATATGAATCGAGTAGTAAATCCAAATGCCTCTACTGACAGTGGCCCTGCTGAAATGCTGCAAAGCGATCAGCGTACAGAGAAAACCCCATAGGCCAGATGACAATGTAAGGGACACATTCTCACGTAAGTCTCTAGCCTACCTTCTCAGCCTGAGCCTCCAGCGACTTCAGGTTGTTGGTCACAGTTTTCAACTCCTCTTCAAGCTCAGCACATTTGCTGTTATTTCGGAGGGAAGGCAGGAAAGGGGCGGATGGAAGATTCAGTCAAGCAAAAGAAACAAGAGAAAATAGGGGGAAAAGATAGAGAAAAATGAAAACAATTACAGGGCAAAAGAACGGCCTCAAAAGCAGCTGATCCATCGCAGACTGAAAGCAACTCTTTGTGATGCCGAATACCATTTCAAGTGCACATTAAGACGATGACCAGACAGAAATTTATCTACAGCTCTTGGCTTACACAGAAACATTTAGAGCTTTTACACGTGAGACAGTTCAGCTTCTTTTGGCTGCACGGGAGATCAGTTTTAAAGGTAAAAATGAATAAATAAACAAAAAAAAGAGACCAAAGAAAACCACCAAAGCAAGATGCAAAGAGAGTAAAGAGCATAGCAAGGACTTATTTGTTACTACTGAGTGAGCTAACGGGCTATGGAAGCTGAAAGACTTGGGTTGCAGTTAAACCTAAAAACTGTTTATTAGTATCAGTACCTTATCCTCTGCAGCCATTAATGCTTTCAAGGTTTGATCCATTATTCTTAACTGTTCTTCCAGCTGTCGGACTTGGCTGTTAGTGAACACATGAAATGCACAAAAGCCATTCACAAAATCAGTGTGCAGGTACAGCATGCAGTGACAAAACACACGCGCACACACACAGGAACACATTTACTTTGGCACTGACCATTTATTTCAACAATTACAGTAAATGAGCAAACATAGCTTTGAGCTGAACACACAGTGTGCTGCCAACGTCTCATGCAGTTATAGTTCTCCTCTAGCACCTCACATACATCTCAGAGCAGTTCCACACTTACCTTTCTGATAGTTCAGCACGCTCCTCAGCGCGCTCCAGGTCACTCTCAATGATCACCAGCTTACGAGCCACCTGCAAGGACAGGCAAGGGACAATCAGGGATATTATGTTGCTGCACCACACATCATCTGTTTCTAGAACCTAAGAAGCTGGGGGCTGGGCCTTTTCATTTTTTGGTCAACACGTGAGTTTCGATTATGTGACATCTACATTATTCATTTGAGACTTAATCTGACATTTTTAAAGACCTCCCTTTCATTCACCAAAAGGCAACTGAAAAATATTTTTCTCCCTAAGAGCTTAGGGAATACTCTCAAACAATTTAGTGCAAAAATCAAAGCACAGATCTCCTGTCACCCTGTCCCCTGAGGTATCTGGGTGCCTAGTTTTCCTTCCACAGCTGTGAAGAGTGCTGTTTGTGATCTTTCGAACTTAAAAGGCAAAGGAGAAAAACAAAATTACAGGCACAGCCTAATGGGCTTTAGAAAGAGATGACCTGCACTCAAGAACTGACCTCTTCATACTTGCGGTCAGCCTCTTCAGCAATGTGCTTAGCCTCTTTAAGCTGGATCTCCTGGATTTCCATCTTCTCTTCATCCTTCTGGGCTCTATTTTCAATGACCTTCATTCCTCTGAAAAACATGAAAAACAGGAAATGCAAGGTTCAGGGCTTGCCAGTTTATCTCCAGCCTTACTACTTGTGGTATGTGACTTTCAGGCAGTTGTATTCAGGTGAACGAAGCACATCAGACAGTTGAGTCTTCACACCATAGATCAGTCCTGTGCACTCACATTTCAGAAGTTCAAGGAACAAAACGTGTCTTAAGAAGGAAGAAAAAGTGTGATTGGTTTAGCTCTTACTGTAGTTCAGCTGTAGTATTCTTCTTCATTTTAAACTGGAGGAAAAACTCATCTTATAGAAAGGTAAATAAAGCGTATTGCTTCTAAAGATCTAACAAGAAGACTGTGCTTTTAACAAGTGCTTTTTAACAAGAACATCTGTGCTTTTACACTCATCAATAGCATGTTACAACCCTTGCAGGACTGACAAGAATCATGTTTATGGGCCAGACACCCCTGGGTTTTGCCATGTCAGAGCCCTAGAAGCTCTCTGTGCTCTGCATAAGCAAAATTTAACTCCTTCATAACAAGAAACACTGTGCGCTGCACAGGTCTGATCCAAAATTATCTTAAATGTTTCAAAACACACTGAGTCTCTGGCACATTTCTTTTCAACAGACTGCATCCTTAGTAACCTAGAAATACACATGCAGAATATGTTTCTTTCACAATAAAAGGTACTATCACAGATATATTACAACTGTGTTACAGTGTTACCACTGGAAGAAGAGAGAAGATCTTCCAAAGTCACAAACCTTGAGTTCCTAACTTACATTATGGACTTCTGGAGATCTGAAGGAATTAATCAGTCTCTTTCCTTTGCTCACCTTTATGTACCAATCTTGCCAACAGGAGAACCAAAGCCTCTTCCATCACTTTGCTATTCTCCAGGTGAGATTTTCTACCCACAATGAAAGCAAGAATCACCCAACAGCACGAGAGTATCACAAGAAGTTGTCACCCAGTGAGAGAAGTCTGGACCGGGCCAAGCAGTTTTCCCAGGATGTGACATGATCCATCAAAAAACCTACCACACTTAAACCTCATCTTCACAACTGAAAAAGAATCCAAGCCCAGATATTTTGGACATTTCTACAGACAAGCTGTAAATGAAGTCCATGTAGGCAAAGGAAGAGCACATTACACATGTTCAGAGACCTAGGAGTGGTTTAATTTATTACCCTAACCCACACCCTGGCAATTATGATCTTTGTCATAAGGGTAATAATCCATTCAGGTGTGGCCCCACGCACCTTTCGCTCTCATCTGCAGCCTTCTCAGCCTCCTCCAGCTTCTGCAGGGCAGTAGCCAAGCGCTCCTGAGCCCGATCCAGCTCTTCCTCAACCAGCTGGATGCGTCTGTTCAGAGAAGCTACTTCGCTCTCAGCCTAAGCACAGGAAGAACAGAAATTAATTCATAGTAAGGCACACATCTTCCCTTATAAAAGGTGATAACCATTACCTGCTAGTGCCATTTAATAGCACTTCTGTAATTTCTGACTTCGTCCACTAAAAAGTCCATACAGAGATGTACAATCATTGAATTGTGAGGTTATTGCTTAACAGAGGAAAAAAGTGATTAATGCTTCCTTTCAATGAAGCACATCAAGGACTGTACAATCTGTACTAGAAAGAACTGCACAGGAAGAATTATGCACCATTACCCAAATATTTTTTGTTATTGTATTTGCAGACATTAATTACAGACCTCCCCTTTTTTTAATCAAATCAACACAAACTAATTACTCAATTCTTCTGTTACCCCAATTACTTTATTTATGACCTTTCACCATATTTTGTAAGAACTGTCCCAACATTTCCTTGAGTTCCATAAGAAGGGTTCAGTGTAAACATGTAAAAACACACCTGGATCAGCATTTGCAATGAGACAGCTGACACAGAGAGAGTATGAGAACATTTAAGAAGTGCCCGAATACCCAGAAGTTTGTTTACAGGCAAGCTGTGCAAGAGTTGACAAAAAAGGCACCAGCAGTGGCCCTGGTACAGGCAGCAATCCCTTAAAACATCTTTTTTTTTTTCCTCTGATAGTTCTATCCTCAATCATCCCCTAAATCTGCCTTTCTTGAATTACCTGTTCACTTAACCTTCTGTATAACACTTGCAACTCATCTGCCTCTTATCATTACAAGCTCTTACTTCTGACAGTCTCAAACCTGTACTTGCTTATGTTGCAGGGTAAGTTCTATAACAGTCTTCTTGTGGTAACCTCATTATCAAACTTACTTTCTTTCAAAACTATATCAAGCACAAAGTATATACAAAAGAGTAACTATTCTAAAAAGTTAATGACTTCCAAAAATAACACTTAATTAGTACTGAAAACTAACATATATGATATATATTTGCTATATGTGAGGAAGTACACATCTGAATTTCCTATGATGTCCAGTTGAGGGGGGAACCAATCCTCTGGCAAAAGTATCAGTTTTGGTACTTTTTCTTTTCTAACCAGGGGTAGCTGGATACAGTTGTCCACAGCAAAGATTTTGCCGTACATAACACAAGAAAGAAAAACTTACAGGCCAGACAAGTAAAACAACCTTTGACATAAAAATAACTATGTCCTCCTAGAATGACTGAAAGCAACACATAAACAGGAAAGCAATTATATCTTTGAACATTAATATGCATTGGCAGTGAATACACAGAACCAGAAGGAGAAGAGACTTCATCCTTAGAGATCCACATTAACCCAAATATAAAAATATTTAGCTATGTAATCATGCAGTAGTATTCCAAACCTGTGTTTTTGGGCTTCTGGCTTTAAAACAGTAAGAATTTGAACTTTCAGATTTAAGAAAGAAAATAACTTTTCATAAAGGCTACGCTAGGGAAATTTGTAATGTCACAAGTTAATTATTATCATGTCAAGACTCCTCGTCATGATAAGAGCTTAAAATGTGCTTCGAAAACACAGGGTGACTAAAGTTCAAGTTTTCACTTCCTGCTCCAGTAACTCACTAAGGATTTACCAACCAGCCTTATATGGCCCCAGTTATTTTTCTGCAGAGCAGGACTTCTCTCCTTATATGGCAAGGAAGGAAAAAACCCCAGTGACATTAGGGGCACTCCCACTGCTACCATGCAAACATAACCTGTGTTTCTGCCGTAGCACTTATACACCACATATTTTTGCAGTGAGCGATGACATGGCTAAGTTACCATCGGGTGTTAGTTATTACTATTATAAGGGAGATTCTGGTTTTCGGAAGAAGGAAGAAAAACGCATTTTGAAAATGTAATTACCAACAGCCCCTTGAGATGTACTTACTCAAAACAGAAGATTATTTTTAAAGGGAATGGCTGCTAATCACAGCCTTGACACTTTTAACAATCTGGTTTAACAATCAAAAGCTGGAGGCTGTGCTATGTTTTGGCCACAGCTGTAGCTTTTTCATTCTTTGTCTATCTGTACCTTGTACAGGAAGAAAAAAAAACCTCACATAACAACCCTAGCTGGTCACACGCTATACATGTAAGGCATTACACTGAGGGAAGAGGCAGATTCACACCTCAGCTCGCTTGCTGCAGTGCTCTCAAAGCCTCCCTCCTCAAGTATGCAGAAATACAGCTGCAACAATAAAACCCCTCATCTGTAGCCAGCACTGCAGAAAAAGCACACGTCTACATGTGCCTGGGAGTTCAGTTTTCAGCCTTTATTCACCCCAGCACCGACACCTCCACACAAAAACTTAAATACCATGTAAATGTACTCTGCAAAATTCCACATCATTCACATAAACCAACTCCAGGGAAGAGACAAACACTAACTTTTAGGGTCCTAAGCCTTATTGCAATGTAGCTGAGATCTTAAGGGAAGACTTCACCAGAAGCCTGTAGTCACTCCTCCAGCACTATTCCTTCTGCCACAAAAGGTAGCAGCAAAACTTCCTGTTTCAACAGAAATTCCTCAGTATGTTGTTCAGAATAATACATGTTACTGGAAGTAGGAATATTGGTGTCCTTTACTCCATAAAGCTTAGAAAACAAGTACAATTTTTTTAAAAACAGAAGCCCTTATGAAATAAGTTAGCGACTTATGGTCATTCACTGAAAAAAATGGATATGCCAAGTGACCTGCAAGAATGCAACAGTTACACAAGCACAAGTAGCCATATTTTGCTCCATAAGGAAGATCACCTGCAAGTAACCAGGAGGCAAGAGGCTCTTCCTTTGAACTTACTGCCCAGAATGTGCAGAAAGCCCCATATTATAAGCAAATCAAATAATCGCCATTTTTTCCATTGCAATAAACTACACAAGAAATTTGTTCTTTTGCTTTGCTTTTATACAACCACTGAAGACACTAAAACTGCCTCAAAGAACACTGTACATTTTATAGCAGGAAACATTAAGTTACAGCTGCTGGAACTCCCAAAGGTCAGTGGTAAGACAAACAGCAGCCCCATCAGGTTTTTTTATTGTGATTGCCACCCATAATTACATCTCTCTGCTACGTAAGCGTATGCTGCTCACACCTGATCTTGCCTCTGCCTAAAACCAAGCTTACTGTTCCTTTCCTCTCTTAGCAAGCAGCTTTGATGAACCACACACTACAGATGTACAGCGACTGGGGCTGTACGCTCACACTGTTGGGGTGTTGTTGGGTGCTATGGGCCATCTCAGGCTCAGTCTTACGTACTTCCCAAGAGTCGCCATGCTGACTTCCCAGAGGTGAACTCGTCTGGATGGGATAAGAGAACTAGGACTTGTGGAGGGGAAAACCCCATAAAACCTTGCTCATAGCCTGATACAAAACACGTAATCTCAAACATCTCGCCCAAGTCCAACCTCATCCCAGCTCGGGGTTTTGCTGTTGGCCAGCACAGCTAGTGCAGTCTCCCTGCGCACCGCACCTGGGCCCGCCCCGCGCAGCACTCAGGTTACCGAGCCGGGGAGCGCAGCACTGCGGGCCGAGCCCGCGGCCAGCCCGGCGGGAGCGGCCGCCAGGTAACAACCATCTCGTCCGGCACGGCGGCGAAGGAAGCGGCCGCTCGCCCCGCCAGCCGGGCAGGAACGCGAAGCAGCCGCGCCCCGGGACCCGCGCCCGGCGCCCCCCGCCCCCAACCCCCGGGCCGTGGGCCCAAGCCGGGCCGAGGGGCGGCCCTACCTCCTCCCGCAGCGCCCGTTCCTGGTCCACCTCCCGCTGCAACCGTCCCGCCCGCTCCTCGGCGGCGTCCGCCTGCTCCTGCAGGCTGCGGATCTTCCTGCGCACGGCCTCGAGCGAGCTCATCGCCGCCATGCCCGCGCCTCGCCCTGCCCGCACCGCCTCCCTCCGCCCGCCGCAGCCCCGGAAGTCCCCCCGCGCCGCAGCACTCCGGGGCGGGGCTGCCGGCACCGGGCTGGGAGCGGGGCGGGCACGGAGGACGGTCCAGCCGTCCTGGGGATGGGCTGGTCCTGGCCGGAGATCGGCCGGTCGTGGCCCGGATGGGCCGGTCGTGGCCGGGAATGGGCCGCTCCTGACCGGGGATGAGCCGGTCCCCTGGACGGGGATGGGCCGCTCCCCTGGCCGGGGCTGGGCCGCTCCTGCCGGCAGCGCGGCCGTGCCCCGTGGATGTGCTGGGGCAGCAGCGCCGCCTGGCGGCGCAGCGCGCGGGGTCCCGCGGGCCGGACCGGACCGGAGTCAAGACCCACCTTTCCTCCCGCTAACCGCCCCCATATGAGCGTCATAAAATGACACCAAGCCACCCGCCAGATGCTGCTGCACCCGGCCTGGCTCCTGAGACACGGGGAGGGGAGAAGGGGCTGCAGCTGCCCCCTCCCAGATGGGGTGGCTCAGCGGATGTGCCTGGCTTTTGGGAGATGAGTCATACCAGACAGGTAAGATTTCCTCATCCCAGTGTAAGGCGAGTCCATCCCAGCGAGCCGACACTCCCTCCCTACCCGTGCTCTTTTCCTAAGGCTTGGAACTATCCAAACTAATAAGGCAAGTACTGGGTCAAATACTGCAATGCCCCAAAGATACTCTGCATTGCCAAAAAAGAAACACGTACCTAAAATGTCAGACATATTCCATGCATACAAATAAATATGGCATTTACCTCGATGAAAACAAGCGAGACACTCTCCCACCCTCCACCTGAGGGAAGACTGCAAATAAAATTGCCCTCAACTAGCTTCCAAATGCTGTTTTCCAGCCGGGGAAGATGGCATGGGAATCAGTTAGGAAGACCCTTAGTTTCAGAAAGGGAATCTAGTAGCATTTCTCCTGCCTTCATCCTAGGCAAGCTATTTCCAAATAGTCTGCATACTTTTCCATATAAGGAATATCTCCCCTGGATCTATATGCGGTTCCTTTGAACAAGCTAAATAAACGTCCTGCTAGGAAGCTGCCTCTCCTATGGCAGCTATGCACAGAGCACACATCCACATTATACATGGGACCCTCTCCCCTGTTCCTTTGCACACTTCTGTTTGTTAAGTTCTTGGGTTTTCTTTCAAAGCTATGTAACTTAATTGCCATACTGAAGCTAAACCATTTTTTTATCCTTCCTTCCTTTTAGAAATAAGATAAAAAGCATGTTGTCTTTCATGCAAAGTTGTTGTTTGTAATACTTCCCTCTCTGAAACTATTCTTCCTCCCCCTGAAATACTTTGCTTGCTTCATTTGTGGTAACTCCTTTTCATTATGGCTTTGAGGTTGGCTTTTAAAGCTGAGCTATAGGAAAAGGAGGGTCATTGCTTTGGAAATACCGTAGTTTCACCTAATCCTGTAATTCAAACCTGAGATTTACTCAGGGAGAATCAAATTGTCCAAGAGCAGCAATAGAGACCAGGACCTTAACTGCACAGACAATATACTCTTATGGTTCCATACATGCAATCCATTAAATACAAGTCAGGGATAGACAGGTGGGTGGGATGAGGGCCTGGGAGAGGCACAAGCTCTAGCCTTATTACCATATAAAGTGCTGAGCTATATATATCTCCCAGCTTGCTTCCAGGATCCCTGTCCTCTAAACTGCAAAACTAGCAAGTATCATCTTCCAGACAATTTTGTGTCACACAAGACTGAACTCTTCTATGACAAGTGAAGCAGTTCCACTGATTTCCAAGGGGAAGAAAAAAGTAGGAGAGGACCTTTTATCTCAGGGACCAGTGAACCAAACTAGTATCTAGCAGCAGTTCTAACACATGCATGCCTAGGAACAGCTCTCTTGAAGACAGAACTAGCAGCCCTTGCTCTTCTAGATCTCCCTCTCCTGCACCCACTTGCTATTAACTCTCTGATTCTGTTTCACTATCAAGACAGTGTTGTTCCAGCCTGAGCTGTTTCACCCATCACCTGAACAGATAAATCACCATTTCTTTCAGGTCTAGAGTGGCAAGTACACATGAAAAGCACATGTCAAGTGAGCAGAAACCCAATCATACGCCTCTGATAGTGTGCAAACCTCATGCAGGGAGGCAGTGCTGTGTTTCCCACCTCCCTGCCCAGGAGTTGCCTGGACCCTGCCATCATCAAAGCTTTGGAGTGCTGTTTGGTGGGAGTCCAGGCTGTCCTGAGCAGAGGGAGTGTGTGGTTTCTCTACTGGGCTTGTGGTGAAAGGGATGGGGGTAACTTACATCTGTGGCCTTTTTGTCAGCCAGTTCCAACTTTTCCTGTGCATCTTTAAGGGACTCGGAGTATTTGTCCAGCTCATCCTCAGTGGCCTTCAGCTTCTTTTGTAGAGCCACCAGCTCGTCCTCCAGCTGTGATACGGGTGGAAAGTGGTGCAGAGGGGAGGGCGGGCAGGAAAAAGGTGCAGCAGGCAGCGTGATCGTGCAAAGGGAGAGGTGCGAGTGCAGAAGAGACAGAAAAGGACAGACGGACAGAGAGAGAGAGAAGGAGAGACAGTTAGATCCTCTTTGCTTGCAGCAAGGGCACGATACCTTGGCAGCATTCTCCTCTGCGGAGAGGAGGCTGTCCTCAGACTTGTGTAGCTCTTCCAGCACTTGGTCCCTTGAATCCTCCGTCACACGCAATTGCTTTTCCAATTGCACAATGTCATCCTCTAACTAGGTGCACAAGAGGAAATATAACGCACAAATATGTTTCTCCCTGGGCTTAGAAAAGTGGGAAATTGATTTATAAACCACTCTCCCTTCCTCCCTCCTCCTTCAGGATCTCCCAGAAACGTGCAAACAATGTGTTCCCCTCCCCGAATCGAATAAAGCCCCAGGTGTAAAAGAGGGGGGTTGGAGAAGGACAAAAAAAATGGGACATGAGTCTGGAGAAGGGCGGGGGGGGGCAGTTGGAATCGGACAAGTCCGCTGAGTGATGCTGGAGTGGAGAACACAGCTTTAACTGTCCTTTGCCAAATCGCAGCACATCTGTCCAGTGCTAACTAGGTGTTCCAGGCAGCCTCTCTAAACCGTGCCCCTATGACAAAGGCACAGAGGCCACGCGGCTGTCCCAGGGCCCTGCTCCCCAGCTGGAATGGTGGGGACGGGGGAAGGACCTCCTGCCGCGTCCCCGGGAACCTCCAGCCGGCGGCTGCCCCGCGGAAGCGCTGCCTTAGGGAAAGTTCAACCAGTTCTGCAGGGCGCGGGGGTGGAATACAACAGGGTACGGCGAGGGGGGAAGAAGAGGGGAGGAGGAAAAAAAAAAGAGTCGTCTGGAAAGACTTGCGCCCCGGCGCTGGCTGCGCCCGGGCCCTCGGTGCAGACCTGCTTGCTTCTCTCCTCCGCTGCCTTCTTGTCCGCTTCGGCTTGCTCGGCTCTGTCCAAGGCATTCTCCTTGTCCAGCTTCAGCATCTGCATCTTCTTCTTGATGGCATCCATGGTGGCGGTGGGTTAGGGCGCGTCCCCGCGCGAACTGCTCCCGAAAGAAAAACTTGAAAAGCTGCGGGACAGCCCCGAGTCCGGACGCAGGCGCGGCCCCCGGGGGAGCGGAGCGGAGCTGCCGGGCGGCGCGGCTGATCCGTGCGGGACGGGGCGCCGGCCGAGTGCAAGCGGCGGGCAGGCAGCGCCTCACAGATATGTACTTTCCCAGGGGGCTGACTGCATTCCTCAAGACATCCAATACTTTTTTGGAAAGGGCTTTTTTTTTTTTCCCCCCTCCCTCCCTCCTCCTTTAGTCCCTACCCCTTTCCCTCTCTCAATGCCCCCCGGGTTTTTTTGGGAGGCACAGCCTTCCCATTCGCTGCCGCCTGCCATTTGACCGTAGATATGACTATATATGGGATGCGATGGGCGAGGTAAGGCGGGGGAGCAATTTGTTCCCATTTCCAAAGAGGCAGGACGGGACATCTCGCTGCTGCTCCTGGGAGAAAAAAAAAGGCAGCAAGTTGGAGCGCGGGGAGCGGAGGAGAGGGCGCGAAGGCTGCTCGCAGCGGGCAGGGCGTCTGGGTGACACCAGCCCCGTGCTGGAGCCGTCCCCACCCGTGGAAATCAATCTGTTCTACAGCAGGAGGGTGGCGGAGCCGATCGCACCAGGCGGCAGGGGAACGCGGGGCTGCGGGGCACGGGGGCTGCAGGACGGGCAGTAAGGGGTTAACCTCATGCACGTACGGAATGAATGCGTTCGGAGACCTTCCCCCGGCTGCCGGAGGAGGAGAGGAGGAGGAGGCACCTCTACTCAACAGCCAGGCTGCAGTAAAGGCGGGCGGCGGGGCGCTGGGCCGGCCCGCGCAGCGCCGAGCACGAAGCCCGGACTTTGCGGCGAGACCCGGCCAGGGCTGAGGGCAGGGCAGGGCTTCCGCCGGGACCCACACCGAGGGGAAGGGGCTGAGGTGCGACCCTGACCTCCAGGGCAGTGCCGGGACGGAGCAGAGGTGCCAGCGGCTGCCAGTGCTTCCCAAATGCACCGCTCTCCTCTGCAGTACCTGGCCGGGGCTCCTGGCCCTGCAGGGAGACGTGCCTCGGTATTGCACATTCAAGGGCGCAAAGAGCGAACTGAACAGGCGGACGAGACCTACTGCGCCTCTCTATGGGGACAGTGGTGGGGCCATGCCCTGCCGGGGGTATCCAGAGCTGCGAGGGATGGAGCCCAGGAAAAGCTGGGGCAGGGAAACTGGCTGCAGAGGTGACTTGCACGCTTCGTAATTCCAGCGAGGGACAGCAGCAGATAGACAATTAACAAAATAACATATAATTAAGTGGAGACCTATTTAATACACTTCTGGCAGGTCTCTCACAGTCTCATCAGCAGAGTGAGCAAGACACAACACGTTGTGTCTTGCTCAAGGCGCACACTCCCTTGTACAGCATAGAAAGTACAGGGATGTGCATAAGGCCCACAGGATTTGGGTTGTACAAGGAGAAAATTAGGCAGCCTCTTCGTCTACACTCAGTACTTGTAACAGAAAATTCCTCCCTGGTGCTGTCACTGGATCAGCTGAACTGATATTACTTTGCAGGAGGAGGGAATGTCCTACAGCTTCTGGCCCATGGAACTTGCCAGGGCAGTAAGGGCTGGATTTGCAGTACTTGGAGGCCAGCTCCTGGAGAGCTTAAACAAGCTGCACCACAAAGCTTCAGCTCTACAAGATAGCAAAGCCCCCTGATGAGGGTTCAGACCAACAGTTACCTTCCCCAGGTCCTCAGGCCATACTCTGAATTCACATATGAACTATACAGAATTGAGAGAGGCTCATGACTAGGCACGGGGACTCATGTGTACTGCTCCTAGGAAGCAGAAGTCCACTGTCAAAGTAGAAACTTTCCTTATGCCTACTTAAAGATGATTTCTCACTGCATTGGTTTAATAACCAAACTACCACAACAATAACAGTAAAAATTATTGAGTAAAACATTGCACTGCCACAGAATGTTTTAAAACACAATACAAGAAAGTATTGAAAAAGTCTGCAGATTTAGTTGCAACCAACTCTAAAGTATAGTTTTTCTCTTTGCACTTATCTTGATTTTACACTACAGTCAATTAGAACAGATTAGGGCCTTTCTGAGGTAAGTATAGTGAATATTTAAAAGATACTAGTTACATATTGTTCAACAACCTGACTGCATTGTTAAATGTATCAGTATGTTTTGACCCTAGTTTAGGAGAACTTACTCCTCTGCCACAAAAGATGCCTTAAAAAGCATAGAGTATCACGGCTGGGAATTCACTGAGGGAGCTCTTCTCGCTTTGGGGAAAGCAAATGTCTTGCGAAATTAAACAAACAGTATCCTGTCTGGCTAATTTGGGAGTGGTGCTGATAGGCTCTTCAAAGAATGCCTGTGCAGCTCCATTTTTCTAAAAGAATGTTAGCCATGACATGCTAGGAGGATGTTAGCCTCTAGGATACAGGAGAAAGTATGAGATATGGGCAGAAAGAAAGGAACTCGAAGTTTTTTAAAAAAATACCTGAAGTATCCTATCAACTCCACAGAAAAAAAATCTTGAGTTTCTACTTACATGAAAATGTCCAGTTAATAAGCTTTCTTTATAGCAAGATGACCTGTATCCACGGGCCTGAACTGGCTGATGGTGATTTAATTTTTCTTTTCCTCCTGGAGGGAGTATGAAAAGTACAGACATGTATTAACATGCTTGCTATACCTTTCATTAACAATTGCAATTACTTGGAAATTTCTGTTCCAGCTGGCTAAGAAAGGTAGGCTTAGAAATGAAATAGCTTGTATAGTCTCTCCCTCTTTAATTGATATGTGAAGACAGATTGTATACAAATTATTTTTACATATTGAAGAGAGAAGGAAGCACAAACTTTGTTTTTAATACCAATTCTCTAATGTTACTTATTACCTTTTGTTTTTCACAGAGGCTCATCTCATCTCATCTCATCTCATCTCATCTCATCTCATCTCATCTCATCTCATCTCATCTCATCTCATCTCATCTCATCTCATCTCATCTCATCTCATCTCATCTCATTGTTAAATGGTGCAGGAACTGCCTAGCAGCAGTTTCACTTTCTTCTGGGGAATACCTACTGAACTCATTTTGAATTCTGTTAATTTAATTGGGCTCTTTAGAAAATCAAGACAGCCAACTCAAAACACCAGGAAAAGATACCTGGTTTTGAAATTCACAACTCCTCCTGTGAGCATGTGATACAACACTTCAGGTTGACAAGACAGTACAGTACAGTTTCCCAGAGTAAGGCTGGGGCCTGTTTATATAATGATGTTTCTGTCATGTCACCTATCCCTTCACATAGGCAGAAATTTGCCTTGAGGAGGATCTGCTCTTGGGGCATAGACTGGGTTGGTCATAGGGAGTTGCTTCTGGTAACAAACGAAAGGGTAAGTGGACATAAGCACTTGGAAAAACTTCAAACATGCTCTTAGAGTTCCTTTTCCTACTTCTTCTTCTCCTAGATCTCTTTTTGGTTGTTTTTTTTGGGTTTTTTTTTTTAAGGAATATACAGGAAATGACACCTCAACAACTGGTTCTGCCAGTTCTATAAAACATCCCTCCTAAAGACTATTACAGATTCAAATTAGGTCAGTCAGAGTGAACTCATAGGCCTGTATATGTCATTTAAAAAGTGGAGTGTTCCCTCACAGGGAGGCAAATATAAATGAAATACAAACCAATTTCTCAAAGGTCTCTGGGACCTCTGCTGCCCTTGTAAAACAGGAATGTTCCTTTTGGACAAAGGGAGCCAGCAACATGAGTGTAGGATATTATTAAAAAAAAAGGAAATTGAAAACATCCGTATCACCTAGCAAAACAAATAAAACAATACTGATGAAATCAGGTAGGTTTTACTAATAGAGTCAGTGTATTTTATCCTGTAAGGATCTCCAAGAGCTTTGCACTAAAGAAATGGAGGGACAATATTTCTAAAAGAAGTATAAAAATAGCAAATTTTCCCTGGGGAAACTCGTCATCTATGCTCCAGCCGTAAGGCAAGAGAAGGCCCTAAAATAGAAGGCAGGAATCTTGACGGCCAGTTCTCTGCACAGCTCAGTAGGCAGCAAACGAGTACAGAAATACTCCAGAACATGCCAGTCATGCTTAACACATGCTGTAACCCTGTAAAAGGTTTTCTGTAACATTTCCTAGGTAATGGTGGAGAGCAGTTTAGCTTTGTAATTAAGAACTATGGGATGATTTGTTGGAAAATTGAGATTTAAATTATTTTAATACTTTTCCTCTTCAGAACTAATGTTTCTGTTTGGTTTGTCATTCAAGAAATTAGTGAACTCCTTAAGGATAAAAGTATTTATAGCATAGTCTTCTGCACCTGCCCTGATCTATAATCCTAGGGTCTACTCAGATACCACACCAAATGCTAAGAAGCTCATGACCTAACTCATGACCTAAGATCTTAAAATAGCTCTGAGAAGGTCTTTTTTATTTTTTCCCTAAGACCCCTTTCACTCTAATTGCACTACTGTTATTCACTAGATTTCAGCTGAGCAAACGTGTCTCCCAAGTTTTTGTATTGTGTTTCCTTTTTAAATCAGATTTGCTTTAGCCAGTAGTTATGAATTACTAACATCATTCTCTGAAAAAAATAAAAAACAAGTAAGAGAAAGACAAAACCCAAAGGTCACTCTTGGTAAGATGTCTTCCTACAGCCTTCTCTTTATAGCTTCAGAGAGTTTCAGACCAAAAAAAAGATTAATAGATAATTTGAAACTGTTTATCTGTATTTATTGTTGGATTTATGTCCCACTCAGTGAAGTCTCAAGTCACTTACTTAAATTTATAGTAATCTTCTATTTTAAAAAGTGTTTTAAAAAATAGTCTTGAAAAAGAATACCCAGTCCACTTTGATTTTGAGTATGGTATTGTGCAAGAGAAAAGAAGAACAGTGAAGAGGATGAGTAACAGAAAAGGGCAATTAATATGCAATGAGGGGGGAAAATAAGAAATACTAAAATCACTGTACCCAAACACCAAATCAAACTGTGAATCAACAAATTCAAAAAGAAGCAACTCGCCTGGTGAGAGTCTAGTCATGACCTTACAGTGGCACAGAAACTGCATTAAATTTTGTTATCTCCTCTGATTTACACTATGCCAAATGATATCAGACCCAGTTCTAATGAATGCAAATTGAGAAAATGTTGTGGACACCAAGAAGGCCAATACCTTCAGAGGCAGAGTTCCATCCTTGTGAAGCAGTTCATTTGCCAGTGCTTTGAGCTAAATATAGATAAATACACTATCGTTGTAACAGCTACTGCCACATCTACAAGACTACGAGGTGAAGTTTAGTTTTGCAGTTTTGTTGGGGATTTTTCCTTGGCAGAACAAAGAGCAATTACCATTGCATACCTCTAACAGATTTGTGTTACTGATCTTATTGGTACAGCAACATATGATACCAGAACAGAGCAGGAATGAAAAACAAGACACAAGAAACCTGATTATATTCCTGATGTCCACCCCTTGATACAACAGTAGAGATGCTATAGAGAAGTATCAGGGCAGACAGCTATTTCCCTTCTCTTGGCTGCAACTGGGAAAAGTTCAAGTGTTTTAGGAATGTCCTGAAATCATGTATCAGAGTTCATAGGAGTTCATACAGCAGTAGCAACTCCTGCAGCACAGAAGGAGAAAAGAAAAGCTGCTGCAGTAATAAGCAGAAGCTGCTGGGCTGTACATGTGAGTGCTCCTCTCCTGACTGGATTTAGTTTTGTCTTGTGGAGGTTCTCAACTGTCACACATCAAAGCATCGATCTGAATTTGGACAGGATGTAGGAAAATATGTCCACACTCATACAACCTAAATTAACCTATCTGCCTGTGACTGATGACCTAGGAATTTAAACAGAAGTCTTAAGAGATTTCTACCAAGAAGAAATAGCAGAATGGGAAATTTCTGCTGCATGATTTTGGCTCTGGAAAAAGCAAATTTTCGGATAGCAAATAGAGTTAATATTACACTTAACCTTCAGGAATTGTTCTGTTTCTATCAAACTGTGTGTATACCTCAAGAAAATAAACAAGTAATTAAGTTGTAAAAATTGATTATATAAGCCTAGGAGGTAAAGAGGTTATTTCTGGAAGACAGGAAACTTTTTACTTGATCTGAATATTCACCTTTCTGGTGGGAAGATCCTGAGAACCAAACTGACTGTGCCTTCAGACAGTGTCAACTTTTGTCAACAGCCAACCCTGCCAGGTCTGGCCAAAGTTTTCTTATTGCCATCAAAAGCAGACCCACTGGGGAACAACAAAAACCCAACCCAAGCAACCAAACATTTAAAAATAAAAGAAAAAATTGTCTACTGAAACCCAGAAAAGTTTTTTTTTCCTCTGATCTGAGTCTTTTTTTCTGAGAGGAGAGAAAGAGAAGAAAGATGCATGCAGCCTTATCTTATAAACAACTATTCATCATGTAGCAGAACAAGTAATACTTTATCCCCTTCACTTCAGACCTTTTATTTGTACAGCCTGAGACCTGCTGCCACAGCAACAGAGCTGTGAACATGTTTAGTCCCAGTTCAGGAAGTCAGAGTGCAGCCCAGGTGCAAACTCTCTCCTGACATCTATCTCCCTGTGTCCCACAACCTTATCTTGGTCTTTCCTATCGTCCCTGATAGCAAACATGCATTTGGTATCACTGAGATCTTTGCAACTTGATATGTTATTAGCATGACAGATGAGATTCAGCAGTAGTAAACGCAAGAAATCCAATCCACTGGAGTAACAAATACATACTAATCTGTCCTCTCATTAGCTCCTTTTTCTTTCTCTGAAACATTTCATTAATTACTTGGCAGTTAATGTTTCTATTGTTAAAGACATTACTTGACATTCTCATTAACCTTCATGCTATTTTTGCTATGAAAAGCTATTTGGGCAGAACTCATGGGTCTGTATAATTTACTTTTACATACTGGTCCCTGCCCCAATGAAATAGAAAAAAATAAATTCCCAGATTGTTTTCCGGGAACTAATCTTGATTTGAATGTAAATTCATCAAACCTCAGAAGACGTATTTTTTATGTTGTAGTGGAAGAACCAAATTACCAGATGCAAAGGGAGTATCTGAAATAGCAAGTTGACAAATTCAATGAAAAATACTATTTTTCTTCAGAGAAAAACTATCTTTGAGTTAGTTAAAATTATCTCACATACCATGATGCCAAAATGAATGGCTTTCCATTTGTGTGGGAAAGCTGCACAAGGATGTTGGATACAAGACTGCCATGGGCTTGCCACACAACAGCCCCTGGGCAGAAGCAGAGAGAACAGTCTCTGCACACGCATCACAAAGGTACATTGTAGTTAATGCAGTGTAACACAGCATGCATATTTCAGCACACAGGTGCTAGTTTCAAGCATTAAAGTCATTGCAGGTAATTAGAGCTCACAGCTCCTTTTCATTCTGAAGGTAAAATGGCCTCTGTATTTCAAATTTTCAATCAGTTTCACTGAGCAACACATTAGCTTGAAATCTGGCTAGAACCTGGTGTCACAGTTCTCCCAGCTCCTCACTGGCACTGTATCAGTGGGTGGCAAAGCAGCAGTTTGCAAGTGTCAACAATAAATCCGCTGGAAGTGGTAATCCTCTGCCTGTCAGAGTGTTTAACATCCATCTCAGCCATCCTATGGTCTGCAGGAATTGTTAATCAACTAGAATTGAAAACTGGCACTCAAATGGCATAGCTGGTACTGCTGGAAAACAGCCTAGGAGCCAGGCAGGAGCTAAAGTTTCATTAGGAGCTATTTTAACATTCATTTGTCTACAGGAACAACAAGCATAGCAAACAACTGGAGTGTTACCAGAGCCATCTGCCAGATGACTCTTGGAAGCTCGTGGCTGAAGTGAACGTTTTACAAAGAATCACCCACACACCTTCCCAGTGCAGGCAGCAGTGAGCATAACCAGAGCCACGATTCCCCAGGGGTCTTTTTGCAGTTTTACTTTGTTGATTGCAATTTCAGTTCAGCAGTTTATGAGGAAAGATGATGATTTCTAACACAAAGGCTGCACGTTCTAACACCAGCACATCAAACACAAATCGTGATGAAACCGAATGCTGCTCACAACTTTTCTTCTTTAGCACACAGCTCTAGAGTTAAGACTTCAAAACAGACAACTGCTGAGAGTTAGTGAGATTTAGATATTCTGGACTCATTCATCTAAGCTACAGAGTTGAGTGGCACTCATGACTGGAACATTCTGACTCATTTCATCACCAATGGAATGAGAGATCTGCATCCCAACAGCTACTCCTTCTGAAGGCCTTGTTAAGACTGACAGCTACTACAAGTCTAAAACAGAGGCAGTTTTTGGATCCTTGACAGGTTGCCAGTTCAGCTTCTCTATGTGCAGCTTTTAGCTTTTGGCTATTACCCTGATCGCCTGAAGGATTTTTAAGGCAAGATCTGGCAGTGTTTGCTCACTGCCCCTGCTTTTATTAACAAACCCAGTAACATTCAGCAGATAGGTAACAAGTGCACCCTGATGACAAGTGAATACTAAGGAAAAAAGTGTGACTTTTTAAACATTTTGTAATGTATTTCAATTGGAGTATTTAACAGGTAAATTGCATTTTAAGATCTGTTGGTTTGCTGAAATTAATCCTGAGTCACAAGGTGGGGTACATGCTGAGCAGTTCCTTAACTGGAATTAGAAAAGCAATACACCATTTTTTTGGTTAGGGCTGTTTCACAAAACAGGATTGTTTTGCATGTTATTTCCTTGCACAAGCAGAGCACTGGTTTCATTCTGTTGTCTACAACTGCTCAAATCACTAAAGGGTATTGTACACTTCACCTGAGCCCTTCTTGTTCGCTCTGAATAATTCCCACAGTACTTTGATGTAAAGCAACATATAGATGCCTTTTTCTGCAGTACTCCAGGGTGTAATTGCATTTCCTGTACTTAAGACAATGATCACTTTACAGATCCTTTGGGCATGTATGTATCACATAATGAGCACCCTGTAAAAATCCCCAAGCAAGTGTCAGAAGTGAAAGATGTTTAAATGCTTCAGTACCCAAAGGTATAAACTCTAATTAGCACTTACAGCACTGCCAGGACCAAATTCTGCTTAGTACCTCTGCATGATATTATGCTGCCCAACATAGACTCAGCAGCCTGCTTGGAGCTAAAACTGGCATTGCAGATATGGGGCTATTCCCTGCAGAGCAGACCTGATCACTGGCTTCTCTCATTAAACAGGGTATCTGCAGAACCTCCCCTGTTCTGCAAAATACAGCCCCAGGATGGATGCATACATAAAATACCTAATTCTGGCTGTTGAGTGCTCTACATACAGGGAAAGTAATATACTCCTGCACTCTATGTTAAAAAAAGATATAATAAAAATAACTTGGTCTGAAATATTATGTATGGAATATTTAATATTAGTGAAAAAACAATTTTAAAACAAAACCAATGGGATCCTTCCACTTCCTACCTGAGGTGAATACAATCTTAGTATTAATACAGGAGCTTGGTGTTGAGAATAAGCTCTTTAAATTTCTTTTTATTCTTTTTGAATTTTGTATGACATTAAATTTCACTACTCCCTGCATGCAGTTTATTTTGTTTAACCACTGCTTTCAGAGCATGAAGACCTTAAGGTCTCAAGAATTCTAACAAAATAGTTGGGGGAGAATGTTTTTGGTTTCTTCCCCCCAAATAAATAATGTATTCAATAAATGACAGTGCCAAATTTCATAACAGCTTTGAAACATGTCCTTTAAATTTAAATACAGTAAACAAAGGACAAACTAAATTGTTCCAATGGATTGGATTTCTAAAAACATTACATGATTTTTTTAATTAAAAGAGAAGTTTTATAAAAGCTCGTGTAACATTGTAGAGATTAAATAAAAGGAAGGAACCCTCTTCTAAATGACGGCTTATCACTGATTCCCAGTTAGTGCCTTTGCCATGTAACTTACCAGCTTTGTGCCTCTGGTTCGGAGTCTGTGAAAAAAATTAAAACAGGTTGAAAAACTGCTATTTGTGAAGCACTGTGAGAACTGTACACAACTAAGAATATTGCTATCTTCCACTACATTGCTGTTAGCAAGCATTTCTCCTACTTATTTCTAGGAATCTATATAGCACATCTTAGCATCAGTATCAAGAGAAGCAGGAGAAAATTTTACTAAAATTTAAAAAACAATTACATGAAGTATCATTAAAATCACTGGAACTAGAAATCATATAGAATCACACCAAATCGCCTTTTAAGAGAGCCTTGTCTTCAAGAGAATACAGCTGGTGACAAGAATCTTGGGCTAATAAGGCATGAGACTACCTGAGCCTCTGGTCAGCTTTGCCACGGCCAATCCGAGCAATCTCTGCCAAAGCCAACGTGCACACGCTGGGGCTGAGGAAAACAGGGAGCACTGTACTGCTCTTCCTCTCTTCTGTTTCAAATACAAGCACTCAGCCCTCAGTGCATTTTCTTTCTCAGATCTTAGGGCTGCAGAAGCCCATTTTACACCAGAGTCAGTGTAACAGTAACAAGTAATAGTCTTAAGTTCACAGGCAATGTATGAAGCCAAACTCGGACCCGGAATAGTGGATTTGTTGTTACCTCATGGCGCATTTTTTGTTTGAATTTACAAAAAAACCTCAGGGTTTATGTTACTCAGTACTGGAATTCAACATAGAACCCACACTGCTTATTTTTAAAGCAAAACTAGACACTCAAGATAAAAAGAAAAATGAACAAGTCACTGAGTGATTTTCCCTGCCAGCTGAGCATTTTGCAACTCACAAAATTTTGAGTGAACCCTCCATTCAGGGAGTAATTTATAAGTAAGGAAATTTCCTAATTCTCTTTTTCTTAATCTCTCTCTAATTTAAAGACATTCTTTTTAACATTCTAAACCTTCTGCTTCTTCCTCTTCTGACTTCCCTTATTTTAAATTAAGATGAACCATTTGCTATGTTAATGCTAATTTTTTTTCCCCAGAATAGCAGAAATTTGGCAGTAGAAACATGACTGCAAGAGCATTGGGACTAGATCGATTTCTGCTCTCCTGTCTTCACAATAAATCATTTACTGCAGAAATAGCTGAAAACCTGCCTGTTGGAAGACAATTATGATGACTGGGGAAAGATGAAAACTTTCAGGACATTATGGGGTGCTTAATTTATTTTTCATGTGGGCATAGGAAGCAGTCACTGAGTACAATATATATAACCAAGATGAGATTTTCCAGAAGTTCCCAGAGAAGCCCTCAACTGCTATTGAGAGTCAATAGGAATAACCAGTCACGGGCTTTTATTGAGTGAAAGAGAAAAATGAGGAAGAATAAACCTAGAACTACACTTTTATCTGTCCCTGTCACAGGCTGTGATAGAGCACAAGAACATAACGACACGAAGCAGGTTTGATGAAGAGAGGCGAAAAGGGGGCAAAATAGGAGGCAGAGTCCTATGGCCCTTGTTCATTCCTTAAATATTCCCTCTGAAACCAGAACTATGTCAGGAATCTGGACTTTCAAAAACAAAGTCTTTTTCCTACTTAAAAATGGCCTGATGGATTAAATTCAAATGTAAGGGAAAAAAAAATCCTGGACTGCATCTTTTAATGCCAAGTGTCTGCCTGGAACAAATTTTTGTGGTTGCATATTAATCCCCTCAAAACAGCATAGAAATGTTGACAGCTGCAACAGTTATTCATACTAGTCCTTTAGTCCTTTACTTCCACAAAGTTGCTAAAATCTTGTGTTTAATTATCCATGCCTAATTATCCCACACCAACCCCCCCCGAAGAAAAACCAAAACAAAAAAACCCCACCAAAACCAACCAACCAACAACAACAACAAAAAAACCCCCAAACCCCACTGACCAACTAAACAAAACCCTACTGATTTTCAAGATAAAGATTCAGTATCTGTCTGTAACACCAATGTGGGCGATTTTCGGCCACAGAACCCCAAGCTCTTCATACACAAAACCACAGGACTACAGGACTGGGTGAAAACCTTCTGGGTTCAGGGACACTGGTGGCACAGAGACATCTCGTTCCACTGGGAACCAGCTGCTCCCAGTGAAAAGGGGGTCTCATTGCTGCATTTCTGCCTTTGAAAATCTGCATGTGATCTAATCTGCACCCTGACTTTACAGGGGTTGCCTACATCTCCCACAGAAGCCTGTGATGTGTGAACTAGCCAAAACCACTGCTGAAGAAAATGGTTCAGCAGAATAAAGGATGCAAAGACACTGCATGCTTTTGATTTAAAAAACCCAATGTAAGTCACTTTTAGCTTCTGCCTGGTGGGGTCAGATGACATTTGATTATCACCAGGGAATTCTCCAAGGTTGCTGACAGTTGCCTTAGGAATAGCTGATTCAGAGTTCCCTTTTAGATGAGGTTTTGGTGTACATCACTTGAACCCCTTCAACATTTGCAACTTACGTACTATGTTGCCATTTGACTACACTGTCTGGTAAAACACAGTATTTCTTTACTTATCATATGTGGCTTAAGGTTGAAAACAGGGACAGTGCTAAAGCTACCATGCCAGCAAGTTTAATAAAACAGCGTGGAGGGCCAGGACTCTTTTGTTCCTTATTATTGACCAGTTTCAAAGCACACCCAAAGGAGCAGAGAGCAGAGCTTGCAGGGAGGAGCTGCATCAGTGCCCATTAGTCATGGGACAGGAATTTCCAGGTTTCAGATTGAGTTGATTTGAGAAAGCAGAAGGATGGAGCAGAGATACATCAAAAGCAGATTTTAACTCAAAACCAACTGGGATGCTAACAGAGAGTTTCACCAAACTAAATGAAACAGCTTTCAGCATAAACTCATTAATGATAAGTTATTGGGGATTTTTTCTGAACACAATACTTTAGATGTTATAACTCCTAATTGTAGAGTGCAATAGAACATAAAATATTTTAACTTGTCTTTGTTAACACAGAGCAGTTGGGGTAAAACAAAACCACACCAAAAATTAAGGAGCCCTCTCTTGATGAAATGGTAACTAAACTTTTCACAGAGGAATTTACCACAGAAGAGTGCAGTGGAAATCTGAAACATCTGCAGGAATATACATTACTAAAACTGTTTTCTTCTTCTTTTCCATTGCTATTTTAATACCAACAATATTATATAATATCATGAAAGATACTTAGTACTTTTTTTCACTATGCTGAAGATTTCAAAATCTGGGGGCATGGGTGTTTGTCTCATTTGATTAATTTTTTTAGTATCAAACATTTCCACAGAACAAAAACTTCTGGAACAGGGTTTCTGTTGACAAACAGGTGACGGTGATGACAGGATCTGTGACGGGAGAAATCATATTAACAGAGAATTTTAGAAAACCAATTAAAAATTAGGAAGGTTGTCAAAGAATACTGATTCTAAAAAAACATGACATTATTCTGATTCATAATCCTAAATTCAAAATTATTAAAAACCCTTGGATTCAGCTATTCCAACAATGACAATTTATTCACAGAAATCATCATAAAGTGTTTGGGATGTCTCAGTTAAAGGTTCTCTCCTGCAATTTCAACTGGGTAGAAATGAAAAAACTGGACAGACTAACATCGGGCAAATTCTTTACTTTTCAGAGAGAAGTAATGTACTTTGGGAAAAACGTTCTGAAGTTCACTTTTTAGTAACTAACTGCTCGGGTGGCTAACTGCTGACAGTTCTGTTAAAATCTCTGCTCATTGGGCTGATGAGGTTAGAAAGGTTAACACTCAAGTGGAAAAGAAAATAATTACAATATTAAAAGGCTATTTGAAAGTGAAAGGGATAGCTTCATCTGTATTTGTGGCTTCAGGTCTGGTGAGCAACTGGGCAAAAGCAAAGCTCAGGAGAAAGACCGGTGAAGGAATTAGAAGCAAAGACTTCTCTTTAAAAAAAACCCTGGATGAAAGGAAATTAAGTGTTTCTTTTATAAAGGAAACTAACAACAATTAGGCTATATAAAAATAACAAATGGTGCAGAAAAAGATCATCAGGAATTTCTTTTTAGCTACTCTTACTTTAGAAGAAAAACGAGACACTCAGTAAGGAGCTGGAAGACAAAATAATTTAAATGGATGAAACACTGATTTTTTTTAATGTGAAAACTTGGATAAAACATGAGTCTATGAAACTTCCTGCTGCAGCTAAAATTGAGGCTAATATTTCATCAGATAAAAATTAAAACCAGTTATGAGATGATCAGGAAGCTAAACACCATGGGAATTCTTCACACTACAACTTTTTGGCCCTTTATGCTGCCCCTTTTACCCTTCTAAAGAAACAAAATCAAACCAGAGACTCAAAGAGAATATAGTGCCATGCTTCAGGAAGGAAAATTAATAATTAAAAAGAAATCTAAAACACAGGCAGGTTATGTTAGAATTGTACTTTACAGATTTGGGATATTCTGTTTGAAACATCTGGCTCTGGCTATAGAGTCAGACTTCTGGACTACATTCCTCTGAGCTATCATGGCAAGTTTAGCTTTTGCCTTTATATTGTGTGTATGTTACTCTTCTGTCTCCCTATCTGCTAGAGACACAGTCAAAGCTTCCTGTGTTTATGGAATGTCTGCAAAAACCACTCGTTTTTTGGGCAGGGAAAACTGACCACAAGTGCTGAATGTTCAGAGGTTTTCTCAAAATTCATCTGATGATTAAAAACAGGCTTTGGGAATAGAACGCTCTCTCTCTTCCATCTCCAAGAGCAGCGTGCCGATTTAAATGCATGCATTTTAAAAGGAAAATGAGTGGGGTGGGAGTTGTTTTGGTTTTTTACTGTTTGTTGGGGATTTTCGTTTGTTTGTTTTAATAAAGAAAAAGTAGAGGAAAGTAGAGGAGCTTTTTTTTCCCCCCTAGTAGCAACAACTTGGATTGTGTCAACTTTGAACTTTCCGAGCTCTGTTTCATTTGTGTTTGGATCTCAGTTGGGCATTTTCTCCCACTGTGTGCACACATACAGAGAATCTGCAGCACTTTCTGTGGTGTAAGAGAAATAGCAAGCAAAAGCCCAAACATCCTCACACTTTGCCCAAAATGCTAACTCTTGCACCAGTTCTTTGAAAAAGAACCACCACACTGGGTTGGATCTCTCCCTTTCCTACAGTCTCTGACTAGAGAAATAAGAAACCAGTAAAGTCTGGAACAGCATTTGCTAGAACCACAGTCCAACGTTCTCAGCAGAAAAAGAGAGGAGCACCAGTGCTGCAATGATTCCCAGCCAGTGGATATCCCCTTGAAAACAGGGTGAGCTGGTATTCACTACAGGAAGCTCTAGCCAGGCAATGCTCTCAGCCCTACCACACAGCTGAGGTGCAGAAAAGCAAAGCCACTTACCTACTGTAGAAAATCTCCTGAGAGAAGGGACTTACACTCAGGTCTCCTAAAAAAGAAAACAGTGAAGCAGTTGCTGGAACATCTCTTCTGGAAGTCCTGTTCACTCCTTACCTTGCTCTCACGACCTTTATTTAGTTGAAGACTTCAGCCAGACACAGAAAAATAATGTAATATTGAAAAACTATTCATTCCTTTTTCCTTTGCACCTTTTTTTTTGGTGCAGTAGCAAGAAAAAACAAAAAAGAAGGAAAAAGGATAGAAGCCATTTTTCTTTGTGAGGACTTGACAATACAAAGCTCAGCGGTAGGACAACTTCTGGTAAGACTGAGTCCACCAGCTTTGTTTCCTCATTACAACTGATCACACAACAAACCTCAGCTGGATACTCCCCACTGTATTCCTTTCTCATTGCTATGAAGATGTGTATTGGACTCCATGAAGAGCCATAGGGAACAGCACTAACAACTAATTTTACAGGGACAAACACTCCCTCTCCTCTTTCTCAGAGAGTTTGCACATCTGAAACAGAGCTAAGAGTTGGCACTTGCCTTTTGGCAATTCATGGGCCACACAATTTAACCTGGGAAGTCAAGAACATGTTCAAATGAAACTGCAGAGCAATTTTAGGTAGAGTATAGTTACTCACACTGGACTTCAGCTAAGAGATAGGATTTATCAGCACTTGCAAAAATTAATAGCTAGCTTATGCTATAAGAGATTGGCCATGACATGAAACATAAATCTCTTAGATCCTTCAGTAATGACATGCAAAGGAAGACATGGGACTTTCAGCTTCACATTTGCTGTTGGTTCCATTTTCAAACCATTGTTATTTGTCTTTTCTGTCTAAAAAAACAGAAAAAACTTAAAGATGGAAGTGGTGCAGGATAATCAACAAAGCACACAAAATCAGCAACAACAGTAAAAACTCTGGAGTTGAAGCAGTCCAGTGCTGCTTCAGTTGCCTGAAAACAGAAGAGGCCTTTAGCACACAGCTCCTACCCTGAGGGTAAAGTAACTTGTGCAGGGCCCTGCTCCTAGGATGGTCCCACATACCCTTTAACAGTCTTGCAAAAAAAGGTTGCAGAAGCTGATAGTATAATGTGCTAGAAGCTAGGGTGAAAGCAAATGCCTATAAAGGGAGAGTGGGTTAAAAAAAAATTAAACATGGATCCTTCTGTTTTTCAAGTACTGCTTTTTAAAAAGTCAGCTTTCCTAAGCTCCAGATATTGCTCCCTTAGCAGACTGCCTGTGGAGACATTCACTAACCAAGGGTATTTTGGAGCAGCTGGTTTCCTTTAATACTTGCATATAAGAAATTGGTGTTTCTCCCTCCCTTTCCCACTGTGACTCTTTGAGCTTCTCTCAAGTGCCTTGGCCAACTTAATTAGTCCAGTCAGGCCAGACTCATTTCTCTGGCACCAGCATTTAACAGCTCTGGTCAGCAGACAGATATTTGGGGGCAGGTTTCATGTGGCTTAATTTTGAAATAATGAGAGAGAGGGAAATTTAAAAATAAAATAAATAGACAATAGGAAGGCAAGCCTGTGGAGGTGGTGCCATCCATCCACCTGAGAACGTAGAGTGACCTGATGCCACAATTCACACTTTCACTGCTGCAGTGCTGGAGCTGATGTGGCAATGGACAGCAGTAAGGGCTGTGTTTTCTGCAACAACAACCTGCAGATTTCCTTGGAGATGCAGAAAGAAACAACAGTTATGGAACAGTATTCTTGGATCACGCCATGCCAGGAGATGCAATGCTGGTTTTTTAAAAGGCATGAACCCAATACAACAATCCTACATCTGCAAAAGCCAGCAATTTATTACATTAATTTTATTTTCCATTTACAATTATGTGAAAGGATGAGACAGAACACATCCTGAAGATCACAGATACTCCACAATGGCTTTGCTATTTTACATGGAATATGTTCACATTCTGCAGTGATGGGGAGCAGCATAGGCCTCTAATAATACCTTCTACCCTTCATTCTTACTAACATTTCTTTTTTAAGAATACAGGTGTTCTTTCAAATACTTGTGCTTCTGGAAAGCATAAGAAAAGAGTAAGAGAATTACATCTTTAAAGTGATAGGTCTTCGCAATGGGAGGACATTAAAATAGTGAAAGATTATTCTTCCGGAACAATCATCAAGGAAAGAAGCAGGAAAGAAAGCACTAATGAAGAAGTGCTAGGAGACCAACTACAGCATGCATTTGAGGTGATAAATTTTTGAGACATTTCAACTAGATTATTCCCAAGGAAAACTGTCTGGTAAACAAAATTATTCATAATTAGATTATCTTATTATAAGTTCCTGTTGAAAGAAACCAGTTCTGTAACACAATTAGCAATGGAAAGACAAGAATGACCCTCCCATCTGTGAACCAGACGGGTTCCACTGTCTGCGTCTTGCAGTACAAACCTGTTTCCTTTTGGTTGTTCCAGGGCTGTGCCACGTTTGCCAGCAATACAATTCAGTTCTTGAAATATCACTGGGATTTTGTGACAAATAGCTATTAGTAACCGATGATTTGAGTAATACAAGATACAAAATCAGGAAGTCACAATATGCTACAAACCTAATCAGAACCTTTCTCTTCACCAAATATTCACGTGCAAAATCCTCTTTCGGGATTCAGAGATTTTTATACCGTACTGTTGTTGTCTTTAATGACAGACTTTGGTAGGCAGAATTAATTCAGAAGATTTCTGATCATACCTGGGGTATGTAAGTATAGTGCAGAGCAAAGACAATGAAGAGTTCTTTGCTTTGATGTTGACTGCAGTGCTGTCAGCCACTGGGAGACATTACAGGTAAGTCAAGCAGAAGGAAGATGACAGATAAAGGATACAACAATGGAGAATTTTGCTGATAATCTGAAAGCAGTTGGAGACGTTCAGGCATGGACATCTCTATAAAATAACAGGGTGTATATTCAAAGTAGAAGCTATAAAAATGTGTATGTTTAAAATCCTGATAGAATTGTTAAAAGGTTCAACCTCTAGTGCCTTTTGGCTGAGGACTGTGTGATACACTGTTTCATGAAAACAAAAGCCAGTTCAGATCTTGGAAGTGGAAAAACTTGCATCGTCCTGAGCCACAGCAGCTAATAAAATTTGTTTCTCACCACCAGTAATGTACGTGGAGGAGTGCAGCCTTCCTGTGGCCACATTGCCTCACTCTGTGTGGGTGCATCCTTTGCACGGCACAGGCTGAATTAGGAAAGAGGGAGCGGGAGGTGTCGCACCCAGATGACAGCACAAAGTGAGCAGTGCCAGAGCTGGGACTCACAGCTGGCCCCTGTTTTCACTGCATTGATTTCCCTCAAGCCAAACCCACACTTTGACATCACTTTTTAACACCAGTAGGTTGGGTAAAATGACTTAAGCATATGAATGCATGAGCTAGTTAATGAACACAGGGTTTGGGACAAATAGCAAATTTTAAGGCAAGCAAGTTTTCCTCTAAATATTGTGATCTAAATAGCTATAAATTAAATTTAACATGAGCAAAACCAAGAGAAAGACTTTGGACAAAATGCTTAATTTCTTCCCACCCTCCTCCCTCTAGAGTTAAATCTAGAGTTAAGATTGTAGGAGAAATCAATCAAAAAGCTGTAAAACAGCATCTCCTGTAGAAATGTCACAGCTAGATAAGAAAGAGGTATCTTGCCTCAGGCTCTTTCTTGCTTAAGACTCTCTAGAAATCCCAGCACTTGATGTAGTGATCCTGTGACTTTCCCACAGCAGGCAGTGGGAATGACAAACATTCTTTTCAAGGCTATCCCCAGCAGTGGACCCCTCACACAGACTGCTAAAAATCCCTTAATCCCCTCCACTTAATGCTGACCTAAAGAAACAGAACATCAAAACATAACCTCTGTAATGACCTTAGCTTGCTCTGTAACACCTCACCAAGGGTCAGGGATGTCAAAGAGCTCCCTGCAGGCCCTTGCTGTTCTCTAAGGAATGTGCTGTTTATCAGATCAGTCAGAAAGCTCCTTGAGAAATATGTAACATATACGTGAGGCCTACTGGCCATCTTCCTCATGAGATCTACATGCAAAGCAGAAGACAAAATTTACATGTATACAATCAAGACACTGAAACAAAATCTGTACAAGTCCAGAGCCGGAAAAAAAAAAAACCTCAAGGCTGCAGCATCAACAGACTGATTCAATGTACTGCTCCACATTTTTAAGTGTTAGAGACAAGAAGTAAGGCCTAGAACACAACTGCAGAGGACAAGACCACTGCTGTGACACATTCTATTCTCTTCCAAGTATGGAGAAATTTGCAGTGACTAAAGAACAAGAAGCCTGGGAATACTAACCCAAGACCCTGGAAAACTTTCAAGGCTAACAGAGCAACTCCCTTTTTTTAAAAAAAATCACAGTTTGGTGTCAGAAAAAATTTAAAAACAGGTCACCATGTCCACTGGACTTAGGGTTTCCATTGGCAGAGTAGCAAATAGCAGTCTACCTCCAAAAATTAACTCCTGAGTGAACTGACAGAACCCCAAAGGGAGCTGCTGCTTTAACCACTGTTGCTTCTGGAGGTGCTGCAAGGTTCTGCAGACTGGCCAGGCCTACAGACCTCAAGAGTTTGATAAGATCAAAGTCCAGAAGAGTAAGGTGAAAGAAGCTCTAGGTGCTATATCAACCAACCACAAAACTCAGCAATATGAGATGAATTCTGGCTGCTGATCACGAGACACTGGAATACAGATTCTTACGTTTCTTTTTCCTACCCAGTTATATGTTAGTCTGAATTTACTGGAAGTCCTAAATTATGATCACATTTGTATCCCAGCATTTATCACAAGTCACATTACTGGTTTCCTAAAGAGGCAGTTGCCACTAGATTGAACAGCTGCTACTTTTTGCCTTTAGTCATTCTGACTCTCAACAAACACAAGAAATTAAAATCTAGATCGTCCATAGCAGAGCTCACGTGCCAGACCTTTTTGATGGCCATCTAAGTTTAAAACCAGATGGCTTGTTCCCTACTGACCATTTTTTAAAGAGCTGAGGGGCCTCAGAGATTATCAGGCCATTTCCTGGCATGCCTTGTTTGATGCTCAGAAAGGACACTGCCTCTCTGGCAGAGAGGAAGACTCTGGGCTATGCTGCCATCATTCTCACAAACACATCTGAGCTAGCTTGGTAGCACTGTTGCCACAGTGGTACAAAGTTAACTCAAAACCACAGCTTAGGTACTTAACCAGCTTCTCAAATGGATTTTACAGCCTATTTTGCCTTAGCTATACTACTCCCAGTGTTAAAATAGCCTGTTAAAGGACAAATGTATAAAACCTTCAGTCAGTGCCTTCCATTCTAATTATATTTTCTGCTCTAGTATAGTCTCTGAAAGGAAATGTCTCCAAGAAAGCCATTTTCCAGGGATTTTCTTTCTAAAATATAAAAAGCAGAGATGGAGAAGCAGAATCATGTTTAAAGCAGCTTAAAAGGAAATGCTGGGATCCCCAGAGAGGCTGAGAAACATGTGGGTTTGGGATGAAAAGAACCAAGCCAAGAGCTAGCTGGCTACTTCCAGTTTTCACACCATAAATTGTTACATTCCTTAATATCCAGTCCTCTTTCACATGTAGAAAGAAACTGAATGCAGTAGGATGTAGCAGACAAGATAGAAATTAGCAAAGGGCACGCTGTGTCAGGGACCTTTTGGACCCTCTAGTAATGTAAAGAAAAAGCTGGCACAGGGCCCAGCATCTCTGTAAATCAATACAGCTGTTTATTTAAACCAAATGGCTGGCAATCGTATCAAGCTTTGATTGCTGTAGACATTTCCAAAAGGAAATGAATAACATTTCAGGAGATGACAGCAAACCCATGTAAGAACAAAAGAATTCTTTCCAACTAAATTTTATTCATTATAGGGCATGCTTTCAGTTCACTGGTTGAAGCCAAACAATGGGAGTACCCAGTATTAGCAGAATCATCGTAAAAGCCAACAGACAACCAGACAGATACTTCTCCTCAAGTGTTCCTGACTGCAGAAAGTTCCTAAATATATTTGTAGCCATGAATGACATGGGTTTAAGCTTCTCGGTAATGTGTGAGAATCCAGTTCCTAGATTCACTGCCAAGTGCGTTAAAGACTGGCATGGACATGTGCAGTGACACACAATCCACTGGGTGAGAAGCCAGACTTGGCATGACTCAGGCCCAAGGTTCTGTCTGTGTACAGGGACAACTGCAACATTAATTTTCTGCAACCTGATATCTCGCTCTAATCCATTTTTTCCCTTTGGGGCCATGGCCGCAGATACAGAAACCTCTCACTTAGAAAAAGATAGGAAAAAAACATGAAAGGGGGAGAATTTGCATCTTTTCACTTCCCCTCCCACTCCATCCTGGACCACACAAATGTTGTTGGGTTTTGTTTGTTTTCATTTTTAGAGAGATTGCTTTTGTACAGGTGCTCCCTTTCTATCCATTCTCAAGGTTGTTATCAGTTTTTTTAATAACCTCTTGAGAGATGAAAACAGATACTCTTAAAAAAAGCTACAACCTTTGACACTTTTAAGCTATGTTGTCACACTGCATTGGAAAGATGACAGGGTGGGATAAATTTGACAACTTCAAGGGAGCACTGGGAACCTGAGACTAAAGTCTCTTCTTTTTACACTGAGCAAGAAAACTGCTTGACTGTGGGTCAGACTCACAGTTGGTTCAGGAGGATAACAGACATCACTTTAGCCTGTCACTATTTACTGTCAGTAAAATGACATGAACCTCTCCTCCAACATTTGTAATTAGGTGCTGGGGGATTTCTGGTTTGAGCAGCACCAAAAGATCACGACCGAGAAAGTGGTAGATTGTAAAGCATGTGTAAATTATAGTTCTGCCTGTATTTTGTCATAGCTGTTGCAGAAGTCACAGGTTCCAACATATTCATATATTAAAAAAAAAAAATCTGTACTTCCTGACACACAAGATGCTTTGCCTATGAATATGGTTCCAGAACTGAGATATTTTCACAAGGAACCTCCTTAGTTGAAAGCAGGCAACTTCAGGAAGTTAAGAACAATTACTTGGATAGCAAAGGCTCTACAGAGCTCTACAGAGACAGGATTCCTTTCATGCAGTGCCCACTTGATTAAGAACCATGAGGACCATCTTGCTATTTCTAAGTGGTTTTGAAGAGAAATAAAAGCTATGTGGCTGAGGATTGCCCACTGCTAAAAGATGGTAGGAGAAAAGCTCTTTGTCACTGTGTAGGAAACCTGTAGGGCATAACAGCCAACAGGCAACATTAGTAAGTTAAGTGTTCCAGTAGTTCTGTCATTCACTCCTGCGCTTTCACATATTGCTGGAGCCTCTTGGACACAGTGATGATCCTAAAATTGGTCCTTCAATTCTCAGTGAAAGATACCTACACCTTGGACACAACTCAGAGACTCACGGAGAGAGGTGCCAGAGAGACAGCAGTTTGTTCTGCATTTTTTTTTTGTTACTGTGATGTTATTGGTAGAAATTTTGGACAATCAGTCTTTGGTGTTTTAAGCCTGACTATTTCCATAATAACATAAGAGAGAAGGAGCAGTGAAGAGCTTCCCACAGGTAAGGGTGCCCCAGCTGGCAGCCTGCAGGACTCTCTCCAACCTGTCCCTTTCCCGTGCTGGGCTCCTCCATCTGCACTGGTGGATGTGCACCTGACTGCACCTGTGCACAGCTAAGAGCCTTGAACACCTCCCACTGGCTCACACAGGCTCTAACTGAGGCCTGAATTCCATCATTACATGACTGTTCTGCCCTACGTAACACATGGCTGGCAAACATGTGCACTCCATAGCACAAACAATCCCGTGTTACGTTTTGTCTTCCCCTCAAACTAAATGCTTCAGCCATGGATTAACCTCTGTTTCAAGAAAAGAAGATGGAACAGGAAATCAGTCCTATATTGCTTCAAGCACTACCTGAGCTTTGACTAAAAATCAAAGCACTTACCTAAAGTCAAAGCTGTATCAACAAACAAAAAGAAATTAGAACATTAAGTGCTTAAGAACAGAGATTCAGAATCTGATTTCAGATACCACCACAACAGTCTGGAAATAAGTACTCCCTTACTTGGCTCAAAATAATAGTAATACTAGTCAACATAAACATTGTCAAGCTCCACAACAGCAAATGTAATACCTTCCCTACCCAATACAGTAATGCATCATTAAGTACATCAGTGCATAATTAGGTCTGGTATTAGAGGCAGGAAAGGAGTCCATACCTCTTCTGAGGTAGAAGTTATGTCCTGAAGAATCTAACTGCTGCTTTCAGAAGTCTACTCCCTCAGGAAAAATGTGCTTGTTCTGGTCTTTGGTGGGGCTGTTGCAATATTCCTAACCCTGTAATCAATGGTGAAGTACAGATGTAACCTTACTGCTGGCCTGAATATAGGGACTTTGTGATATTGTACTGATCAAGCACATGCAAAAAACTGCTTCTCAACAGCCTGAAAAGTATTTATGATCAACAAGAACAGAAATTATATATATGGTATCAGAAATACTGAGTGATCTTAGCCACTTAAACACTGAGTGGGTCCTCACATTTAACTTTTTCAACTCTTCTCCTGACACCGATTTTCAGAATACACATAACACCTACCACAGAAGGGCACTTCTACTACACCTAGTAACAGGTGTCCTCTACAACTCAGGGAGAGATCACACCACTCCAACCACTTCAGCCTCTGAAGTCCAAATCTCAGGATCTGACTAGCACAGTCAAAACCATACTGTGATCACAGATAACAGCATAAGGGGAATTCATACATGAAGGACACGTTTCAGTGTTTAGACAGTGCAGGGGGACACACGGCAGGAAATGAGTTACCTGCTCCTCTTCACATAAAAGCAAGCACATTGCTTCCATTCAAACAAACAGGAGAGAAAGAGGCCTGACACATTTTAAATACTCATTCTTTAAGGGCTCATAGGAAATTTTAGCTTGACTCCTCTGAAATCCAGGTCTAAAAGCAGTACAAGTATAGCTATCTTGCTGTACACGTGTGCTTTACACTCAAATTTCTCTTGAAGTTCATGCTGAGGATATGCCGTGATCCCTGCAATACATATTGTAAGGACTGTTACAACACTAAGAGCACAGAAAACTCTTAATTCAATTCAAGTATGTTTTCAATGAAAACAAGCTTATTCTTACCTCTGTTGGGCAGCTGAAGCTAAGTACAGGAGCCAAGAGCAAAAGGACACTATTGGCTTTTTAACTGTGCAAAATGCTTCAAGGTTTGGCAAGCTCTCTGTTCCCATTTCTATCACACCTCTATGTGCTTCCTCAGTCTTTCATCACTTCAAAGCTGAGTGCCAACAGTTACAATGTGAAACTCAGGAGTCCACAAACATGGGAATTCAGAGGCACGAGCTGTGCACACTATGCAAGTTGCTATTTCCCTAAGAAGCATCAAGTAGGGCCCCTGCCTCTCTTCCCAGGCAAAAACAAAACAGCATTTCCAAAGGCAACAGGTGGGAACCTGGTTTTGACAGCACAACTTTTTCATGTACTATGGAACACGTAGAAGACGTGCAATGGGCTACAATGCTGCTCTGCCTCCAGGAAATTCCAAAGCTGAATGGCACATTGTCTGAAGCAGAGAAGTGGAGGAGGAAAAAAAAGAAAGAGAAAAGATATAAAAAAATAACGGGACTTGGCTTAGCAAAATATTATTTCTGGATTCTACACTTACACTAATAGATGCATTAAAACCACACAGTTTGCAGGGCAGAAGAACTGGATACATGAACACCTGTATATGTTCTCTAGCTTGAGAGAATCTGTGGGAATTGTACAGAAGTTGTGAAGACTGATTTTGAAAAAATGCAAAAACAGCTCATACTTACATCGTATACAAAATAAGAGTATCTGATATTACCATTTCTGTAGAAGGCTGCTAATTATAAACTTTAATAAGAAATAATTAGGTGGAAGATTGATTGTAATTGTGAGGAGCACACTTCCATGCTTATGAAATAAGTATTTCTCAACAGGAAGACTTTCAAATCTGGAGTTAGTTCTTACACTGGCAACTGTGCTTTCTTTTTTTATATCCTGTAGCTGAAACAAGAAAGCAGAGTTCTGTGGCCCAGGGCATTTCTACTCTCAATTTCCACACACTCTTGTGTTCGGGCAATGTTTCTTGCAAAATATTGACTTTCTTTTGTTTAAATTATTAAATATTTTCAGTGCTTGTTTTTTTTTGAACCTTGTTGATTAAAAAAAAAGCACAACAAAAAAAAAGCCCCAAACCACCACTGTTTATAATCCATTATGCCTTTATCTCCTACCCAACTCCTTTTACACAGGGCTATTTCCTAGACCATTTACTTGTAGTTCCCTTCATAAACCCAAGAAAAAGAATCATGTTGAGCTAATGATCAACTAAGATTGATGCTTGTCCCCCAAACTCTAACATTTGGTCAACAATGATACAAATGTTTGTATGGTTGCCCAGTTGGTAATAGTGAAAAAAAAAACCAGCTGAAGATTCTGTCACATCCAGCCCATTCCTGAATCTGTTCCGCAAGAACAAAGCAGTTCTCTGCAGTGCAACACAGCTCAAAAGATAGTCTGGATCTCAAAGAAACAGCTGTGGAAATACATCGTGACTTCTAATGTCTTTTGACAGGTGTTGTACTGAGCTCTGCAAACTTACCTTGGTGCTTTGGGGTTGGGGCCATAATGTTTGGTGGTGGTTGGTCTTTACTTCTTCCAACATTATCACATTTATCTTTCTAGATGAAATCTGCTGCTTTTTCACCAACATATCTAACTCAATCTTCCCACAAACACATCAGCACATGGTACTTGGAGGTGTCAAAGTCAAAACCAGAGAACAGAACTGTTTATATTTGTTGGCATTATTCTACATTCACCCTGCTTTAGGCTCTCTGATATCGGCCACAAGAATAAAAGTCTCTGGAAATGGAGCTGTAAATTCCACATCAATTAATTTGAAAGGAAAGGACACAGGCAACTTAGTCATACGTGTATTGTTATCTTCTTATTCACAGGTGAAATAATTGATAGGTTTTTGGTTGTACATCATTCTGGTCACTGTTAGAGAGCAATAAATACAAATACTGGCAAATGGCAAGGGGAATTACAGGATTTGGTAGCATGTGTCAATAAATTTTAGAATTTGTGGACACAGGAGCAATACAGGTGATGCTGATGAAAGTTTTTCCTACCACTTCATAATCATTCCAAGCACTTCTGGTTATTGCAGATCTAAAGTACAATACCCACAAAACATATATGATCCCTTACATGTAGTGACATTCCGCTGCTTCTGCTCCTCTGACTGGATATAATGTTATCATCTTTCCAGTCTCTCCAACAGTGTAAGCAAATGCCTGTAAAGAAGCCTTCACTGTGAAACAACCTGCTAAATTTATCATATTGATCATTCCAGAAAGAAGACTTAATTTCTTAGGGACATGCCAGCACAGGAAGGACGTGGACTTGTTGGTGCCAGTCCAAAGGAGAGCCACAAAAATGATCAGAGGACTAAAATACCTTTTCTGAGAGGAAAGTTGAGGTTGTTCAGACCAGAGAAGAAAAGGTTGGAATACCTTATTGCTGCCTTTCAGTACAGCAGTAAAGAGGGGTATTTTGAGCAGGGCCTTTTGTGATAGCACAAGGGGTAATGTTCTTAAACTAAAAGAAGGTAGATTTAGACAAGACGCAAGGTAGAAATGTTTACAGTGAGGGTGATGAAACACTACAACGGGTTGCCCAGAGAGGCTGTAGGTGCTCCATCCCTGGAAACATTCAAGGTCAGGTTGGACAGGGCTCTGAGCAAACAAGATCTAATTGAGTGTGTCCCTGCTCGTTGCAGAGGGGTTGGACTAGATGACCTTTAAAGGTCCCTTGCAAACCAAACTATTCAATGACTCTATGCTGAAAACCTGGACCTTAAAATGTTGTGGCAGCAGACATATAATGAATTAAAGGAAGTACTTGACAGGTTCTCTGCTGAGGGGGTATCCATGTTACCTTGATAAAAGCTGGAGGGAAGACACAATGGGTAAGAAGTGTAAGTCTACTGTGTTCTTTTTTCCCTGGACAGACTGACCTTTTCTTCAGAGGTAGGGGGTGACCCCACACATGCCTTTTGTTTCAGACAGAACAGTCATGTTGGCTGGCACTCCATGTATTGAACTTGGAGTCTGCCAAGCTGAACGCATGAGCTACCACAACCCCAACTCAGGAGCTAACACTTTCTGGCTGGGGCAACAGCTGACTAGTAACATTCTGTGGGTTGGGCACAGAGACAGACTTACACCACAGTCTCACTGACAGGTTTCATTTGAGCAGTTTTTGAGTTTACTGCTGGTAAATATGCATAAAAAGAATGGGCTGTGGAAAATGTCTGCCAAGTTGCTGTCCACTTGGGTAAAACCAGAGCACTTGCAATAAAACCTGAAGCTGGAGCAGGCAATGTATGCTCCAGTTTCAAAGCACAGTGAATTTTCTCTTTCATCCTTCCAGCCCAGTCATACCACATGCATTTACTTTAACAAGCAGTTTGAGATATGCATTTAAAACACTGATTCGCCTCAGTAAAAAATTCTGAGATCAAGGCTTCTCATTTAATATTGAGAATGACTCATTGTACCCTTAAATGTTTGACCTGCCGAGGCATTATTTACAATAGATTTGTAACTAGTAAAACTACATAAATACACACATCAATTATCAAGGCGTTTGCTGTGTAAATGCAGGGAGGGGTCTCAGATCTCCAGTAACTCCCCTTCACCCAGTTTTACATGCTCATCAGGTGTTTATTATTACAGCTTCAGGGATTCTTCACATCCAGGCCCTGATAACAAGAGGATGGGTTAGTGATGAGGCCAAAGGGAAGTGGAGGCCAGTGTTCCAACATGCTTCTCTGCTTGGGGCTTATGTTCATTCTAAAGGCTTGGTATCAGTTCCATCACGTTTTTAAACAGTATAGCTTTCAGCTAACTAACACATAGGTACCAGCACACTCGTGATTCCCCTCCAGAAAGCTCTTCTACAATCTGCCTGCTGGTCACAAACGCATTAAATGACAGGCAGCATTTGGATCTCCTCTGATGCTCTTTTTCCATGTTACTGGAGAACTCCAAGTCTAGGAAGGGGACACTATATGTGCACCATATGGAAGCTGCTCTCTTCTAATGGTTTGCTACACTTCCAGCTTAGTTCTAAACACAATTGTTTTCAAGGGTTTAATCAACTGATCAGTATTTGCCATAGGCTCAGTCAAGGCAGTATGGCAGGGATCCTGCTCTGGGAGCAGTCATGCATTTTACTCCTTGGGAAGATCTCCAGGTGTCAGAGCTACAGATAACAGTGGTAACCTTTCACAGACCTTCCCCTTGGTTATCCATCTGTGTTTATAGGAGGCCAGGATCAACCTGAAATAATTTGCCTTGGTAGTCTGGATATGTTTGCACAATACCTATTTACATTACACCTGGCTCATACCAACACAATGAGCTACTTACTTTCATTATCACTAAATACATTACCAAGCTTGAAAGAATGCAGCTGTTAGAGATCAAGGAGGATCCCATAGCACTCCCTTGTTGAGAACAATAAATTTTGCTCTGCAAAGTACCTGTACTTTTTTAAACCTCAAAACCCAGAGCCAGCCTGAATAGAGATAGGGATAAGCGGATGTGCAACATGAAACCACTACAATTAGGCAATAGCAAACACCATTCACACAGGCCTGTGAACTGGAAGGCTGACATTCATTTTACTTGCCAACTCAGCTCCTTAGCTTGCTTCCACAAAATCTAAAACCCATCTGCCAAAACCTACTGTAAGGGTTATGTCACCTTCATCCAAACATCACCTCTTTCCCATAAAAAGCTTATGAAATACCAATAATATCTGTAAAGGAAAGTACTTATTTCAATGCAAGCAATTAATGAAAATACAGGTGCTAGACAGATAATTTGTGAGCTATGAATGCAATCCGCATTGTAATAAGTGTGTCCCCATTAACAAGTGCCTTATAGTTTAATTGGTCCTCAATATCTAAAAGGTTTGTCACTCAAAAATCTTAAGTTAAGGCTACCACAACACTCTGTGACATGTTTTTAACCAATGGTTATTTGTGATGATGTCAGACAGCATAGTTAACTTCTGAGCCTTTCTGTTCATGGGGGAAGATGGTTTATCATACAGCATTTATTGTATCTGGCACTGAATTGGGCTGCTGAAGATCTGGACTCCTTTCCTTACTTGACTGCATGCTCCCATCAGTTCTTTTGGCTATTAAATAAGTTAAGTGTACTGGTGCTTGTTTAAGTTTCTTGAAGCAGACCCCTTCTACTCAGTACTTCTACAGCCCTGAAGGGTTCTCTGCTCTAATTGATTCCTCTGCAGATAACTGCAACAAAAGTAACATGGAGATCTTGCAAAAACAAGCCAAGCCTTGGAGGGTGTGGTTTTTCTTCTCATCTGTTTTTGAATGACTTCACATACCTGACGGCCAGATCCAGTGATGGACATACTTTCTAAGGCTTTCCGAAGAATGGGAGAAAATTAAGTCAGTTCTGATTTTCTAGATTTTGGACTAGCTAAGTACATGTACCCCTCCCTTCTCTATTAGTCTCATGACAGATCTGTTTAGTTTAAAAAAACAGATAATGCAAAACAGAGAAACAATTTGCGTGAACCTATGCTATATGGCTACTAAATAAGAGTTGGCCGGATAGAAGGACATGTAGTTGCATGAGACTGCAGGGATATTGCCGATCCTCCTAAACTGTAAGTCAAGCTCTCTCACAGAAGTGAACAGTCTAATACCCTAATTTCTACAATTTTATAGTAATAATAAATTGAAGTTGGGTTTCTTTCCAGATACTGAATTTACATGACCCTTCCAGTTTTTTTGCCATACATAGTAATTTAAACAAACAACCGTAGCCTACCTTTGCCTAATCTGAGATTCTTATGCACTTAAGTTACTGTAGGAGCCAGATCATACATTGGTGTAGAAGTTGAGTCTCACTGCAAATCATCCTGTACTGCATGGCCCACACTCACACAGAGCAAGCTAGCAGAGCTGGTACAATAGGGGGAAGCAGGCTGTGTTTCAGCTCTGCTTTTTATTGTTTACCAGGCACAGCAGACTGTGAATCTCTCAACACAGGTTTATTACATACTGAAGAAACAGGAATGTTGTCCTGCTATTTCCACTGAACGAAACCTGGACACAGAATCGGCAGCCCAGAAACAAGCAGATTATACATTTGCATGCCAGAGAAGGGAACTCTGAAAAATTCACAGCATGCAAGTACCTTATTCAACATCTCAGTTTATTTCCTGCACTGTAATTGTTTGGGAATTTTCAGTCATGGGAATTCTGCTGCTTGTCATTGCAGGCATGAAAGATTTTAAACAAAGTAATCAACTGAATGAGCTCAGAAATACAGGTTGCTTTATTATGTCAGAATCACATACTGCAGTTCTTACCTCTCCCAGTAACAACAAAAGGTTATCTGTGAACATTGCAGGTGAAACGCTAAACCTTTCAAAATTTCTTGGACAGATCTGATAGGGATGTTTCAGTTTGTTACATTTATTGTTTTAATTTCTTATTCAATTATTTTGCTTGGTTTGTTGTGGTTTTTTTTTTTTACTACAAGGTGCTATGAGGTGAGAAGGAAACTCACGCTAAGCTCCTTAAATTCTTTGTGGCTCTGGCTTCCAGCCTGAAGAGGACATTTCATATGGTTTTATTTTGCTGGTCTTTAAAGCTCTCTAAGCAGTTTTTCTACCACAATAGACCAAAGTGATAGAAATTTCATAGCCACAGCTCATCTTCTGTTAGAAAAGTGAGTCTTGAAACTATCTCCAATATTGTAGGATCATCAAATTTACCATTACTGGCTCCCACCTTTGACCTCATCTGCTACTCAGAAATTCCTGTCTGGCCACTTTCTGTCTGGTTTTCATGCATGTATACAACTTGGTTTCCTGTTCAGAACAACACAGAATGCAACTCTCTCTTCTTTCTGATTAGTCAGAGAGTTGCCTGCATGTTCACAAAATTAAAAAAAAAAAGTACAAGTGATGCTGCAGCTATTTAGTCTTTAACATGCTGGTCATCGCTCAATCTGCAGCTGTGCTGTTTTTAGTTCACCCCACTGTGAGGTTTAGAAATATTTATTCCCTTTGTCATTGTTTGTTTAAGGATTGTCACTCTCTGCAATTCATAAATGCCAGATCAAGTTCCTCTTGCTTCTAGCTTGCCCCTAGGCATTGAAATTTGCTCCTGAAACTTATGGAGATGGACTTTCCCATAAATTCACTTAAGCCCAGGAAGAGTCTACTTTATCCCTTCTCATGTTACCCATGTCAGAGAGCTTGTTCATATGGCACTGCTCTGATGCCTTTACTCCACATGGTCTCTTACATTTGGCTGCTGGAGGATCCTGTGGAGGATTCTTCTCCCACTGACTTTCATGCTTTTCTGGAGCTGGCAGTTAGGAAAATTGATTCTCTCACTCTTTACCTTGTCCCATCAGCCCCAGAAATGACTCTTTTGCAGATATTTAAAAAACTGATGAGTTGCTTTTGCACGATACTCCAATGCAGTCATGTGAGTCGTGTTTCGTGAGAGTGAAAAATTCTGTCAAAATTCAATGCACACAGCAGAATAAAGAGCACTGCACTGAAGTATTTTGGATGAAATGTTAATAATATTGAACTAGTGAAATTAATTGCTTTGATATTTCTTGTTTCAGAACTAGCATTCTGCACCAGAATTTAATGAAACACACAATCTAAAAAATTGAGATTGAATGAAGTGTATCAATATATTTACAAATATTCTTCATCCTCTTCTCTCTCTGTCCCAGACACATAGATATAAGTGCATCTTCATACTTCAAATTATAAATAGATGGTCACAAACATATGGAGAAAAATGTATTGCCACTTCAACTACCTGTCAGCAGATGCAGGCATACAATGTCAATTTTCTATTCAGCAGTGTTTCAGACATCCTCCTTAAAACATGACACTTGTTTTTCAACTGGTCCATGAGTATGTTTCTTTGCTTCATTAGATTGCTCTGACATCTAAATCTTGAACTAATCTGGAGCACAAATTGCCTCTGAGTTACTCAATCCTGATCAGGTTTTCTTAGCATGATTACAACAGCAGTTCAGGAACCAAAATGTCAAAGCATACAGAAGACTTACTTCTAGGGAAGGAAGTTACTACACCAGAATGGTAAACATTTCTGGTTGCATTCCTGGACACGAAGCTAATCTGCTGCTGAACACTGGGGATACGTTAAACACAACATGACTTGAAAAAGTCCTGTTTCAAAGCTGAAAAAATGCAGGGGCAAAATCTGGTAGATTTAAAATAAAACTTTAAAATCTATCATAACATGCAACTTTCTGCATCTTCTTCGGGGGAAAGGCAAGAATGGAGAACACTTTAAGTTTTGTTCAAGTTATCTCTGTGTTTTAAGCCTTTTTAACTGCATTGATGGAGAAGCTGTAAAAAGGCATAATTTTTTCTGGGAACATGTGCCTGCGTCATGTTGACACCAGCAGATATAAATAGCCATGAGCTGTATCAATAGCTATTTTCAGAGTGGATAGAGTCAGGCACAGTGGTATTAATTCATGACAGCAGGAAAGGGAGGCAGCATAATCAGCTTAAATGAAACATGAGAAATCCTCCATGTAGGAAAAACTGGACAATGTCTTGTAAGGAAAAGTTAACCCATGCAATTTCTCCAAGTGAGGTAAGGTCAACAACTCTATCTGGAATCCCAGCTCTGTATATATCACCAGCTCCTGAAGTCACAGTGAATTGAGAGAAATGAAAATCCTGGCAATTTGATTACATCACTGAGCAGGACTTCCTCTTGTGACTTGCCTTCCTTAGAGGATATAGAGGATTCATGTCCTTTTAAAAGGAAGAATGCTACCTTCCTATTCGTGCTCTAGATTTTTGTTTTCTCCCTTGACAGCTGGCATATATAACTACCCCTGCTTGATGTCATACTGAAACAAACTCCCAAGCAGAGGTAGAAAGTTAGTATAAAGCTAATATAAAGGCTGAAACTTCAAGAGGAGGCCTTGAGCTCCTTCCTCACATTTACCCTACTTCCTGTCTTCCTTTACCCTGATGATGGCTCTGTACCTTCTAGTCAGAACTTGAGAGCACACAGAAGAAAAGGTTCTGAAAGGTGAAAGTTAACTGAATGTGCATGACTTGAGGCTTAGCTATCATTTCTGAAGAGTTTTTACGTCATAATTATACTCCATTGCTTGTTGCAAAGCGATGCCTACACGTGCCAGTTCAGAAATCAAAATCCTGCACTATGGTTGGTACCGCCTCAGCATATGCAAGTGAGTTTTAGCTCCACAAACTGGTTTAGTTCAAAATGAAAGAATCAAGCAGAGGTTTAGTGATAGCAGCATGCAAACACTAGCATTCTCATGCTATTCTGAACTCAAATGCCCAAAACCAAAAGCAACTTGTGCACTCCAAGAATGGCCAAGAAACAGGTGTGAACTGAGAATATCTGTAATGGTCCAGAGAAATCACCTCAGTATGTACCCACAATGGAGAATCAGAAAAAAATCATATAAGACATTAAAAATTATTATTCTGATACTACATACAGACAGTTTTACAGGACATTGTCTTTATTTAAGTAACATGTCCTGCTTTCCCATATTTCATTCCCTATTATTGTTTACTGTCTACATATTACAGAGGTCAATGTCTTGATGCTATTTATGCTGATAAATAAATTACAGGAGGTTCGTCTCTGATGACCCATAGTGTACACGATAACAATATTATGCCACACTTCAGAAATATACAGTCACTGAAAAAACCTGCAAGAGTCAAAACTGACTGTGAGGCTGGAAGTTGATCCACGTTATCCTGTGGATTACATGCTATCCTAACCTATTTAGCTGTACCAAGGGTTCCTTTCTCAGAAGCAAAGAAAAAGCAGAATAGCACTTATCATCATCTGGCTGAAGTTACAGTTTAGTCATGGAAATCAGAAGCATTACTCTAGTCTATTCTAGTACTCAGCACAGAATATTCTATCCTCTACCATATTCTGTGGTAGAGGTGTAGCAAAGCTCAGCTCTGTCCCCTCACAGCTGAGCTCAGGGAACCCTCTCTTACTTGCACATTCAGCCATAACCTTGAAAGATATACCGAGGAGGCCAATCAAAATGTTCCCCCACCCAGGGCAGGAAAAAGAAAACTCCTAATTACAAACCATTTCCCAACCCTTTCCTCAGGGTCTACTTCCAAAACCCATATTCAAATATAAGATAGGCCAATTCAGAGAGCAAAGCACCAAATTCCCTCGTCTGCCCTTCCTGCCTAAGGAGCAGGAAGGAAAGGGGAACACCCTTCTCCTGATAACCTCAGCCCCAGAGGCTGCTTGTTTGCCCAACACCTTTAGCTTGGCTGTAATGTGACCCAGAGCACGCCGACTATTCACTGTACAGACCCTGGCTCACGTCCTGAGCATGGAAACGAACACATGAACAGCACCTAGGAGTTTTTGCTTAATCATTTCAGCTATGCAGACACAGGATCCTTACAAGCAAACCACTCTGGACACAAAAGAAAGAATACTTAATACTCTTTTCTAAAAACACAGCTAGAGATGTTTCCTCTAGAAAAATCAACATTCTTGTCTCAAACTGGAATTTAATATAGTAATTTTTATTTTTTGAATGAATTTGTGTGGTCAAGCTTTCCTTTTGAAAGGAAACCTAATCCATATAAAGCTAGGGAAAATGTGAAATATAATCTAAGAATGTCTTCCAAAGCAAAAGCTAGATCAAAAGAGAGATCCTCCAGGACAGAAGGAGCAGCTCAATTGAAGCAGCTCAATTTTATTCATTATGTACAAACTAAACAAGAAATCCCTGGAAGAGAACTTGAGAGACCTGTTCTGTGGGCTCCAGTTTCAGATGGCTAGCATGCCTCCTGTTGTATCGACATTTCATATACAATAATGCATTTGAGAAGAAAATGAAATTGTACCTGATGAAAAAAAGGAAGAAGTGAGAGAACTGCTCAGTGAAAAGAAAGGATGAAAGAGTACATTTCTTTATTTACATGGCTGTGAAGAAAGTCCAGTATCATTACTAGCTTAATTTACAGATAATATCAATATAGGATCCAAAACAAACCACGAATAAGCAAACAAAATGTATTACAAGCAAAAGGCCTTGAAAACAACTGAACTTCTTACAGCAAAAGTACAGAGGTGTATGGATACGAAAAAGGCCTCAGCAGGGAATTTCTTTAGCCTTTGCAGCATTTTGTGAAAGCTTTGTCTTTCCCATGCAAAGAATTTAAAACAATGTTACAGTTTTGCAAACTTCTACACCTGCAGTTCTTTTTCAAGGATTGTTATGGTTTTAACTAGAAAAACATCCAGAAGCGGATGGTTCAGGACTTGGCCAATCACCTCGAGGGGTGGATGGCCAAGGGACCAATTACTTTATGCCATTCAACATGCTTCTGCGTATTAACATATAAAAGCTGTTCAATTTTCCATTAAAATCCCCCTTCCTTACTTCGGATCTTTTTGGAGCTTGGACTGTGTTGTTCTTTACTCGTTCGGGAGTTACAGCGACAGAGGTGTCTCTGGAATTTAAAGCTCAATTTATGAGTCTATTGCCATGCTAGGAATGGTTGCATATGCCTCCTGAAAAGAGGAGAGACCTGTTACACCTCAAGTGAGAGGATTTAGAAGGACAGCAGATTAGTAATCATTCAAATAGAGACTTGTCATGAACTATGCACAAACAGAAGCAGCTCATCCAACACTGACACACCTTCAGAAAAATCTCTTCCTTGATTCACAGATGAACTATGATGCAACCTCCACTGCTCTGCTCCCAGTTGATAATGAGAGTCTCAGGTACCCTACACAAAAAGAAAGTCTTGTATCTTGTTCCACTGTTATTCTTTTGATTCACCATGGTTTATAATGGTAGTCTTGGAACAGCCTGAGGGCCCAAGAATAGGCTCTTACAAATGATGCTCTGTCCATCACAGGCTTTCTAGGATTTACAAGAATTTTGTCTTGTTTATCTGAGGAAATCAACTGGAATAGATACATAGAAAGAGTAGTACCCTGCATAGACATTAAAATAACTCAAATATCTTAGCCTAGGATCTGGAGGACAGGAAAAGTATCAGTCCAAGGAAGATCCAGAGGATGCTAACCAAGCATGATGAATTGGCAGCAAGGGGACTAATAATTTTTCATTCTGCAGTTTCACCCAAGAGTTTTCACTTTAGATTCCTTTTCCAGGAAATCTGAATACACATACCATACCTTCTCTGTAAGTACCAGCAATTCAAGTTGCTTACAGTATTTCCAAAAGCTTGCCTGTTTATCCTTCTTAAATTCCACAATACAGAATTGATGTGGTATGAAGTAGACTTTCCTGATAGCATTTAAAATTCTCTTTGATGCAGAGACTATCTTGCTGCTTATATCTGAAAGACATCTTTAATTTCTCTAAGCCAAATAACTGCATTTTTTATTCATCCATTTGTTTACTGGATTTTGATCTATGCAAGGAGTAATTAGACAGGTGAACAGAGTAAACAAAAGCATTCGACTGTCCTGATTTAAAGACACCACTGTGTTCAGCAAATTTGCCTTGTCTTTCTTCACCTGTTTAGCATTTTAATAAACTGTTAACAATTGGTCTTCTACCCGTAGCCATAAATCAAGGCTCTGAAAAGAAATATTTGGGGAATATGAATCCCTTTCAGGTCCATCTCTGTTCATGTCTTACTTTTGAGATGTCTCACAGATGTTAGGTATGACCTTCTAGGTTCCCCTCTTTCCTTGGTGAGAGACCTCTGAGGCTGGTGATGTGCATGTACAGCAGCCAGGTCACCACACAGAGAGGGAACACCACCACCACCACTCACATCTCACTGCAGAGCTGTGCCCTTTTAACCAGCCCCCTCGCTTCTGTAGGGTGGTTCAATTCCTCATCAGGCAACAATGCTGTTTAGCTTGGTAATTTTTCTGCCTCCAGCTGGTAACCTTATGCCAATACTCTCCACTCCTCTTTCCTTGTGATCTGCCATTGCTTGGAGAAATAAACCACACTCGCCACAGGCTGAGGAAAACAGATCCTAAATCACTGCTCCCTGCTGGTAACTTTTGAAGATGTTGCCTACCATGGAACAGTATGTACCAGTGTGCTGCACACAGCACCAAATCTCAACTACTGACAATGGAGAAAAAAGGATATCTTGTTATCATTTCCTTTGAATTTGATGTCAGAATTCAGTAAAGGGCTTTCTTCCTAAGAGAAAAAAATCAAGTGGCTTGCCTGACAGCAGATCCTGACTCCATGCTGCCCTTCCTCAACAAATACACTGCACAGCTTACAACACACTGGATACTGCTGCACCCAGCCCACTCTGGTAACTCATCCCTGTCTTGCTTGGGCCAATACATCAGGAAGGATACTATGGGGCTGAACCAACACACAGCCAACAGTGTGCTGTTACCAGGAACACACGCTTCAGCCTATCACCCAGATCCTCACCTCCCAGGACAAGGGAAAAGTGCCTTGTCAAGTTGCCACTTACTAAGGAGAGTAGTATAAAGTGAACAACAGCAGTGAGGATTCAGTTCCCAGATGTCACAGCTCTGGAGGTTTTTGTTTTGTTTAGGTTTGTTTTTTAATAACAGGTAGGCACAGTCTCTCAATATAGAGCAAATACCTGTGAAAATGGTATAGTGGAAGATGATGAGTGGGATGGGACAGCTTTCTCTTTAGGTCATCAGACATTTGGTTTTTAATTAACAATTTGTTAAGAAAGCTATTTTCTACTATGACTCCACACAACTTCAATCAGTAATAAAATCTTTCACTTGCCTTTAACAAACTGACTTCAGCATTATAAGGAATTTAAACAGCTCACAAAGAATGCAGTAAATCTCTTGCCCCTTCTCTGTTTGAGGCAACAGTTCTTGAATTGCTTAGCAGAACGATGCTAGAGATCTTTTTAAAAATGCAGGAATTTCAGGCTCAAGCTACAGCCTCATGTGTAACTAAGAATGGAAAATTCACTTCTACTGTCTAGGAATTTTTCCAAAAGTGTAATTTTTACAATGGGAAATAAAATTTCCTTTGAAATAATAAAAGGACATGACAATTTTAAGCAAGAGTCTAGTAAAAAGAAATTTCATAGCCCAAGTTTTAGCAGTACAAAGATGATCTTGAACATCACTGGCTTAATTTACTTCTGGGAAACAGACTGTAGGCTCACAGCAGTAAGATCATGGGGCTGCTCACTCCAGAGACTTCCCCAGGAAATCCCTGACCATGGGATAAATTTCTGCTAACAAATAGTGTCATCAGCAGACTAGATTTTTAGAGTTTACCTTTGGCAATGGTGGGGGCTGTGCAGAAAACAAGCAAAGTGCAAGAGCTGGCTGCAGGCTGGTTGAACCCAGCAGAAGGACTTGGCAGAGGCACTGTACCGTCTGTCGCCAGGAAAGAGGATCCAATTTCACAGGTCTTTGCAACAAGACCCGTGACAGTGCAGCTGTATGAGCACACCCTGAAAAATACTTAGGGGCAGGCAACTTCTACCCAGACATTAAAAGAAGAGTTTTGACTACAAAAAGCTCAAGCAAACAACTTCTTTTTTTTTTTCCCTTCCCCTATATCAGAGAGAGCTTTTGCAACAAAGTGACCTTTAGGAGCTGGATTCATCCATATCTGAGTAATCCTATAATCACCCAAAACCACTTCTGCCCCTCCTTCAGTGATAAGAAGCAAGATGTGGGGTAAGCAAGACTGATTAAATACCAAGTCTTTTTCAGAAGGATATCTCACAGGAGAGCTTGTTTGGACTCCACATTCATAAGCAAACTAGACATACAAACACACAAACCTTAGCTACCAGATTAAAACTTACATACCAAAATAAGATGAAGCTGGAGGTAAAAAACCCTATGCATTTACATTCCAGAGTAAGAGATGCACTGCCTTGCATGACTTTGTTAAAGGGTATGAGTGTTTAATCTGTATATACAAAATTTCTAAAAATAAAACCAGGCATAGGAGGAATCTTTACAAACTTGTGAGAAAAACACGTGGCTAAAGCCTCCCCTTTCTCAGAGTTACTCTTTCAAATTGAAATTCACCTTTGCACTTTGACAGCCTGCCTATGAAACACACTGCCCTGCTTGTCACTTGCAGTGATTGGTACATGGCACAATGCATCCTGCTCGGCAGATCTGTGGGAGAAGGGAGATCATTTTACTCAGGAGACTGGACACACTTATTTCATATACAGCATTCTCTGAAGCTCCAAGTTGTTTCAGAGATGGGAGAAAAAACTTCACCTCTTCGTGCAACTGTTTGCCCTCCAGGTAGATATCTGATAGTGAAAAACTGCTCAAACAGTGGATAGAAGGAATATAGTCTGGGGTTTATAGTGCTGCAGAGCAGTTCTTTGGTTCTGCCTGGCTCTTGTTCAATAGGTGTAGGCTTGTAGTGCTCTAGCTTGTAATTAGGGGACCACTCACACAGGAAAGGAAAGTAGAAGCCTGAGAGAATTTGATTTCAAGAGTCTCCCACAGAAAACACTTTATAAACAACAAGACCCAGTGTAGAAAGGTACTTAGTATTGACTCAGGAATGTTTTTTCTCTCCCCTCATCACATTCCTAGGTAACCCTGAGCAAGAGGGGACGATGCAAGCTAGAAGACACCAATCAGTCCAAATCATTTGGAGAGAGTTCAGTAACAGAGGTTGTGCAGGAACGCTCTCCTGTGAGCTCTGTGTAACATTAAATTTTTAACCTATCAAAGCCTACCACCCACAAAAGGCCCAAAGCAGTGAAACAACTTAAACAAGCACATCAGTAGCAGGCAGAACTCCAGAACACTATGACAAAGAAGGAAGCAGGCAAGAAAACCAGCAAAAAATGTACACTACATGTAGGGTAGGGATGGGTCCAAAAAAAAATTGTAGTCTGAAGATTTAAAAAGATACTGCAATGACTCGGATTTTTAGACTTCTAAATCCTCAGACAAACACATAAATGTGGTTTGAAGTGAACTTCCTGTGCAAAGCCTCTGTTCAGTCAATCTGATCTCACCACAGGGAAGCCCAAAATCTTATGCTGCAGAGCAGAGGATGTGGAATTACAGCTCCCATTTTCCTAGACCTCTGCAGGATGCGATCTCCAGGCCCAGGAACATCCCCAGCATGGCAAAGTGCCTAAGCACAGAAAAGCTCAGCTGGCTGGGCAGAGGGGAACACAGCAACCCCTCAGTCTCTCAGACACCACAGCTCTAAGGGGAGGCTGGGTGGACTCCACTCTAACGTCACAGGCAGAACACCACCATGATAACATCAGTGTTTCCTTTTCATGATTCTAAAACTGTAATTCTGAATTTGCTAGTACATACATTCAGAATCAGAGTGGTAGAGTGGTTTTTGCACCACCACTGTTAAGCCAAGTAAAATCATGAGATATCCAGCCTGAAATTTGCTCTACCCAATGAAATTACCCCTCACCTCCCCCTTAAAAAAGCCTGTTCCAATGCCTGCTGAAATCTGCCAAAGTTTTTCCCGTGGCTTTGAAGGTTTCTTCAGCATCCCAGGAAACCAGTATTAGAAATTACCTAACAGAAATGGAAGCTGAGAGTAAGCTCCAAAACTCAAATCCAATTTTTAGAAAAAACTCAGTGCTGGGAAACATTAAGAATGAAGGAATTGCTCAGGGTCTATTTGTATTAGAACATGTGGCAAAGGAGAAAAGAGGTGAAGAAAAGGTAGCTGTGCTTGGCTAAGTTTTGGGGTTGGTTTAGGTCCATGCCTGGTTGCAGCACTTTTCTACTCTCTCCTCAAAAGAGTAAATTAATGTATCAGTCCTAGGTCAGCACTTCTGACAGAAATCACAGTTGAAATACAGTACTGGCGGTACTTCCACTAAACAATACACAGCAAAAATGCCACTTCCACCCACAAGGGCTGCCACTGCAAGCTGCTGCTCTGAATTCAAACCAGAGAAACTGTTTATTTGGCATGAAGCTGCTGCTGAGGTTCTTTCGTAAAACTTCATTTTATTTGGAGTATGACATTTGGTGAATCACATGATTTTAGTGGTATGAACTCCTTATGGGAAGAAAATATTAGATCAGAAGTGAAAGTGCACTCCAAAACCAGCTTTGATACAATAACAATGGAAGGTAATAAGAGAACAAGAGATGTCTTGAGTTTTTTTCTTCTAGATTACTTATCTTCTGTGTTCAGAATGCTGCTCATTTTTAACTTATGTAACTAACGTGTACTAATTAGGGAGGCACCTTCCTCAGTAGGAGCCCGCCAAATTAATTGAACTATTGCTCCCTCAACTAGATTAACATCTTTTAAGAGAGTTGAGATTTTTTGGGAGCCATGGCCAGCCAGTTACAGCTTGTTATATGTTGCTACAGGGACCATAATCAAAGAGCAGTGAGTTTGTTTCTCTGAGAATTTCTGTTATGGTACAAATGCAGCACTGCTCCCTCCTGAAGAATGCTTCTGCTCTGTAAGTCTGGGGACAATGCAGGTCAGCATCCCTGCAGCATTTGCAGCGAGCGACAAGAAACTGCTCTGGCCTAGAAGTCACAGAACAAGTCACAGCACAGGGGAAAATGTCTTCCACACAGCAATTCCAAGCAGAGACCTAAATTGTTTTGCTAGTGCACTGGGTAAGGATTTGTGAAAGAAAAGAACAACAAATATTGCATTTTCTCATTATAAACTATGCAGCAGTATACAGTTCTGCATCTGAGAGATGATCTCACTCTCTCATTCTTTTCCTTTTATTCTCACCTTCTGTATGTTGCCAGTTCGGTGTCTGTTGTGCTCCTTCCTTAGGGGCTTACATTTGCTCTACTGTGGGACTCAGCCAGACAGGAGAGCAGCAGCTTTTTCCTCTTGCAGCAGTCTCCTGAAGTAACTTTTCTGAGCAGTGTGCTGCTCTTTCTTCACGTTCCTTACTCTGTTAAACTACATTTAAAAAATTAAGGATGTCATGTCCGGCACACCTTCACAAGTTCACATAGTTCATCATGTGCCTACAGGTGGGTCTGGGCTTAGGAAAAACTCCTAGCATGCACTAAGAAAGTCAGCTCTGTAGCTCAGGACAGTGTTCACAGCACCTGCCACCATGTACAAAAATCGCCGTACAGCATTTTATAAACGAGAAGCCTCCCCTGACCCTGTCAAGCTGATGTATACGAGCTGTTGGGCCAAATCCAGCCCTGTTCTATGGCAGCCATGGTAGGCGCACAGCCTCCTTGAAGCAGGCTGCTAGGACTTTCTCCCATTTCTTCACAGGGATACCATAAATACCGGGGATGGAGAGGGAGGAGATAGGTCTGCCAGCTCGAAGGGCTCCCTCAAGAACAGAAAAGCATCCTCTCCTCACACCCCTGGCAGCTATGTTGGGTACCTGCCCTGAGGCGCCCGCCGGTCCCCTCAGACTGCACCCGCCATTTTCTCCCCTCGCTTTTGCTCCGCCTCTCCCAAAAGTGAGGGAAGCGCCCCGACCCCTCAGGCAGGGCTGCAAAAGGCGAGAGGAAATCACGGCCCAGAAAAGGCTGTTTTGCCCCTCAGAGAAGGGTGAAAAGGTCCATGAGGAGAAAAGGTGTCAGATTGTTTTGACTAAGGCTTGAAAAGACGTCATGGGAAGGTAACGTTGCTGCCAAATTCCGCCCTCACTCCGGCAGAAATAGCCGCCCTTTGCCTGAGGTGCCCGGGGGGTGAGGGTGCCGTGCTGAGAGCAGCCAGGCCTCACTGCCAGAGCCTGCCAGAGACAGCCCTGGGCATTCCCGGGCTCCGTGAGTAACCACCGAGGCGCCCACATGCCTGTCTGACACGACATCTATACAAAAATACCAACGTGCCAAAACCCACAGAGGAAAGGGCAGTGAAAGCGCCATTTTGCTCAGCGACGTGTGTTGAACTATACAGTATCAGCCACAGAACCTTTATGACGTGTATTGGTAAAGCAGACTATTGTGCCAATGTAAAGATCAGAGCTCAGTGGCAAAGGGAGGTTATGAAATGGCCCCTAAACTTTGACTGCACTCCAGAAATCCTCATCGCAGCAGTTTGAAATATTATCAACCTCATCCAAGGACCCTCCCTCCATGCTGGCATTGCCCACATTACAGAGAGCAGGAGAGGTGTCCCTGCACTTCAGCAGCTTCAGTATGTAATCCAGCATAATTTACCACAAAAAAAAAAAAAAAAAAGTTGATGGAGCAAAGATACGAACCTGTGCAAGTAAAGGGCTCAAGGACAGCCTCTTCCTTTCTGGTGTCTCTGCCATGAGGGCAGCAAGCTTTGGCAGATGGTCAGAGTGGACAGCAGGACAATCACGGCTTAGGAGGCTTTAGTGAAGTCTGTCATTACCTTGCTTTAGTGAGATGAATCAATGCTTGCCTCTGTCCAAGCCTCCAGCCAAATAAAACATGCCAGGCCTTGCAAAGAGCAGAGCCCAGAATCCCACTCACCTGAAGTCACCTCTTAGACACTTACCTGCAGGGAAATAACAGCTGAGGTAAGATGTTGAATACCAGACATAGAAATCACTTTATTTCTTCGTATAAACTTGAGACAGTGGCTATCAGCCTGTACTTCTTAACTTTCTCTGCTTTGGAGTAACTTACTTGATTTTGTGTGTTTCCTGTAAGGTAGGATAAACCTCACTTTAAGGGTCCTGAACTTTCAGAGACTTTTGATCAGGCATGGCAACTCAAAACGTTGTTCTTAAATCACCTGCTTATATCATAGCAATATGATGACCCACAAGTCTGTAATCACCTAATTGACTACCGTAGGAAGAACAGCAACAGGTCCTCAGAATTGGTAGAACAGTCATTGAAACAATATCAACAATTTATCTGCTGCCCATTCTGCAGATCTGAGGAAAGACTTGTCTAATGTCACACCAACAAAAAATAAAGTTTTTCTATAGTATATAAGGTTTACTAAAAACTGGTATTTGTGCAGAAGAGAATCACTTTATGGTACCTGCAGAATTATGGAATACAAAACTTCCTGCAAATGCAGGGTAGGCTAGAGCTTTGACACCAAAATACTGGGATTTTTTTCATTATTAAGTACAATTTTACAGTTGTGCCCAAACATGCCCACACAGAATTTACTGACTGAAGTAAGAGGTAGTTGTGACTTAGTGTCTTAGAAAAAAAAAAGTTTTTAGAGTATTATGTGAAAATAGCAATACACTCATATTGTGAGGCAAGCAGACACCTCTAACTAGATAAGGGCCTATTAGCCTTCCATGTTCTCTTTAAGCATCCTCAAAAGCAGCACCACAGGATGGGTTCAACCTTACTCTGTAAACCACACTCGAGTACTATGGGTACGACTTTCCCATCACCACAGCATTGCTTCTCAGAGCCTCTGGTCCAAAGTTTGCGTGGGGAGACGGGTAGGCTCCATTTTTGGAAAGCCTTGGGTACCTTCTGTCTCAGAGAAGCAGAGGGGTGGATTCAGAGAGCCGCTGCCCAGCCTCGGGAGGCTCCCAGGGGTGTCCAGGGCAGCGGTGAGAGCCCAGGAGGCAGCAGGAAGCAGCGGAACGCGAGCGGCGTCCGGGGCTCAGCGGGGCTGCGGCACCGCCGCGGGTGGGAGGCACCGCCGGGCACTCGCCCGCAGGCTCCAACAAGACCTCTGTGTTTCCTGACTGAACTCAAGCAAAGTGAAAAATAAGTGCTTTCAGTATTTTACGTCTTTCATCAGAGATCTAATTCCTGTCTCCATTTTCGGAAATCTTTGCACGTGTGCTGCACGTGACTAAAGCACTACATAAAATAGCCTCTTTCTGGATTTAGGTTAGGGCTGGGGTTTTTTTGCTTCATTACTGATAAGCAGAACTATGTCTTGTCTTCCTTTTTTTTTTTTTTCTTGCCTCTTCCTTGGGTCCTGGAAGTTGGGTTAAGGAAATGGAATTGGAATGTTTATGGGCTAACACCTCTTTTTAAAGGAAAACTTTGGTCTCTAGCTCACTATTCTTTACTAAGATCTTGACCTACTAAGCAGTAGGTTAATCCTGCTGATTTTGGGAAATAAGTCAATCATCTTCTATAGCTTGATTTTAATTAACAACACTAGATAGGCTTTGTCGACTAGAATATTAGTGTTGGAATCTAGGAAATGCTTGGAAGGGAAAATCAGGCTCTGCCTCTTTATGTGGCTGAGATTAACCCTCCTCATCTACCACCTAACCTTCACTGATGTAGAGGATGTCTTTATGCCTTAGAACAGAGACTTTAAGGGAGTCTTTTTACTCTGTAATTCATGAAGTCAGCCTCTCAGTTTGCTAGCAAGAACTTCTTCTATGATTTATACCTGGGCTCTGGGGAATTGAGGGTTTGTTTTTCCCCTCTTCCTTTTTACAGCACAACTGGGTTGATTATATCCAACATCCTTATACTCTGGAGTCTTCATAGTGACTGAGTCATACTTTTTGCCAGTGTTTCTCTGGTCTAATATGGGCAGGTAAGAAAAAAGTCTGTCAATGCCAAAAGCGTTTTCCAGAACGCTCCCTGCAAGGCTTCAGACTGAATATTAAAGACTGGGCTAAAGTCCAGCACACTGAATCTACAGAGGTTTCATAAGCTAAATTGAAGAATTAAACATTTCTGCAGTTTCATGTGTATCCATAGCACCATGGGGCTGAGCGTGGCATGCATCTGAAGCTCTTTAAAAGGGTCATATGCAATTTCCAGTATAAATACACTTGTATGGTGTAATAACTTGGCATTTAAATTTTGTATGCTGAAAGATTTGTATACAAGTTAACATGAGAGTATTTTTCTTCTGGTCTCGAGAAATGGTTGGAATTGGTAAAACCATTTCAAAATATTTTTTAGGTTTATTGGGGGGGGAAGAGTGGTTATTTGTTTAATAACCCATGAAAGTAGGGCTTAATTAGGAAGCTGACATTTGCATACTGATCCATTCCTCCATAAGAAAGTCACAGGAGTGAGCTCTCCACACACATGGAAACACACAGCAGTTCTCATGTCCAGCTCACTGTGACATGAGCCTGCACAAAAAAAATTCATTGCCAGTTTCCAGGGATTGCACATGCCTCTCGTGAATGTCTTAATTATCCAGATTTAGTTACTACGGTTCTAGTTGGGATACACTTGTGGCTGGTTTTTCATCCAAACTGTGCAGCTGTCCTGACTGAGGGAACAGTTGTTCAATAAAAGGGACTTAACTAATTAACAGAAAATAAAAATACAGAGTTGAGAATGACACACCTATGATTATACTTAGGCTCATAGGTAAGAGAGTGGCCTGGAAATATGTGCACTGAGATTCAACACTAAATACAGCTTTCTGCTTATCTTCTGACTTTTAGCAAGTCCTGGTGTTCTGAGTTTTCTTTTCCCCGTCTTCAGCTTTGGCTGGTAATTCTGGTTAAATCAAACAGATTTACTAGGGGTATTTAAAAAGCTTTTAAGCTCTCGCATTGGTTTGTGCAGCAGATATGTTTATATTGTGCATTATGGCCCATGATGTATGGCTCCAAGGCCCTTACAGTCAGATTAAAACATCCTCTGTCCTGAAGAGCTGACCTCTCTGGGAAACAGCTGATCTCTGTGGAGCCTCTAGGACCACTGGAATGCTAACACCAGTTCTGATTCAGTGTTCAACAGAGATATTCAAAAGAAAGTCTGGGGCCTCTGTAATGTTCAGTTAGTTTTGTCTCAGATCCTTCTGCAGTCCTGACCTAATTTGTCACTCACAATGACGGGCTTGGTTGAAGCAAAGGAAGTAGGTTGATCTGTTCTGAAAAATCAGAAGCAGATCAGGTTAGGGTTGAAGATAAGCACTTCAGGTGTGTCATGGTGTCTGAGAAAGGACCAGACAAAAGAGGGGATGGTGTGAGATACAACCAGCACTACTAGAGAGACCAATTAGGCCTGTTAAGAGGTGTGGAGAATAAAGTTGCAGCAATGGAAAGCAAGCAGAGGGGACTGGATGCCGCACCTGAGAGGCATTCTGACCATCTCTCAGAATGTGTAACAGCTGCAGTTGTTGCTACGAAAGGAGTAAAAGCACCATTCTGAGAAAGGGTATAGAAGTTCAGCAAAAGCTTGCTGAAAAAAGAGGAAAAGGTTTTATAAATCATACTGGATTTTGTAGAAAAGGATTGATACATAGAAATGGGATGCAAATTCTGCACTGGCGGGAAAGGAAACCTGCAGGAGAACAAGATGCATGTTTTCCCACATGCAGATTTCTTGCACATCAGTAATCACTAGACTGTGGATTGATCTTGTAGTGGTTTAGTTCGCATTTCTTACCTTCTGTGAGATAAGAGGTTTGAAGAAAGGCAAAGCAGGCTCGAACTTAAAGAATATGAAAGAAAGTTTATTACTAACAGAGTTAAGAGTAAAATGAAATAAGAGAGTAAGACAAAAACCCCTTTTTCCTCCAACACCCCCCCCTCCTACTTCCTCCAGCACAAATAATGACAAAACATGGGATTTTGGTCAGCATTCACAATTCTTAAAAGTCTCTCTCTGTTAATTTGAGGAAATAGAGGTCTCTTTTACGTCGCGTGGTTTTTCCCAAACTGCACCAGCTAACAGCCTTTATCTCTCGCAGGCTGCACACTGAATTCTCATCCCCCCCTTATGTTAAATGGATTAAAGAGGGAGAAAACAGTTTGATATTACAGTCCATACCACGGTCTGTAAAAAGCAGATTTAAGCTGCGCGCTAAAAAGCACGTCTCCGCCCTCTCTTCCCCGCCGCCATCTTTTCAGCTTCACTCACTTTTCTCCTTCTCTCTAACACCGAGGACGCCATGATGAGGAAACCAATCCTCTTTTTCTCGGGTCTTGCGATGGAGAAAAGCTCGCTCCTGTTATGCTGCTTGCACTTGATGTTATTTTACAGTTCAGTATAGGCTGAGTTGGTTGTAGGAAAGCTCCGTCAGCTCCCGCCGCCTCCTCACGGTCATGTGGGGGGGTTCCTCAGCAGTAGCTTCAGACGGTCTCGGCTCTGCAGCAGCAGCTGCTGCCCACGGCTCCGAGGGGACTCTCCCAGAGCCGGGGCCCGTGCCAGCCGGGGCCGGGGCCCATGCCCGCCGGGGCCGGGGGAGGGGAGGCCCAGGGCCGCTCCAAAGAGCCCTGGCCAATTCCCCCCACCCCCAAACTCCCCGCCAGGAGGTTTGAGCAGAAGAAAAAAGGGACACTTCCTGTGTCTCCACTGGCTTAAATATGGAAATTTCGAGAAGCGTGACTGGTCAAGAGATCTGTCCATCAGACTCAGGGTCAACCCACGACAGATCTTCAGACATTTAGCCAAAATGCCACTTAGGCAAATGGTAGCTTGACTGGAACTCGTAGTGGAGGGTCCAACACTTGAATCAGAAGCTGACTCTCCATCGTCTGCATTTGAAATAAGCTCATTCTTTTCTAAGGTAGAAAAAGAAACCCAAGTCTTTCAGGATGTTCACTTGAGGCAGTGTTTTGTCCTTGTTTTTTATTTTACTCCACTTCTGATGAGAAGTAGCTCCAGTTAAAATGCCTTAATAACAATGTGCAAGTCCTGATTTTGATCTCACAAGCCATTTCATGCCCGTATGACTTATGCTTGGGACTTGAGAGTTAGGCCCAGGATGTCCATGACTTCACACTTCTCCAGGATCCTGAAGATGCATGTTTTTATAACTGACACAGGCCTGTGCAGAAGCTGGAGCATTTCTAGAGATCACTCATGCTTCAAAACTATCGCTGCGGTAGAAAAAGAGTTTACAAACAGCCGCAGTTCATTGCACCTGTGTGTTCTCCCCTCTGTGAATGCTAAAAGGCTGACTGCGCCTATGTTAAAGCTGCTGCTGGCTGCATACAAAATTCAGTGTTTATTTTAACACAAGTGAAAGAGCTACCACAAATGGCAACGCACACGATCATCAAAGTGAGGGAATGGCAAACGCGCATACGGGAGAGAATCCTCTGATGGAATTCAGTCTTTAGGAGAGAGCCAAGAGTTGCACAGCCCTCCATCTCCTTTAGGATACCAGTGTGAGTGATAGGTCTTGGCAGGCAGCTTCTGAAGAGAGGCAAAAGCATCAGAATGAGCTCACAGCTGCAGTCAGCCCTGGCAGATACAATTTCATAGCCATACTTGGGATTTCTCACTAGGTCGAACTTCTGGCTGCTTTCTAGGCTGAATAAGGAAGTGTGAGTGAACACTGTCTCACGTTGCCTTCTCATATTGGGATTATTTGAAATCTCATTTTCGACAATGACAGAACAAGTCAAAACTAGCAAAATACTGTGATAGGAATTTTCATTAAGGCACTTTCTTTCTCTTCCTGTCTGAAACTACTTTTTTGAAGGTATTTCTCCATAGCAGTCCAAATGGAAAAACTGTAAATAACAGAGAAATTTAGATAATGTCTGAAATTAAACAACTACCCTCAAAACCTGCTGTTATGGAAAACTTCAGGGAAAGCAAGACTGTGATCTTTTGTCATTAACCCCACTTATAAATTGAGTCTCACGCCCTCCCACATTTCCTTATCCAATGTTAACTTGCCTTTTAAAGGACACTGAAAGTTCTCTTGTTCATTGTTACTAATGACAAATATTAGCTCATCTATTTCTAACATCCCATTTTGTGAGCTTGATTTTTAACACATCCCTTAATATGGAAATCCTTTTACTCCTTCTGAATGTTTATCTGGTATTCCTGTGACAAGGTTTAATCCTGACATTTATTTTAGTATGCAATTAATCCACTTAATAGGTATTTTTATGAGAGACTGAAGAAACATTATAGTGAACTACCCACTTCAGTCCACACAAAGAGGTGGACATCTGCTGGTCATGTCCAGCTGGAGTTCAAAGAAACAATCAGAACACATATTTCTCTGCCAAGTAAGTTATTTGAATTTAGGTTTCCTCAGCTTTGGGCTTGTGAATCCCACTACTTAGAACAGCTCCAGCTATCTGTCCTTGGACTTGCTGCAGGAACATGGGGGAGGAGCTGGCAAACTTAGCTGACTATAAAGATATTTATATAATATTATAATATTTAGGAAATGTTATTGGCTGATATTGGTGGGTTTCAGTTAAATGGCACTGACTTGTACTAGCTGAATATCCAACCCAATCAATCTAAAAGCATGATCAAAGGAAGCTATTTATAAACGTACAGGTACATATGTGTGTGTGTATGTGTGTGTGTGTAATGATAGTCCAGTACAATTGTATCTACGTTTTGAGTAGAGTGGTGGAAAAGTAACAGTTTTGGAGCAAATAATTTGGTACTAAGGACTTGAGTTGGCCCTCTATATACTTTAGGGAGGTTTTTTTTCAGACTCCCTCTAGTCTTGTCTGGACTAAATGCTGCTTTGGGGTCTGACCACATCTTCTGGTCTCGAAAAGGTACCTAGTTTGTGTGCCTCAAGGCCACCCAGCAATGCAAACAAAAGCACAGGAAGTAAGATTAACAAAGAGATTCCCATCAAAACTACAGTCCTGAATCTAAATTAAAATGCTAATGAAGATGGATGTTATGTCCCACTGGCAGTGCAAATGGGTGATGTGGTCAGTGCTGTACTGTTCTTCTGATAACCATTTGCCGAGAAACCCTCACTGCCTTTAGATGTCAATGGTAGTGTGACTGTACCAGTAATGTTTGTTACATACATAGAGCCTGACCTTTCCCTGTGTTTAAATGCCATTTCAAATTCATTTCTGGCTAGCACAGTTTTAAATTATGTTTAGCTTTCTTGTGGCACCTGAAGCTTGTAATGCCACACCATAAATGCACTCTGCTGCCCATTGTCTGTAGAGCTGAGAAACTGTTTGCTTTCCAGTGTTTTTCATGAACAGTCTTTAAGTCATTAGTCAGCTTGGTCAATCTCTATTTTCCACTGCCCTATAAACTGGAAGGCAAAGTAAAATATGCTAAGTTGATGCTAAAATACCATGACATACCTCACTGATTTAGCAGGGAATAAACAAAGGGCAGATCTTGCCTTTTATAGATGCAAGCTTCTCTTTGCCAAAGTTGTATAATCTGCCTTTGCCAAAGTTTAATTACACACACTGTTTTTGGGCCTTTGGAATCACAACCTCAGTTAACTTTGGTTAAAAAAAAAAAATCCGTGTTTACGTATCTCCCCGTAAGATTTTTTTCATCACAGGCTGGCCGTCATGAAGGAATCGACTGAAAAATGACATATTACCTGTGACTAGAGATGCTCTGCATCCTTCCAAGAGACAGCACGTGTATGTAGGCGTTTCTGATCCATCAGAGCAAATAGTTTGCTCCATCAATGCCAGGGACAGGAGGATAAATTCTGATACCCACGTCTTGCCTCAATATTTAGAAAAGATCCATGAAATTCCAGATCTCAAAACTGCCTGAATGCTGCAACAGTCAGAATCTGCAGAAGTGGGATGAGAGGGATCACGGAAGTGATCTGACCCTTGTAAGCTCAGAACACTACACATGCAACGGCTTGATCATGTCAGCATTACTACTGAGCATCCTAATGACAGGCACTTAGGGAAACTTCATGCACCAGGATATTTGGGATATGCCTGAATGCCACAAACCCCTCCTTATTATTGCAGTAGTTCCTTGGAATCCTTAAAAAAAGGAGAAAAAAATAACTGATTAAATTACCTAAAGATACTTATCCAAGAATAGATTAGTCCTGCTGTACACAGGCACTCAGAATTAAGGGGGTTTTGCTCCATTTGCCAAACACTTTCCCTTCCTCCTATCACCACTCTGCTTCAGATGCAGATAAACAGAGGCTGGGTTTTAAATTGAACTTTCCAAGCTTCTCAAGCACAACACAGGCATTGACAAAACCTTCACTGGCAGATTTTCAGGCAGAGAATTTCTGTGCAGTCCAAGTAGCTGTTTTTTCAAATGCTTCCTTCCCAGCTCCCCATTTTTTCATTTGGTGGCTACCACCAATTACTTATGAGTGGGGTTTGCCTGTTCCAGAGGCAAGTGGCAACGGTAAGCAGGATCTGGCAGACAGCAAGATGATGTAAATTTTGGAGTGCTTCTTTCTAGCCACTGGAATGAATTAGAGAATGGAGCTTTAATTAAAATCCACTAGACTGGAGCTATTTTAAAGTTGCCTTTGCAGCTCACCTGGCAGCAGTAGAGTTTAAGTATATTGGATTGCCATGCAGGATAGAATCCAAATGTTATAGGAACTTATACAGCAAGAGATGGTGATGGATATTGGATAATTAAGTAGCCCCATGCTCGCTCTGGGCTATAGATGTGAGCAAGGAAAAAGATGGTTTTGCAGTTTATTTGATATTTCTTGCAAGATAGCATTGTGTTGTTGAGCTCATGGTTTATATTTACATGCCTTTTCCTGACATCAGACATCCCTACTTACCCAGCACTACCCACTGACCTCTGACATTGGAAACTCAGACTTAAGTCCCTGCATGATTGGAATTAGTCAGGAATTTGAAACGTCTCCCACGTCTGAACCAACTGCTCTAAATGCAGTGCTGTTGACTGCATCATTTAATTGTAACCTTGCAATGTCAAAGTTGTTGCTAACAACAAAGAAAGAATCCCAACCTGGCAAATACGGAGCAGGGAAAGTGGAAGAAGATGGTGATCTTACAGCATAATAACAGCATAACTGTTATTAACATGTCAGAGCAAAACAGCTGCTTGGGAGGAAACTCTGTAGCTTTCAATGCATTTCTGAAGGCATTAGCTATGCTAAGTGAGGGGGCCTTACTTAAGTATTTGGCCAGTGCAGGAGGGCCCAAAGCTTGAATGTCGTGCTGTACCACAAGTTTGCATGGATATCTTTTCTCTGATTTTGAAATTGCTTCTTTTGCCTTTCAAAGAAGCAGGAGTTACCAAACTTGGCCAGTGGCCCTGCACTTTTCCTCTGAACCACAGTAATGAATGAGATGGGGGCTTGAGCATATTTCATCTTTATGTTTTCTAAAATCTGGTTTACATTTTCCTTTTGTCTTTCAAGAACAGGTACTAAAGGATTGATTCAGTGGGTCAGATCTCCAGGGTTGTATAAACTATCATGGCCTGTGTTAAGGTGATTCTAGTGAAGCCATTTTGGTTTACACTGGTTGAAAGTCTCATGAAAAATCTTACCCAAGATGGCCATTATTTAATTTTGGCACATTTGCACTCCTGTGCTTCACCAAATGACTGGTATTGGTGTGAGAAAACTGGGAAAAGAAAAACCATCTGGATATTTGCAGTCAAAAGTAGATGTTACTAACTTGTTTGTGTTCCCAAACCCAAAAGGGAACTTGCAAGGGCAGGGAATTTGCCTCGCTTTGAATTCTTACCTTTGTGGTCCGGGACATATCAACCAAAATGAAAAAGCAGGGAACCAGGGATGTAATAGTTTCTTGCATGTTGGTCCTGGGCTCTGTACATTCCCTAGTGCTGGCAGACTGTAGCTCACCAGAGGAACCCTGGCTGTCACGTTTCCAGCAGCAGATTGAAGCGCTTGACAGCAGCGAGTGCCAGACAAAGTGCGTTACTGAGCTGTGCATGATAAGCCTATCTCAACAACAACTGCTGTAACTTACCCAACTCATTCCCATACCAATTAACATTTAACTGCACACACACTGCCTAAAGGATCTAGGGAATTTGACAAGGGATTAGTTCAGATAACTTGGTATTATTTTTATCACCATCCTACCAGCATTGTATCTTCTCTCTACAATGATATGCTTAATGGCATTGTCTGGTAAGCAGCAAGCCTCAGCTTGTTACTGTCATTCAGGTTAAGTTTTTAAATCTGGGCAAATAGAAGTAGGGACGCTCCTGAATAATACTACACAGCAGTCTTTTCCCTCACACTGACCTGCTAGGCATCTGGTGTGCTGCAGAAATGCTTCCAAGAGAGTTGCCTAAGTAGGATGGCACTGGGTTGGGATGTCCTGTTTAATCCTGTTTACCTGCAATTATCTATGGTGATAAAAACATGAGTACAAATTACAGATTGCTTTGAACTCCTTCAGAAAATACAGACAAATATGAAACAAAAAAACAAGTCAACTGTCCAGCACAGTTCACAGGAACTCCTCCTCTGCAGAAAAATTGGTTCATGTCATTCCAAGTTAGATGCATTTTCACATCTCTGCAAAGCTCTCTAGGAACTAGAGCAGTGTAAGATCAAAGCACCTCTCGTGCATTTAATCTTGCCAAATATTTCTGTGAGGTTTATGTGCAATTATCCGATTTTACAGATGAGGTAGAGGCTAAAAGAGATGAGTGAGGTCATACAGGAAGTCTGTGGGAGGATGAGGTATGAAACTGGCTATTGTCATCTCCTGGGTGAGACACCATCTCCAGTGGGGCATTGGAGGTTTGCCTTTATCACTGCAGCAGACTCTGAAAGAAAACAAGGAGAGTCCCTGCTGATAGGGAATGCATCCATGTGAACACATAAAGAGAAGGAATGAAGGGAATTGTATGTGAGGGTTTACAGCTTTGATCCATTTGTTTATGGTACTGTGATGTTAGCAGAGAAAAGCAAGTCTCCTTGGGAAACCTAGAAAGAATGTAGCTCCTCTCCCTGCCATGGTGGGCTATGAAACCCCTTGGGATGAGAATCTTGGTTCAAGCTGTAGGATATTTATTAATTTTAGATAATAGCTGATGTTTTTTCCATACCTTTGATTGTAACACACTTTGCACACCAGAATTGCTGTGTTGGGCGTGGTACTTCTGACATACTGACACTTGAAGAGCTCCATGATGAGCCAAATATTGTTTCGGTCCCACACCACTGATGCTGAGGGAAGGAAACATGGTAAGAATTAAGAATGCAATTATTGAGGTTGGAATTTAGCCAGAAACACACATCTTCTTTAAAAAAAGTCTAATTAGATGTTTAGTTACAAAATACGGAAAGATTAAAAAACCCTAACACCATAAGCTTTTCCCATGCTTCAAAGCAAGGACTGGGAATTTTCTCAGAATGCTGTTATCAAGACTCATTCAAGTTTATCATTGTACTTTCAGAAGTGCTACCCTATGACACCTCTAGGCCAAGATGCAGCATCTCCCTCAGAGGCAGCACTCCTTTGTTTCTTGCAAAGGCAGATGAACAGCCAAGTCTTACATGTGACAGACACTCTGCTTCTATCCTTTTTCAAGGCCTGTAGGCCTGTCAGAGTCTCTTGGCAGAGCTATGTGGAGCTGTAGACCACATCCTGGAGCATCTGTATTACACTGGGTAGTGCAGGGCCAGACCAGACAGATGTCAGCTCTGTCTTCAGCCTGGGGACTGAGTGTTGCAAATTGAAGGCTTCTGCACTCCTGCACCACGTTACTGGAAATTTCCCAACATGGGCATTTCTGTGTAAGGAAGCATAACCTGCTTGAAGATCTACCCATGTATCTATCTAAATAATACGGCAATCTTACAAATGTCTGTTTCATTGGTGTGGCAGGTTAAAACTCACCAATGGCCACAAAACTGCACGTTGCTTTGAGCTGACAGGATAACACGTGCCATCTTTCCTATGGTGAAATAACAGTTCCTGTTTCTACAGCCAGCCTTTCCCTGTGCCTGAGACCACTGTGTGTAGTTTTTGTTTAGTTTAAAGGAAACCAAACCAACCAAATGATAAAGCCCAGACTTTCAAACAGTGCTTTTATAGGCCCAGTGCGGTCTTTAAGTGTGCAGAATCTGGCACCCTAACATCAGACTACACCATCTACTCCTAGAAGCAGAAGGCTTTCAGACCTGCTCTAGGGTAGAAAGGCAAAGACAGTCATTAGCCTTTTCAACTTCAACATGGTTCTAATGAGGACCAAAACTCTTCAGGTGTAACACTGAAGCTACCAGTGCCACCCTCTAGTTTTAACTGAGCCAAGAGAACCCATTTTGCATAAGAGTAGCAGTGCAGATGACAACACTCCTTCCTTGTGAATCAGATGACAGCACAGAACCCACCCCAAAAGGAGGGAGCCAAGTGTGCTTGACCACGTTTCAAGTGTGCTAAACATGTTTCGTCATGTTTAGCTCATGGTAAAATCACCAAAAGATTTCTTTGTCCTTCCTGTGAAACACAAGGAATTGGCTGCTAGCTGAGGTATGACACTGAGGAGACACCAGGCTGGACTGAGGTCTGCAGCTCCAAAGGACTGAGAAGGGTTTGCATCCTAGTGGGAGAACAGTCACAGGCAGGGACTTCTTTCCCACTGCTGAGCCCTGAAGCAAGTGAATTGAGACATAACTTCACAGTCAAAGTCTGTCCCATTCTTTCAGGAAAACACTTAGAAAGGGCCAGCTGGGACCCTGGAGAACAACAGCAACAATAAATAGTAAACAGCTACTAGAAATGTGGCTGGTATGAATACTGGCAAATAGACATTTATTTCTAAAGCTGAACGTGACTTTTAAAAAGACACATCTCATGAAATTACTGAGGGAAATTAATTGGTCTATTAAGCACAAAAAGTCTGTGGGGATTTCTTGGTCTCCACCTTTGTTTTCCCTTAGATTTTAGGGGCAGATGAAAAGATTTATGTACACTTGCTGCTTACTCTTCTCTGTACTGTCTCCATCACTTAGCCTTTGCAGCATGAAAAGCTTTAAGACTGCTGTGGTTAAATTTTAAGTTTTCCCCTTGTTTTATCGAGCACCTTAATATGATACTCTGTTTCCTAGCATACACCCTAATTTCCTTAGGGATGTGGTGATCCCAATGAGTTGCTAAAAATGTCTCCCTCAAAACCATTCAACATGACATACTGCTGCTTCAGGCCTTCCTGTATGACAAGATGCTCTTGCTCAATGACTCCCTCTTTTCACACCAAATTTACTTGTGAAGGAAGTCTAAACATTCAAATCAGTGCTGGAAAAATTCACAACACTTAAGAAGAGTTTAGCTGCACAAACTGCAAAGTATCTCAGGGTTTAGGTAATTCAGAGATTACAATGCACTTGGATCAGGCCCTAAAAATGTTACATCTGCAAGCAAATATGAAACATTTAAGTACAATGCTGAAAACTGAGAGAACGCGTATTACCCAGGTAGGAGAGAAGTGCATGGAGACTGACCTTAGTTGTTTTGAAAGTCTGATTTTCTGTTTCTTTTTCAAAATGGTCAGCATCTCTTTAAAGCTGTTTGACAACTCTGAAAATGGAAAGCAGAGCTTTCTAATGCATGTTTAGCAGCAGTCTGGGAATGTTACCAGGATGCAAAAACCTTCTCTACAACCAGACAGGGACTATGAAGAGAAGTGGCCAAATATGGTCCTGCTTCAGCATTCCAAAATGCCTTTGCAGATGCATGAGTCTGAGCAGCAGCAAGTTTTCATCATCACACAGAAGTAGTGGATTACAACAGAGTAGATTTGCAATGTTGCATTTTTACTGCAAAAAAACCCAACAAGTAGTCACACACAACCTCCTGATTTTTTCTTTTTCCTTTTTTTTAATGTAAGGTAGTGCCTTGGAGAGTGCCAGGGCGATGGCTAGAGGAGGCTCCTTCCACACCAGTGCAACTGAGCCCTTGCCACAGGCTATGTCTGTTGGCAAATATGAATGAAGGAGCCAATCTACACAGTCCTGCTTTGGGAAGGGTTTCAGAGCTCCCTGGGGACAATTGCTGGCATCCAAGTTAACACTGAAGGCATTTTGGAGTGGTCACTGCTTCACTGTGGGCACAGCAGCTAAGTTAAATAAGGACAAGAGAAGGTTTATTGTGTAGAATTGCAGTCCTGACGATGCTGACAATTGAGGAAGTGGTTAACAATTGCATTTTTGTATACAAAATGGATCTGTGTCTGCCTTATCACAACAATGACTTGTACCTCAAAGAAGAATTATCCTGACGAGAAGGAATACATAGACTTGGTGTTAGCTTCTTCCATTTATAGAATTGGATTTCTCACAGAAAAACAGCAGAGGGGTATACTCAAACTAGTCCTGAATGAGAGATTGGACACCAGAAGCAGTCATTTGAAAAAAAATAATACTTCTGAAGAAGTCCCTCCCTTCTCCTGAATACTGAGACATTTCTCCCATTTTGTTTCATTTTCCTGTCCAGAGAAGTTGATTCTGAGCCAAACATAGCAAGAATGAGGAGAACTGTAACAGTTTAGTTTGAATATTGCGGAGGCAAAAATGGAAGAACGCTTTCTATCACTGTACTTCCTAGGTCTCATGCCTGTGTACAACACTGTTCTGATTGAATTTTATTTTTAAAACAGTTCAAATAGAGCTGTCTGCAAGAATTTGAGAACTAAATGAAAATATCTTGTTGACCATTCTTGCAATGCAGTTCAGTGTTTTATGCCAAAAGTGGTTATAGTAAGTGATTTCCCCCCAAATCCTATTTATGTTAGACTCCTGAAGAAGGATGCTTCACTAACCTCTAATTTTAAAAGACCCCTAACCATACAAACCTTTTCCCAGGTTATAGGAAGAGTTCTCCAGAGGTATGTGAAATTACTAATTTTCCTATGTCCCCCATACCTGCTGAGCACTGGTTCCACTTCTTGTGCTTCTTTGGATTTTAGAGGTGTGGATAGAACTCTTTCCATGGGAAGGGGATAGGAATGGTACCTGGCTGTGCTACTGGTAACTTGGGGTAAGTGTTGTGCTGGATCTGAATTGTGGGCTATTCCAAGGTATGTTTAAAGAAGGTAATGTTCACTGCTTGGTCTACCTCACCTAAATGTCTTTGGGGATACACATAAAGAGGAAGCAAAATAGATAAAAAGATAATCTAAAAAGAGGCAAAATCAGCATTGAAGGTTATCCCATTTTTCAAATTGTTATGTTATCCTTTTTATTTAAAATAGTTTAGAAGTTATGCCAAATTAACTCTCTGCCCAAGTTAACCCTAAATACCTCTCTCCAAAGAGAAAAATTAATTCCATTATCTGTATTCACTAAGAGAACAGAGAGGAAAATTGCCAAGAGATATATAGCACAATGGTAGAAGAAATTCAGCTCTCAGGCTTGAGGGTTGTAGATCCCCAATGTTAATGGAAGTTTTACACAGTGAAATAGCGAAAGTACAATTTCTGCTTAGCAGTAGTGACAACAATGTGGGGGAAAGCTTGGCATATTAAAGCAGACACAAATTCCACCCAGCTCCTTGTTCTTTTGTTTCCCAACATTTTTTCAATTCTTAGCACTTTCGATGGTTTATTTAGGAGTTCTTGCAGATGTTTTAGATTTTATCTAATCACAGTTAGGCACTGCTTAAGTTGGGATTTTTTAAAACAATACAAAATATATAATTTAGTATTAAGCTCCATTTTCCAAAGCCTCTGTTCCCCTGTGCCTTTTGTTCTCATATGTTACCCATTCTAAAAATGGACTTATTAACTAGAAATTATTCCACTAATATTTTCAAGCTTTGACCATTCTGCCTGTTGATAGACATTTCATCTGTCTCTGTCATACAAGAATGCTGTGTGGAATTGCACTCACTGGTACATATGCAATTTCACACTTTACTTTAAGAAAAACTGTGATGCAGTTCAGCATTGTTTGCTGAAGAGGAGGTTGAACTGTAGTCATGGTTTGGGAGCACAAGCAGCAGCTTTTCTAGGCATAGAACCAGCAGACACAAATGGGAGAAATCAGAAACACTTCCTAGGAATAACTCCCTTCCTCCTTTCCACTGCCCATCCCTGCAGCTGGCAGTGGAAACAGCATCAGTGGCTGTGAGTGAGCGATGCAGGAGCATCACACTCTCTGCCACCCCGATGGGATGTGGCTTGACCTCATGCTCTGCTATAGCTCAAACCCTGCCTCGAAGACTCTGCAGGTTCCAGACCACCTTCAGTCCAGAGAGGTGCTAACAAATCAAAGCAGCCTTGAAAAGAGACAAGCCTGGAGCAACATTAACAAAGCTAATTTGGTTTGGGGGGATGAGTTCAACTGTCAGTCACTGCTGAGAGAAAAATCCTCCAGATAGTCCCTTATAGGATGATGAAGTTTTCCAAATCCTTCCTTCTTCCCTTCAGTCTCTCAGCTCCTCTCAAGCAAAGCCAAGTCAAGAGGTCCCAAGCAGCTGTATGCCAGAAACACCAGTTCAGATTGACAGAGCTTTTCTCTTATGCTCAGTTCGCAGGCAAGGAACAAATGGGAAATGAAAATGTAACCGTTCACCCAAAATCACTTCCTGAAACAATCACTTCCTCATCAACTCACTTCTCTTTGGTGGGCAGAAAGAGAGTGAGCAGACAAATGCGAGCAGGAAAAGCTTTCCAGCCAAACCCTCCCAGTGATCAAGTGCAGAAGTGTCAAGAGACAGCAGAAGTGGATCATTCACACAGGCATACAGGACTGTCAGCACCAGCAGGCTGAGTGAAGAAGAGCTTGGGGAAAGCCTCCAAGCTCACAGTCAAATCATCACCAGACCAAGTGGAGAGAGAGTCTGAGATGACAAGGCACAACATATTTGAGTTTCTACAGTGACAGCACTTTTCTGCTATTAATAAGTTTAATCTTGTCTGTTGTGGCATTTGTCCAGTAGGTGGGAGGTTTCCTTAAGTCACAGCATCTATTCCCTGGTGAAAAGGTGCAATCCAGTTGAAGAACAAAGCCATGGAATTGTCCTTTTTGGTCTGGTACACAAATCCAGATACTGTTCTGTCCCTCAAATGAAAGGAATTCAAAATTCACATACAGAGAATATACAACACTTGCAAGGGAAGACACATTACTGTTTTGCATGAAGTTTCAGCCATACCTGCACTCCAGGGTGGAGTTTGCCTGACACATTCTGGAGGCAAGTAGGATCTTGATAGTGACTTTCCTCCATTTAGCACAGGTCTCTATGTTAAGAAAGGTACTAAACTTCTGGCAAAGTCATGTGGACTCTCTCTCTTAGCTGTTTATCTCCTTGGCTCCTGGAAGCAGCTGTTTTAAGTGATGTTTACAGAGCAGGGTGTGCTGCTAACTCATCCAAACGGTAGGCCTCCTGCAAACTTTTAAGAGGCCTCTGCTTGTAGCAGGCATAATTTTCCAGATCTTATTAAATGTTATTCTGGGCACTAGTCTATACCCTTGAGAAATTCCTTACTGAGCAGATTATAAGGGCAGGCAATGACCCAATAACCTTCATTTTCCTGAGATGATGCAATAGCTGCTTCATGCTCAGGAAGTAGAGCGGGCTGAGCAGAACGTGAAATGAGCTGCTGAAATTCCCAAGTCAGCATTTTGTTTCCATGCCATTGAGGGTAGAATTTCAAAGTGTAGAATGGTCCTTTAAGTTCTGTCTTTTATGAGGTCAGGCTAAATGCTTCCCTTTTATATATGAAGAGAGGGTGATCTTTGCCAGAGTCCGCACTGGGTTTGCTCTTGTTTTGACTTCTGCTTTAGTTGAGAGCTCTGTGTAGCAGGAAATACAGTTTTCAACAGCAGTTCGGGCTCTGCTGGAAAGTGGCCCCTGCAAGAAGCAGTGGGCTGCAGAAGCATCAAAGCAATTTAGCAGCAGCAGACTCCGTTACTCAAATGCCCTTCCTTTCTACTCAGTCTTAACTTCAAGACTATATTTGATTTGGGGCAGTGAAAACCATGAATGAAAGAATAAGAGAATAAAGCTCTGAAGAGTTGGACAGGCTGTGAGAGAAGTGTAAGGATTTCAACATAAACCTGACTGATGAAGGACAGGTTATAAACACCCAGGATTCTGGGAGAAGAAGCCTGTTAGATTTTCATTGCCTTGCTTGTTTTAATCAGCTACAGTTGTCTTGACAAGAAAAAACTTTCAGAGCAGTCTACAGGGATCTCCAGCAAAGGATTAAAAAGTATATTAAAACTGGTAGATTGGGTGAAAGCACCAGAAAACGTTCTCTGTAGTAGTACTTGCAATAACAGACAAATTATCTGGATGCTCTAACACACTTGTACATGGGTTGGCTCGACTGCAGGGACTGCAGTAATCTGGGCAACTGTTTAGATGCAATCATTCAGGCTGATTACCCTGGAACCCTAACACTGAGTTCCCATCACAAAGTAAACACTCTGTAAAGGACAGAGACACAAAGGCCCTGAGGCCAAACCCTTACTGTGACTGTTACAGCCTGTTTCTCATTCTTGATGTCACAAGCAGGTTGACTTCTTCTCTTGAAGACTAGTCCAGAATTTTCTTCCTGCCTAATCTAATTCAGGACCAATATCAATTCCTCTTACGCCAACACTTTTGTGAATTTAAATAGCACCCTGCCTCCCAAATCTGCACTTACCTTCTTGCTGGTTCTATGCAGAGGAGCCATATCTGGCTCAGTCTCTTATGCTTAAACAAAACACTTCTCCCTTTGGCTCTCAGGACAGACTCTCATTTTCTTTTGATTTCAGAATTTCTGCCCTTTGAAATGCTGTGCTTTGACAGCTCAGGATTTCTGAGCATGGAAGTTTCTGTAGGGGAAAAAAAAGGTTGTCCGAGCATTCAAAACTGGTACCTAGAATGAGTCCTGCAGGAAGCAGCTCTTTACCGAGCTCCCTGGGGCTCTGGGGAAGCAGTTAGGCTGAAGAGCTGCCAAGCGGTTTTTGAGCAAAGAGATGTGTTTTTCTTTGAAAATCTAAACGAAGCAACAGGAACTCACTGCTGATGGAAGGGGCTGGACGTGAGACTGGACAATTACTGCTAACACAGTAGAAGTTTCCAGGGACCATATAACATGTGTGGAAACAAAGCTGCAAAATGGGATGCAAAATTTCTCCTTAGGGCTGCAACATAAAGAATAGTCTGTTCTTAGTCCAGAGGGAAACAAAATCAGATGAATTTGATCCCAAGTAGTGAACAAAAAAATGCCAGGCATTTTCTGGATGTCTGTGTTATTACAGGGAACAGCCAGGGATGAGTTATTTGTCTTTGAGCTATACAGCTGTTAAAGTTCTAAGAAATGAAGTCATGGCTTTCAACATGCCCCAGTTCTTGCATGTATTTCTGTTTGAACTCTAAGGTGGCTTGGACTCTCAGAAATGCACAGATGTCTCAAAAGCCACTATTTACTTTTCTGCAACATCAAAGAGGACTAAAACAACATCTGAGTTCACCTGATTTTAAACATAATTCTGTAATTCATCATAAGTAGTGTCACTGCAAGTTTGACTTACCCTGTCAGCACTGCCATTTTTACTGGCAGGGAGCAACTACAGATGGTATAATGCTTGTCTGGAAGCAAATATCTGAAACAAGCCACAAATGGTCTGCTTGCTGTCTCAATTTATGTATTTTTGGAGTTTTGCTAAACCATTGTATGAATTTGAAAGTAACACAGCATTTACCTGCTAGGAAAATCCAAATATAGTTCCCCCAATCCTTATCTTGTTTCCCTTTTGCAATACAGTAAAGATGCAGCAATGTCTTTCATTATGTCTATTAAAGGACGGAAAGCTGTTACCTCATGTTTTGACCCCCTGCCCTTGGTCACAGGGATTATTTTTTGTCTCCAGCACAGGATTTAGACTTCTCTGTGCTGCACTGTTTGGCCAGCTCCATTTCCAGGACACATTCACACATATCTAAAGTTGTGTGCTTCTCAGTTCCACTGCAATAATGTGACCCACCAGAGAGAGACCTCTGCAAATCACAAAGCCACTCCCTAAGCTGTGCCTGCCTTACAGTCCCAGAAGGAAAATACAGGCAACTTTCTATTCTGTATCCAGCAGCTCTCCCTCCACTCAGAGGCAATTAGGATACCAGGAACCATGCAGCATGGTTGGCAGGGAGGAGGAAGAGTATGAAACAACAAAATAAAAGGGAGTACCTGCTATCTTCATCAACTGACATCATGAATCTACTCATTACGAATCTACTTAGGGATCAAGCAGTATGAACTCTGCTGCAAGCAAATACTTTTGAAAAATGACTAATTGGAAGGTTCTCTTTTAATGGATCTTTTAATTTTCCCTACCCTTAAGACAGGGAAGAAGATCTGAATAGGTTCTGACCTCTTCTGAGATGGGTACAGTGGCAGCCTGTTTTGTTTTACAAAACATTTAGTCTACAAAATACTCAGCAGATTCAGTTCTTCCAGTTCCAGGAGAGAAGTAGGACATCCTTTGAAGAGAAATTTTTGCATCTAGCCTATTTTCAAATAAGAAGACCTTGGACAAACCAAAATATGAGGGATCTGGTTGTGTAATAAGGAGCCACTACTGTGATTTGGAAGAGATCCAAGATGACTCCTGAACAGTCAGGAAACTAACAGGAAAATTTTCTCTGTGGCTTGAAGTGCTGAGCTACAGGATCTGGAAGCATCACAGGCATGTCACAGCAGTGGTTTGGTTTGAGAATTACCCTAAATAGCCTTATTATCACCATTAAATGATAGAGTAGGGCAACTGGAATGCAAGCCAAACACAATGGAATGACCGATGAAGCTGTTTTTCTGAGGTCATCTTTTTGAACTCTTATTTTTTTCCCCACAGTTTTCACATGTGAAATCTCAGTAACACAAAGTCCCAGATCAGAAGAGATCAGCAATATATATGAGATCAGCAAGAAGAGCAACATGTCATTAAAGTTCTCACTCACTTTCATTTTTCTAAAGCAAAAAGAAACATTCTCAAAGTTAGGCTCACACGCAAACATTTAGCTAAAATCATTACTGACTTCATAAAGCAAAAGCTCAGTCTTAAAAAAAACTTAGGTCTTAAAACATAATAATCAGACCGGATCTTGAGAAACTGTGCTAGCCTTTTAGAAATACAGTGTCATTTCAACTCATTTACCATATTAAAAAAATACAAACAAAAGATGAATATTTAGAAGTGAGAAAATACTCATGCTTATATAGCTGAAGGCAAAGAGTAAGTAATTGCAGACAGACCAGAATCATTAGTGTGGCATAACTGCAGCTGACTAAAGGCATCTCTGAGTAAACTTCAAAACGGGTTCTGCGGCTAAAAGTGTCACACTAAAGGCTTCAGTGCCTCAGGATTTTAATCATATTTTCCAGGAAGCTTTGGGAAAGCAGGAGGCTGATTTAAATAAGCTGCAGAGTTTTTGTCCAAATTATTAAAGCTGTCACTTCTCTCGTAGAAAAAGTCAGAGAAAAAGAGTGCAGTAAGTCCTAAATGGAAGTGAACTGAGGCTGGTGCCTTAACAGAAGCGGTTACAACATAAGGCAAAGCCAAGGAACTAAGCAGATTCTTGCAGATTCAATTCAACTCTGGAAGACAGGATGTTTGTCTAAAACCTTGGCAGTGAAAGATGGTTGTTCTTGGCACCAATCACAATAACTGTTTAAGTCCCTCTGCTATACAGTTACCAATAAAGAATGCATTTGATTTCTCTGGAACTGACAGAGTACAGAAACATGAATGCAAAAAATAACGTAGACCAGTTATGAAGTAGATGGGAATACAAGTATTAACCCTTTCCTGAACATGACTACTACTGGTCTATCTAGTTCTATGTAGATCACAGGAACTGGACTGGCTCTTGCATTCAGTGCAACCTGCTCTATGGATTTGAACAAATTACCTCCCTTCCTGCAACATAATTTTGCCATCTGTAAAATGGGAGTGACTCATCTGTAGTGCTCTATAAAGGACAAATAAGAAAAGGTTTTTAAGAGCAGATTATTTTTATGAATGCTTGAAATCTGCTATGGTGATCTTGGAACGGGTATGATGGAAAAGGTGGTTCTAATAGCATTGCAGTAAAGCCCATGGGCCAAGCATTGGCTCTCTGAGGTTTGAAACACTGTCATTTGGAAATCTCTTAAGCATGGGCTTAATCCCAAATTGAGGTAACTATATTAGAGACAGAATATGAGGGATTTTTTTTTTTTTTTAAATAATGTAAATATGTGCTACAGCATTTGGTGAACTGGGACAAATAGTTTTTCTGTTTTGGAAACAAGGCTGATAAACTACTATCTGCCAGTACAGCCTTAATGCATGGAATGTACTTACGGGCAAACTGGAAAAAGTACAATGAAGTGCAAACACATATTTATAACATACCCCCTGCCCCAGAATCTGACCATTCTTTCCAAGACTTACTCAGGTCAACAGTTCAGGGACTTAGGTTCAATTAAATATTTAACCAATAACTTAGAATATGCGATGCAATTTGAATGGAAAGATCAACTATAATGCTGGAAGAACCCTCCCTTTTAACCTTTTTACTTGGTCAATTGCCCCTTACAAAACACAAACAGCCAAAAAGACCTGATTTTGAACCACATTCAAAGAAGATGAAGCATAGTACAGGCAATTATTCTATAACAAAAGGGTTATACTAACAACCTAGGCAGTGCTGAATATTGATCTGTGTGGCATTGAAGATTCCAATTAGTTTTATTAAATTTGGCACTTTAAGAGCAAGAACTGTATTAAGAAAATAGCCAGCAGCATTTTCTCACTGTCCTAATGAAGCCTCTTTTCCACAACCTGAAAACGCCTCTGACTGTTAAATTAACGTTTGATTCAGTACCATGAGTGAATTTTCCTCTTCAAAAGTTCTGGCCTTCTAAACTTAATGCTCCATGTAATTTTTTAATAAAGAGATGTTTAACTTTATAGCAAAACCTGTTACATATAACCGTGCCAAAAGAAACCTCCTTCACCTGGATAAACTCTCACAGTGGACATTTTAGAATGGTACAAAGTCAGCAGCCCTTATTATTAATTCTAAAAATAAATAAATATACTTCAAGAAAATAACCAGGATGGAAATAAAATCATGTTTGTAAGATAAGCTTTACATCATCCAAATTAGGCAGTATGTGGGTAAACCCCACATATTAGTCTTTTTCCTGCCACACTAAACACAACTGAGTTGCACAGGTGGAAAACTGAAGTGTATATATTAATAAAAGATGTTCCAGGAGGAAAGAATCCAGCTTTCATAAACAAAAGAGAAAGGCAAAGGCAAAGAAACTTGTAAAGAAAGATAAGGTCAAAAGGGATCCAAGCACGTCAAACATTGTGGTTTAGTTTTCAAAGTCTTTAGGCAATACTGCACAAGCGAAAAGAATTAATTTTCCTGGAGTCTCTAAAGTAGTGCCTAGAATGTTCTGAACACAAATTAAAATCGTGCTATACAGAAAATATGAACAGGCAGCAAACTTGCTAAATACCTTTTTTCTAGTAGTTTAAAGTATCTATTTTCATAGCTATTTTAAAATATTTTAGCCTAAAACATACCTAGGGCCTCTACAGCCCCCCCATTCATTATTCAGCTAACCATCACTGAAAGAGGAGCTTCTTCAATCTTGTTTCTGTCATGAAGAATGAGTGGAAAAAGCTATCACATCATCAGAGACATAATATACACATCTGGTGAGCCACTTGATGAGCACACAGAACACCCAAAAGATCCCACTTTGACATGAGTGTAATTATGCCACAAACAGCCTCTTCTGGTAGCAACGTTAAAGTACTTGTAATGCAGCTGAGCAGTGGCAAGATTCTGGCACAGTTTTCAGACAGAGAACTGGAGTACCTACACATACACACAGAGTTCTATTTGACTTACAAAAAAGGTTGAATGAAATGTAAACCATAAATATAAAAGCAAAACTTGCCTTCCCCCCAACAAACCTGAACAACACCAAATATCCAACACCCTTGAATAACTGGTGTTTGATTTTTCTATATGTTTGTGTGGTTAACATGTACTTTACTTTAAGGATATTGAATGGTCACAAGGTGTACCTGATACTGACATATCACAAAGTAAGCACTCATAGTTTTGTCTGTGTAGCAGAACTTGAAACAGAACATTCTCCTCTGTCACCTGGGAATTTTAACCTCTTATAGGCAACTTCAGCCCTATTTTGCTTAAGGAGCAAAATAATCCTTTGCATGACCACCAGTGCAACACAAGTCACAAATACCTGCATGCAAAAAAAAAAATTTCCTTCAAGGGGCTTATTGTTGGTGAAGACCAAACTAAAATATATTACTTATTTATTTTTATGGCCAGATAAACACTATACATAATGGTATGGCAGCATGACTACAAACTTCATTGTGCCTCTCTTGGGGCTAAAACTTTAAAAGGAAGGGAAGACATTAAAGTGAGAGTTCAAATCCCTAGAAACTCTGGCATAAAATTTCAATACTATCTTGAATAGAAGTTTCTCCCACTGCAACAAGGTGCACTAATTTGAGAAAAACCAGGGGTTTGTACTGCTTTTTTATTTTTTAAAACGTTTTTTTAAAAAGTTACAAAATGGCACTTATTTATAGCTTGTTAAATGAGAGCAATTTGTAACAGAGTTGTAACTCACCTGACTAAACAGTTTTTCCATTTGGCATCATAAACTGTGCCACAGAAATGTGTTACTCCATTAACAAGATCAACCACAAGGTGATTAATGTAAATAACGTGAATATGGAAAAGCAGGTTTCAGAAATCATGACAATTATGGGCAGCCAGATAACTCTCTTTGTTAGCCATGATGGAATTACATAAGGAGAAAACTTTTAGAGTGTAAGGTACCTGCCCCTAAACCAAGCCCACTCCCAAAGGGGAAAAAACCCAAAACCCAAGAGGTGAAAAAAATATGTAGGGATGATAAATGCCACACTCCTGGGCTGAATATCTTATCAGTTTGATAAGGACTGATGAAAAACAAAAATGTACTCATGATCTAAACATATTTAGGTTGATGAGGTTTCTAGATTTATGTACTCCTCCCTTCATTAGGAATTACGTCATGAACATGCAGAAAATCAGAGGGAAAGGGGCAGATGAAAATAAGTCTGGAATTCAATTTTTGTTTCAAAACTTTTCTAACTTTTGAGGCTTCTGATGTATAAAAGTTTAGACAAATGATAAAATGTTCCATTTCCTGAATAGTTGGGGAAATGACATTAGACTATTTGTACACAAAGAACCTTGAGGCATTTTGTTTTTAATTTGCATACAATTCTCAGAGTGAATTCCACATGAAGAAGGGTGAGATACAACAGAGCTCATTCATCATTTCACAAGTTAACAGAACAAAGTAAACATCTGTCCTTCTTATTAATTAGCATCTACCCCTTACTCCAACTTGTCACTTCCTGCTGCAAGTCCCCATGCCAAAGAAATGCGTGGACTAGTTCCAAACTCCACAGACGTTCACACATGGACTTCAGCGATACTGCAAATTATAACAGCAAGAAAAAAACTGAAATAGAAAGACTTTGGATGACCTTATATTCTCTTAATGGTTCACAAATGAAGACCCAAAACTCTGAGTAAAAAAATACTTCAGTTGTCCAGCTCAGCTATTCATCTGACTGTGGTTCCTCTATGGAGCACACAGCTAAGGAGAAAATACTTTCTGTCATGTAAGAGAGGACACTAAATCAGAAACGGAGAAGTCTCAAAATAGCTGTGCTAAAATGGACTTCCCAAACACTTTTCTCTGGAGCACAATTTGAACATGCTCTTACCTTCTACATACTGATAAAGTTTTCTAGCTATATAATTTCCATACATAGTTGCATTTGACAAGGTTTTTTTGGCTTATATCAAACTGGCAAATACCATCCTGACCAAAGTATATTACATCAGTATTATACCTACAATAAAACAGTGGCATGGTGTTAAAAACAGCATCATCTTTCTTCATGCTTTAATGAGATCAAGTAACAGTTAAACATAGGTTGGAAGGGAAGCAGTAACAAATCTGTCTTGCAGATCTTTCCGAAAAAGAGATCAGAAAGTGAGGCCATCCAGGTAAGACAAGAGAAAGGCATAACCTGCAAAGGAGTTGAACCTACCAACAGCAGAAAATCCCCATCACTAGAGCGGTCTTTATTTAGCTCTTACAGCAATAAATACCAGTTTAGCTTTCTGCCCAAAGACTTACAGGAAGCCTTTTTCTTGGTGTAGGATTCCAGACTGTGACACTGTTCACAGTGAGTTGAACGAAAAACCAAATTGATTGTGTTGAAGGGGCAAATCAAAGAACTCAAAATTGCACATCTCTGATAGTACAGGGTTTGCATTTGCACACAGGCCTACACATCACAGCACATCTGTCAATGCCAGTGATTCTATTTGGGATACACCAATTTTTTTCCTCTCATGATTGTGGATTCTCCAGCAACTCTACTGAGTCTGAAATACGTCAGTATCAGAGAAGAGACAATAAAAATCTTTGTACACTTCAATATTTATTAATTCTCTAGCAATTTTTTTGCTATATATTTAGTACTAGTGTGACAAAATTCCTGATAATTCTATCTCATGCAGGTAACTTAAATGAGGAGTTAGGACTATCTAAACTGATGAACCTACCACTAGGGGGTTACTGGGGAGTCTACAAGACAAGTATTTTCTGCAGCAATGACAGCTAGGTGGGTATGCACAGAACACAATGGGCTCAGCTGAATGTACCTGGTGGGGTCTAAGGACAGCACAGCCTTCAGAAGGACTGGAGGGGCAACATCCTTTGACCTAAAACAGACTTGCCATTATTGTTTAAGAAGGCTTGAGTGGAGTTGGAGGACATGTTGGAAACTATTGTTAGAAGAGACGGTGTTTCTGTAGTTAGTCAAATAGTTTAGCTTTTGCTACTTAAAGTTGCTGTGATTTGTGTTTTCTCTTTGACAGAGTAAAGTATGTTACTCTACCCAAACTGCTATTGTTTAGGTCACAACAGAGATACTGAGAGCATACTGTACCTTTCTGCAGCTGAAGACAGATTGCTGATAGATTGCTGCTATTCCCTTCTCTGCAATTCCTTGGTGAATACATTTTCATCAATAGCAACTATGAAAACAAACTCTCTAGAGTCCAAATTTTTTAAAAATATATTACAGGAAAAATTGTAAATCTACTTGTAAATCACTTATTCTTTTCTCCTACAATTCCCACAGGTTTCAAAACATAATAATTATAAATGCAATTATTAAAATAATAACAAGAGTTGTGATAGTCTTTTGGTGTACTGGGCATTTCCCTTTTTTAACTGAGATACATTCTAGCAGAAATACCACAGTACGAACCAGATAATTTCAATTAAAAAACAAAATGCAAACTATTCAGTCCAATGTTAGAGCATGTGTATGTGTGTATAATACTGTAAAAGTAGTCACACATTAGAGGTATATAATTGAAACAGCATTTTCTTTCATGAACCTGCTATTATTGAGGCAGTGACAAGGTTTCCACTTCTTTGTTTTTTGAGCTCTTTAAAGAATGGCTATTGCCACATTTTGTAAACCTAAATACTGTACAAGCAGAAGCTTGTTGGTATCAGGTAAGGAGTAATACTTGTAGTGCAAACAGCTGCAGAGACAATTCCTCCAGTTTTGGGGTGAACCAGCTATATAACACTGAAAGAGGACAGGCTTCTTCTTCAAACCCACACTCATGCGTGTTTCTCCACTCAGCCATACATCCTTCTCCATCTTGGTCTTCTTTTTACAAGGGTACTTGGGGGAGAACACCAGCTCATGTGGTATTTATCATATGAAAGACTTCTTGACTCTTTTCCTACTAATATTATCAATGTTTTAGAACAAGTCAAGGAATGATAAATACCTCAAGCATCAGGAAAGTGACAATAATACTGACTTAGTATCTTTAGTAAAAAGTGAAACATTCTCTCCTGAGATATAAGTCAAGGGAGGAACAGGAATGATGAACCTAACACTGTACCATTATTTGATCATCATGCACCTCAGCTGAGCAGATGGGAAAGAACAAGTGTTTATTGCCCTCTGCTCATCCAAAGCTATGACAGGCAGTTTATTTAGCTAAGTGCTTGGCATACCAGTATGCTGTTAGAGCAGTTCTCAATGTGCTGTCCCCCTTTAGCTTATTTCTTTAAAAGAAAAAAAAAAAAAAGAAAACAAAAGAATAAAAAGGAAGAAAAATCTCAGCAGGTTAACCCTCATCTTCTCTCAGCTCTGTGGGTAGAAATTTGTATTGCTGTTGGCGGATCTGAGCCAGTTTTTTCCTTGCCTCTTCCAGCTCTCTCTCCTTCTTCAGCATTTCTTCTTGGGCTGCAATGATCTAGAAAACAGAAGCATGTATTATGACAGCATGGAATACTGTCTGTAAAATAAGATTTCTTTCTCTATGACACCACAGTCACAGCTGGTCCTTGAGCATTCTCCAGAGAAGCACTAAATTTCAATGACTTCATCAGGAATTGCTCAAATTTTTCCAGATCCCAGGACTAGGCCATCAAGAAAAGTATTATATTCCCACCTGTTTCTTAAAGAGGACTGAAAAAAAGAGAAAAAGAATCTACCACCATAGTTTTACCATGTATCTATGATGAATTTTACAGCTCTACATTCTCCCAGCCTTGAGCAGGGTGGGGGTTTAGAACATGTAGAATAAGCACCATGTCTAAACAATGTCTGAGTGACAGTAAAATTGAACATTCCTTACTGCAGGTATCCACAATATTTTCCTGCATCTCAGAATGCCAAAGAAAAAATGACAGTAGTACAGACATGCAGAAATAATCACATCCCATATCTTTTAAGCAGCAAGTACAGTATATGATGTACTTCATTCATTATAAGGAATTTAGAAGTTGGTACCTCAAAGCCTTGAAATCTACTTTTAAATATTGTTATTATTTCCCAGTAACTAATATGGTCACAGTAACAAAACGTCATCGGTTTTTATCTCTCACTCTCTATTTCTTTGCTTAAATATATGCAAAATCATTGTTTCATTAAGATTTGGGAACATTTAAAGTACAGAAGAGAATTCTGAAAAGATCCATTCATTAAATCAGAACAAAAATAAAAGCTATTGAACAATGGTAACTGCTATTACAGCAAATGCACAGTGGAGAAGTGCAGACACCATGCAGCACATCACTGTGCTCTGATGTCAGGGGTTACATGACAGTGAGGCATCAAGTAATTGATCATAGATTTCTAAATAGATTTGTCCAGCCTGCAATGCAGCAGGTGGACATTGTAACACTGCTCATTTCTGTGATGGTTTTTCCCTGCTTTATTTCTGGAGTGATTGCACCAACCTGAGCAATGCCACCCACAAACTTCGTTTTGACCACAACGTCATCATCCTCTGCTTTTCCAAATGCTGCTTTTTGGGCTGCCCTGACAAGATTGTCTGATGCACGCTTGACAGCATTTCCTGCAGCCTTTGAGAAAGATAAGAAATTTAGTAATAAGGAAAATGCAGAACTAACATGGATTTGTCTGAACATCAAAACTAAAACATCTTTGCTTGACTGCACAGGAAAGGTATGGGGTTTTTTCCCCAGTGAAAAGCAAATTAATCTTTGAAAATCAGTGGTACAGAGAGAACAAAATTCCTTTGTTTAAGAAGCTGAAAGTTGGAGAAGTCACAAATGAGATTTTTTCCCTACAGTTTGAAATAAAGCAGTGGATGAAATTGCAAGTTCTATTATGCTGACCAGTCTTTTTTTTTTTCTCTTTTCTTGAGAAAGAAGAACAGAAACTAAAAAGTAGTGTATGAAGATACTATAAACAATTAAGTTTTTAAATTAATGGACTTCCGTCAGGGCAAGTTAGCAACTTACACAGCCATGCTTATCTCACATTTAAACTTTTATTTCCTAAAAATTTTCAGATTTCTAAAGAGAAACAGCCAAACATTTGTAATACATCTTTTGTCGTCTGAACTGGGTACTGCCAGCAGGCCAAGACAGCCTGCTCCCACATGCTGGCACATGGAAGGGAAGCCACATGGACCAGCTCTGAAACTGCCCAACCACCTTCCCCCAGTCCTATCCCATATTTCCAGCTGCATCTCCCTTTCAACTCTTCCTCACTGAAAGGGCCCAAGGACAAATTATTTGAAATTTGCTCTGCTCAGCCTGAAGCTCATCCAGAAAGAATGGAAACACTTCCAATTGTTTCATTAAGTTTTGGAAGATTCTGCAACGATTTACATTCATGGGAAATGCAGTTCAAATTGGGGTACAAAGGCGAAAACCAAAACATATAAAGTCCTGGATCCAACCTATTGATTAAAGCTATGTGAGAACATTCCTGCTGGGGGCAAAGGCAGCTGAAAAGTCGTAGTAGTTTTGGCGAGTTCACCAGTAAAAATATTTAGTAGACATCAACTCACTGTTACTGCTATGATAAAGGACGTGATTTCCAAGTGCAAACTGCTCTTCCTTTCATTATTCATTCTGGGACTAAAAAGAAGCTTGGTAAAATGGCAAAGTTCAATTGCAGTCCATGCTTGGGCTTGTTTCCTTTTCACATTCCCTAACAATTTCTCACATTCAATGTCTATTTAATAATATTTGCCCACAATGACTCAGAACCCCGAATTTCCTGTCAGAGATGAGAAAAGTCTCTAGTAGTTGATTTTCGTCCTGTTTCTATTGTTTGTTCCGCATTTAAAATTCCTTTGGACCCATCTTGGCACTTGGATGTTACAGAGTAGATTGCACTATGGACAGAACCACCTTCCAGTTACTGACACCTTCCCCACAGCCCTTTGGCAATGCCAATCTGCATCAATCCACTGTAAAGCACTAAAACCATCTCAGCCCTGTAACTGCCCTATGACACACCACTGTTTTCTGTAGAAACAAACAGATTTTTCACATATTCTTACATTTATTTTTTCCTCCTAAATATTTAAAGCATTTGTCTACTTGGAAAAAAATGATGACATCAGTTCCTCATGCTCAGACAGATACTTAGTTATATGTATGTCTGTTGGACTTGATTCTGCCTATCCATACCTGAACTGTTGCACTGAGTGACCATTAGTAGCAGCTGTGCAAGTACAAGAAAAAGGGGAATTTTCACCGTTCACCAAAGGTGGTATAAAAAACCAGCTGAAATAGTTCTTACTTCCCAGGCTGAGCCTGCAGGGCATGATGTCAGAGAAGGCTGTGGTTATTTTAAAAATTGCCATCCTCAAACAAAACTTCTGGAGACATTAGATTTTACCCATCAAAACACAGTGTTAATTCAGCAGCAGTTCAGAGAAGCTCAACATGAAATGGGATGTGTAAAGTAAAAGGGAACCAGTTTCATGTAAAGAAGCTCAATCAGACTTAAGTTGAGATGCTGCATTAGGTTCTCTTCTTAATGTCTAACAATGATTCTCCATTTTAGACATGCTCTATCTACAACTGCTATCTCTTGACTCCTAGAAACAAAGGAAGACTGACCACAATCCAGGCTAGCACTTAGAGAAATTGTTGAACACATGTAGAATCTTGGAGTGCTGAAACAGTGTTTACATGGCACTACCAGGGGTTTTCAGTAATTAAGAACACAAGTACCTGTAGCCTCCTCATGGCTTCAGAGTCATGATCAGCCTTCACTTTGCAAGCCACAAGCAACTGCGCTGTAGAAGCTGCAACTTGTTTGGCAGATGAGATGAGTTTCTCCTCACTGGCGTGGCCTTGAACTGAGGCATTTGCTGCTTCACAGAGATTGCTGGTTGCAGCTGCCACCATTCGGGCCTAGAAGGCAGTAAAAAAAGTCACTGTCTGTTCTCATAGGATATATTTTCTTCAGAGAAGGTGCCAGTTTTCTCAAGAGAAGTAGTTACTCACAGCGGAAATAAGTCCCTGAGACCACTGTCCATCATCAGCTGCATTTGCAGGGATTGCTCCAACCTGAAAAAACAGTTCAGAGATGGCTTACAAGGAAACAGAAAATACAATTGCTTTGTCTCAGAATTAGACAATCCATGAAAAAAGGGAACACTTGTACCTGCGACTATGCCCAGCACATCCAGGAGCAGAAAATCCAACTGGAAGTCAGTTATCAGAGTAACTGTGCTTCCAGCATACATCTGCCTGCTCAGGAAGTGTCCAACTTACTATACTGCTTCAACTGACCCATTCTTGGAACACACAGATATAATTACCAGAATAACCAGTAATTTGCATACTACTGGTGGTTGAAGCCACAGCCTAAGCAACAGTTGAAGCAGCAGTTCCTTAACTCCCAGGCTTTAAAATAACTCACTTCTGTCTCCATAATACATTTGAATTTACATTATTCTTTCATCTCTTCTGACTTGAGCACTCTGGGAAGGTACAGATCAGAAAGCTTCACAGGGAAGCCCTCTAAGTGCCTTCATGCCTAATGATGGCAGTTTAGGACAGCAGCCCACTTTTCTACACGGCTTTTCCATTGAAATGTTTGTGGCATCAGCAGTACCAGCAACAATTTGGAGACAGTTTTCTTCCCATGTTAGATGAAAGCAATCAATCTAAACTCTATAGCTGGTTGCCAGACCTACACTCCCAGCTGCCTGGGTCCGAGTGGTTTTGGGAGAGAAGCTGGAAGATGTGAAATGTAAACATGGTCCAGAAACTTGTGTTTTAAAAGAAATAGAAACAGGGATTCATGCATAATGAGAATTCCAGGGAATGAAATCAAATCATTAAGTGCAACATCAACATAAACAGAAGATATGTTCTCTCATAGCTGTGGTGACACTTCTATGTAACTAAAAAAATCAGTTATACAAAAACCCCCATTAGGTCCCTAAATTATTTAGGTTTCAAGGGTTTTTTGCCTTATCATCCCCTGAACTGGTATTTTTAAGTAGACCACAGATGAAGTGCTCTGTGCTCCTGCTAGAGCCAAAAGCACAAGCTTCCCAGAATGCAGGCTGAAGCAGACAGCACAGCCTGACTGTGGGATCCGTGATACAGCCTGCTCTGAGTTAAGAATTAAGTGAAAATGGAAACCATAACTATACAAAAATAGTCCTATAATAAATTGTTCTCACAGGCAACATACCTGGTTGTTGTTTAGATTTTACATTTCAGAGTATACTAACTGTGGAAAATAGTGATGGATATGAAATGATTTACAAAGCCTCAATTCTGACCACACCTACAGGATGCCACATACTGTAAACATTCCTTCCATTGGTCCCAACAATAACTACAAGCACAGCCACTTAAATGTACTGAATTTATGTGCAGGCCTGTGTCCCCATTGAATCACATCGAGGGCACAATCACTGAGGCCTTTTGCTGTTCTGGTCCAGAGCAGTATTGTACATTGTGACATTTGGGTTTGGATCCCCAAACTGTTGTGTGGGACTATACATTACTAGCTTGAATCACAGATCTTCATGAAGTGAAAAACCCCCACAGTAAAACTACCCACAACTGAATCATTTGAAGAGCCAAACACCACTTCTGAGGTTTAAATAAACGTAACTGTGGCATTTTTTAAACAGAACCAGGTCTGGGCCATGTATTGTGATGAGCAATGAACAATTGACATTTTCATTAGTCATTCCCAAGCTTCTTTCCTACTGTTTTTAACAGTTAGGAGACTAGATTCAGTTTCGGTGCTTTCCCCCACTATTGTTGCTACATGTCCTGTTTACCCACCTTTCCCTGAGCCACCAGTTCCCTCTGGGCTGCTGAAGCTGACTTCACAAGGGCACTGGTAGCAGCTGCAATGGATTTAGCTGCTTCCAGGATCTGTTCTTCAAAATCCAGAGTCTCATCTGCTTGCTATAACCAAGAAAAAACAATGTTACACATTCACCTGAAAGCAATTATACTTTCAAGACTGAGGACATACACAAAGACAAGAAGATTTTGGAACACATCAGTAAAGTCAGTAAGACCTACAGTATCATTTTCTGCAAAGGAGCTTCGTGTGGACTAAAGCTGGGACTCAAATTAAGTATTAGCTTGCCCTTGAGGCTGCTCACACTGAAACAGAGTATCACAAAAGGTACTTAAAGAATGCCATCAACTTTCTAATGCATTACCTCCACTAGGGCTACTCGAAACTACATTCAGAAAAGTGGAAGTCTGAAAAGAAATTCTTGTTTTTCCTATCAAGATTATCTCTGTAGTGCCATAATAGTGGCTTCCAGGATTGCTAAAGTAGGGAAAGCATTTTCTAAATACTTGAAGACTTAAGACATTGAACAATGATAAATGTGTGTTGTCTCATTCACCTGTACTAAGGAATGTAAAGTAGACACCAAGCAAGAGCATAGATTGAGCAGCTTTCGGTAAGAGCTGTCATTGCACAGAAAGCAGCTTTGTGCAGCAGTCCAATTTAGTGATCTTGGACATGTGAAGTTCCTAAGGTCTGTCTGGAACACTTCAGTCATCCAAGAATGTCTTTCAACAAGCATGTACAAAACCTCCTAATGAGGTTTCTTACTATTTAAAATGCAAATTTATTGTTCTATAAGAACTTTCCTGACTTTCAAATAATTTAAACAAATATTGAAAACATCCATCCATCTAAGCATGCTTACTAACTTCTGAACAGTTAACAAAATAGAGATGAACAGTTATTGTTATTTTAGACAGAACCAGGCCTGGGCCACGTATTCCAATAGGTTTTGATATAAAATAATCCAAGAGAATGTATTTTGTTTGTGAACTAATCACAAGCATACTGGGATCCAAGGCCATATGATGAGTAGGGCTAGTGGCTACAATATCAGGGCATTCTTCCTTGTGAGAGATGAGACTTTTGAAATACAGGTTTTTCTAACTTTGGCAACTGCAGCATTCTTGGGTCACACAACTAACTTTAGAAACACCAGCCAGGTGGGCTGTGAGTTAGAAAATTGGGCACTTCATTTGCAAGTCTAAGCACATCCATCTAAATTTAAGTCAGGTTTAGTTCTCCTGATACTGCAGTTTAATGAAATAGTAGTTAATTACAAAATAATAAAAGATAATTATGAGTAATTGCAAAATGGCCCATCAAGCAGTGCTCAGTCCTACAGCACTTCATGTAACTGTCACATAACTAAAAGTCCAGGAGATGAAACGATAGCATCCACAGACACCAGAAAAACAGAATCATCTGAAAATAAAAACTGATGTGTAGATAAAGGTATTTGGCACTTGAAAGTTTTTCTTTTTTTTTTTAGGAAAAGCCACCTAATCCATGGAAAAGTATTTGTCTTGCCTTGCTATTGGGCTATTCCCATCAACTAAAGTATATGTCTTTGCAATAAAAGAAATTGCTTTGGAAAGTGAGCAAGTCATGTTTCACATAAAATTTTGGCAGTGCTTGCAATGCAACATCATGACCATTATTATACCTAAGTGCAATCACATCGGCCCTCTACAGGCCTCAAGTCTTACTTATGAAACACTTACTCCAATCATGAGTGTTTAAATGGAAGCCAGAGTGATTAAATGGAAGCTAGTAATGTCTCTATCAGAATTATTGTCCTTATTAAAACAGATGCATTATTGACCTTGATATGACTAAAGACTGAAACTGAAATATCAGCAAAAGTACCACTGACTGACAGTAAATTTAACAGACTGTTACTGCACTTTCAAAAGACTCTTTTTGCACTTTTACTTTTGTCCAAGACTTCTTGCTATCAAGTTTTTAAATTCTTATTTCCAACATAAAATATATTATGTGCATTACTCTTTATATTGTCAGCACTGTCAGGAATTCAAACTTAAATGAGTGAGAACTTCAATATCTGCTTATTTATTACAAAGGAGGTGTCAGTCTTTGTTGAAGTTTAATAAATGCTCATGGCCATACTCTGATCTATTGGACACCTGTGTACGTGCCCAGATGGAATTCAATTTGTAAAAAAACAGCCACCAAAAAGACGCTGAACAAAAGCAGTTGTTTGAACTCAGTTCAGCGTAGTGAGCGGACTAAATATTGCACACAAGTCCTAAGCAAAAATTACTACTTTTCAAAGGGAATGCCAAGAAATCAAAGCTTGCATTATCAAGAATGCCATTGTACAATGGCTGGATTAACTTCCACTGTGGAGCAGCAGGTGAAGCTTAGCAGGAAAACAGACTCAGCAGCTAAACCTTAGTATCTTATCCAGTAACAGATCTTTTTCTCCTCTGTTTACCAAATCAGTTTCTTTCCAATTATATTGAAATCTGGGGCTTGAGAGAACAAGCCATACCTCAAGTTTCTCAAACTTCCAAGTGTTGCATTCCCTGACATCTCACAACTTCTTTCACTTTTGAAAAAAAATTCTCTTGACAGTTGATCCCTTCTGTGAAGAATTTATTTTTGTAGCAGCCTTACACAGCACTCAAACTGCTGGCTTTTCATCTTTTCTAACAAATCCTTCTTTTCTGGTCCTTCCCTGTGGTTTTCCCTTCAGCATTCTCAGGTGTGACATACATCTAAGGGCTGGATATCAGTGGGGGAGGCAGCACAATGCTCAGCCAGCACTGTGGGTGTGTTTCCTGCCTGTGCTCTCCCAAGAGCATTCCTTAGCAATAAGGACAGGGAGCAGCACAAGACTGAGCACAGCAAAACGCCCTACAAAAGAAGTAATTATTCCACCATTTCCATTATTAGAAGAGTGTCTCCTGGACTGTCTTAAGTTCACGCTCATAAACAGTACCCTCACAATATGTGTCAGGTCACAGCTTTATGAATAAAGTTGAGAGCAATGATGTGATACATGGGCAGAAAATATCACGTGAGATTTTAGAGCAAGCTTCTTCAGAGGCCCAGATCTATGACACAAGTGATTAGCTTCTCCTTCATCAAGCAGCCCCCATGAAGATCAGCATCTCATTTTCCTCAAGCCTAAACTAATATGCTGTTATTAACTATGTACAGCTATACACGGATTGGAAAATGAAGTCACCAGAACAGACAAACATTAGGCTCACTACAAAGTCTGTAGAATGGACTACCATAAAAATGCTGATTATGCCACTGAAAACAAAACAAAAAAGATGTTTTTGTAGTGCATTTTAACCATTTTTCTACAGCATCTCCATTATTAGGGGTAGCATAAATAAAGTCAGGGTTAATGGGAAAACAAATGAGCCCCCAATCTTACTGCAAAACAGTAGCAAAAATTACAAAACAATCAGTTTTATTTTCAAGCAAGCACCTCTCATCTTCTACTTCATAACGAGCAAACCAGTATGAGCAAAAGTTACTGCACTGGGCCATGGAAAACACAATAATCATTTCAGTGAAAGTCAGTTCTTGGCACAGCCGCTGCTCACTGTCACAGAGAGCTCTACACAACTTAAAAGTCTCTCCAAGAGCAACTCTACTGATAAAGGAGCCTTCCATGTATGTATTTTATACCAGATTAGATTAGGAGTCTGCAGGAAGTCTTCTAAACCTGCTCGAGAGTGACTGTACTCCTTCATATTGCCTTCTACTATGTTAAAACCCCCGGAGACAGGGCAGGACACTGTAGGAATATGTTTGATATATAGTTGGATTAAATAACAACCTAATATATCAAACATATCACACAGAGTCCTGCAGAAAAAGGCATCCAAGTTTGATTCATCTTGGGTTAAAAAAACAAAGGACCAACTGCTGAAAGCTACCAGCAGGGAACTCTTACTGACTACAAGACACCCGTGTCTGGAGGCAGAGGCCTGCACAGAAGCATGAAGAGCAGACAGAACAGGGTAGGGACAGCAATGCTCTCTCCTGTTGTACCTCATCTACCATTTCTTTTTAATTAAAGTGGTTTTTGCCCAGTATTAGCATATAGATTTCATTAGACAAAGTATTTTTCTTCTTCAGAAAATTACTAGTTTTGGGGGTTGTTATTTTACAGGCAGAAGCATATTTGCATAACAGAAGGAATATGTGTCTGCATTGCAATACACCTGACTCTCCAAAGGGAAAACTGAAAAAAGTAAGAGTCCACACTCAGGAAAAATAATTGTACTTAAAGGAAACTTGACAGCCAAATCCTGCTTAATAAACCATAAAGATCTCATTGCTCCTCAGATCATTTCCCACCTTGAACATTGCAAGGAGAATACTGAACAGCTTTTGTGTTACAGACAGTAGTAACAACACCTGCTCAGGAGAGTCCTCAAAGTTCTTCTGAGGAAGAGAGCTTCTGAGATATGAGCTCAGAAGACATACAGTTATTTACAGGGTGTCAGTGGGGCTGTGGACTAAGTGGACTAAGCATTTTGGGAGCACATTGACCTACAGCCAAACAACCAGGATTTAAAGCAAACAAAATAAGCATCGTACAATAAAACACGGGCAGACGTTTGCAGGACTGTGTCTCATTAGAAATTGCTCTCTGGGATAAGATGATTCCCACTAGTATAAAATGAAGCTGTCTCATGCTATTTGTGTCAGCCTAAGACATCAACAGGGGTATGATAGGTGCAAAAATATTAAGAGGAAAAAAGGAAAAGAAGAAATAAAAAAAAAACCTGAAAGTTGTAAAAAAATGAAGATAGTGGAACAAATGAGAAGAAACCCTACCTTCAGCTACTAGAGGTTTTCTTACAGGTAAAAGACAAACTGGAACACAAAGATGAAAATTTCAAGCTTAAATCAAATGACTTCCACTCCCTGCACCAATAAAAAAACTTTAGCAAAAAATAGAGAATCAGCCACCAACTAGTAATGATGAAGATGATGGATTTCCTGCACGTAGATATTCTAAAATTACCAACTAAGGACTTCTCTGCAAGTTCACTTAATGATGACTGCTGTTAACCAAAGCATGATATTGTCTAGATAGTCTGTTCCACTGTCGAAAATAACTCCTATTCCTGCACTTCATAGACTGGGCACAAGACAAAGCAACCCTTACCTAGTCTAAGTATTCCTGCTACAACACTCTGTATGTTGTCAGAGACGGGCATCAGAAAGACAGAGCCTGTTCACCACAGGAAATCCTGCTCTGGGAGGATACAAGCTACAAGTCTGCAGCAGAAAAAGTGCTATTTGAGCCACTGTGTGAACTTCCTAGTACCTTTTGATGTGGATTATAATCCATATTGTGAAAGAGATTAAACAGCTGAAAAGGATGCAAAGGCCACTGAAATCCCAAATCAAACAAACAGATATGAATTTTAGTTTCAGAAAATGACAGACCAGTAAGTCACAAGCAGACTGGATACTCAAATTAGCATGTTAAATGATGAGCAGGTGTGAGAGCTGTATTCACTGGGAAATTACAATGACCCTGGAGTGGCTTAGATGTTGGAAGGCAACTGCTCCATGGTTACCAGGCAACACACATGTGCTATTGTGCAGTGATTGTATAGCAAAGGTGACGGAGGACTTTTCCACTCCTCAGACTCAGCCTGTGTCCTCCGCTCTGTAGAATCTCATTATAAAGGACCATTTTTCTTTATAAAACAAAATGGATGTACTTGTTAAAAAATGCAGACAAAGAGCATTTCTTTTTCATGAGCTAATTTATTCCTATCACTAAGCAGGGAGTGGGGGGTGGGAAGTCCTCAAAAGGCTGAAGCTTCCAAGAGCTATTTAATCTGATGCTCCTAAATAACAAATACTACCCTGCACCAATACAATCACCCAACACTGAATGTTCTTGAGGCTCTGCTTTTTAGAAAGACTTCTCATTAGCTTTACTTTGAAAACAGTTTTGCACCTACAAAGCAGCATAAACAGGAAAATAGATACATAGTCCTTTCCTGCAGTCAATTACCCAGCCAAAACATATTTTTCATTTTAAAGAGATGCAACATAGTAATTTCTACTAAAACCTGCCTGTTAACACCAGGCAAAAGGTAGCAATTCTCAGGGATCCACCAGTTTCATATATTCCCTCTGTACTGCACATGAAAATAGTTGGCTTAATTTTATATCTTCAGAGACACATTTGAAATGACCTGACAACATGCAACACTACTTGATATCATAATGAACTGTAATTTAATTTCCTTCAGGAAAATGACATGGAAATGATCATACAAATGTATCCGATTTTACACTGAAACAGCTACTCTCTAGGCATGGCATAAAATGCTAGTTTTAGTCTTAGAAAATCCTGCAGGTCATTTACATTCTCTTGGATCCCATCTGTGTTGCTGCTGCTTTGTCCTGCTATACTACACAAATTCAGATGTGAACAAAGGGTCTCCAAAAGAAAGCGAGAATGACTACACACCAGTAAAATATGTTTGGAAACAGAAATGTAAATAACCAGCAGTAATGATGCCATAACTCTTACATGCATTTCTAACATTTGGCTTCTCTTCCTTTGCTTGCTCATGGCTGGTGCTTGACTCACTCCCTGAAAAGCCTCTTTTTACCCTCTACCCTCAGGGGTAAGTGCCATCCAGAGCAGCGCCTCGTGGCACTGAGACTCAGGCAAGGTTTGATTGTTTACATCATTATTGTGGCCAGTAGCAAAGCACACACCAAGCTATGGGCAATGTGCATCCTCTGCTTTGTTAACCTCAAACAATGGGGATGGACACTCACCTTGGGCTTGGCTCTTGGTTTCAGCTGCTCTAACTTCTTTGCTGCAGCCTCAATTGATGCTGCAGCCCCTAATAGCTCTGTCTCTGCAATGACTGTTGGGTCTTCTGGATCCACCCACTCTGTCCCTGAAATTAATGGAGACAGAGACAATAACTTCAGTGTCACTGTGAGCTGCCACTCAAACAGGGGGAATTGCAATCACACCTCCAGTACAGAATGTACATCACAGAAAGCTGATTTTAGTGCCATAATGGCATGAAACCAGTGGTTTATGTCACAGAGAAAACTGTAAAGCAGAGGGGAAAAAAGTATTAAGCAGGATTATTCTCTCATGAAAGTAACTTATTTAATAATTGTTTAAGCAAAGAAGCTTCAAAAAGGGGTACTGTCCATACTGGGAACAAAACCAGCTGTCACCCAACTTGTGTTTATCAGAGATCTCACTCAGCTGGTTCCTAACTTGACCAAGCCATAGGGTACATTGATAAGTCTGACAGAATGGTAGAGAGAAACAGGCTACAGCCAACACAGTCAGCCCCAGCACACCTGGCAGCCACCCCCAGCACACCTGGCAGCCACCCCCAGCACACCTGGCAGTCTGTCTGCTGGCAGTGGTTAGGGATGAAGTTAGCACTGACTGAAGGAAGCACACTTTTGGCAGTGTGTGTCTAACAGCGATACAGAAAAGGCCAAAGCAGTTTCTGTATCACATCTGAAGGTCAACTTTTTGTTGTTGTTGACATTTTGGCATTTCTCTTTTCTCAAAAAAATTTTGTAGATCCACAAAATGAATACTTGGCTGGAAGTGGTTTCAGACTTTTGGAAGTTGTCAGCGCATTATTATTTTTGATTTCCTAACACCATTCTCTGAATTACAAGGTTCAGAAAGTATCCATATTCTGAATTGAGGGAAACAATGAAACAGCCAAAAGAAGTTCATAAGCCCTAAGGGCATGGTCTAGAAACCATTTCTCAGCTCAAATGCTGTACAGGATGAAGATGTTCTATATTAAACCCTAATACTGGCAGATAAACAGGGAAAAAAAAAGGCAGCAAGTATAAATACAGTCAACCCCAAATTTGTAAGATGTAGCAGTTCCTCTTCAAAAAAAAGGCATTTCACAAAGGTTAAAACATTTGTTAACATTGGTTAAATTTGTTAGGAGACAATTTTATTGTGTACCTATAAGTGAAAATTAGGAAAGAAAATTGTGAATGGTTAAAAAAGATTTTGCTTCCCACAAAGAAGCTTCTAAGGTGAATAAAGACATCCTCTACAGGCAGCAAGTGAAAAAAGAAATTTAAAATGTTGGGTTTTTTTATTTTAATGAATATGAATTAAAATGCAAAAATTGCCAGAAATTAATAAATGCCTCCAAAGATGAGAATAATACAAAGATTTTTTAAAACCACTTAGGGAATAAAAGAAATCTGATATTCATTTGCCTTGTTAGCAAATGGAAACCGAAATTTTGGAATATAAAAGAGAATGCAGAAAAAGCTGAAGAATTCAATAAAGCTACTTGAACAGGGAAATAATATAATGTATATCACTGTTCTATGAAAAAGAGTAACTATTTAAAGAGATAATGAGGGAAGGAGGAAAGAAATAATGGATTCCCATATATGAAAATTGCTTATGGTTTGGATTGATTTCCAAGGATCATGTACTGATAACAGCAGGAAATAGCTGAGGAGACCCTGCAGTGTACATTACACAGAATATCAGATCATCATCTCTGGAGTAATGAGCACACCACACCGGCAGCCCAGCTTCCCAACTCACCCTTCATTGCTTCTGCTGACTGGATGAGCTCTGTGACAGCACCTGCAACCCGCTTGGAGAAAGAGGCCAGCTGGTGCTTTAGCTCTGGAGTTGCTTTTTGAAGAATCTAGAAGAGATAGAATGCATATTAGTAAGGATTCCAGAATGCTGGAAGATTCCCAAGGCACTCTGGTGAAAGCTTTATTTTGTATAGCAATTGTGTGAGAGCCCAGAGAACTGTAACTGCCAGTGAAGCACTAGGAGCAAAGGCTTACACTGCAATGTTGGATGCACACCAGGAAAGGGGCACTGCCTTGCACAGCTACAGGAACTGACAATGTTGTTGGAAGTTCTCAGTCCTAAACCTAGGAATTATCCAAAACAGAGGAACACGTGTGAGTATCTGGGAGCAATGAGCAGCTTTAGCACTCCATTCTCAGGTATTTTAGTCATTACACTTATGCATCAGGCTCAGTCTTTCAACACTCTTGGAGAGAAGGTGATTTTCAAATACTGACAGACTGGTTCATCCCTATTTCTGAGAGACAGTATTACAGAGTTCTGGAAGTGCCAGTTGCCTGTTCTGGAGAAAATCAGCAATGGTGAACACAACAGAAATGCCAAGACCCTCAAATAGAAGGAAAAGATAAAAGTCTCGGAACTGAATTTGCATCAAGTATTAAACTGTGCTTCTTCAAATGAAAAACACTAAGACACTCAGAGAGTGAAGTTGAATTCTTTCCCTGAACAAGAACATCTGCATTTTTAATGACCACATTGTAAAGAAAAATATTAAATTCTGGAAATTTATGTATACTCAAAAGCTCCTTCTGAGAGAAGAGTGACAGACATAGATAGAGCTTTAAGAGCAAAACAAATGGTTGAGTCGTGAAAGTCATATCCAGGTGTGCTTTTTCTTAATGTTTTCAAAAACTCCCCCACAAGCCCGTCTAGGTGCACACTGAAAACAGATTGTATCTTTTTGCCAGAGTGTTGCCATATTGCAGTCAAATGCATAACCCATTTACTTTGACAGAATAAACTAAACCAAGTTATTTTCCTAACTTTGTCTGGTAAGAACTCTGCCACACAAAGAATTCTCTCTCTCTGGAACTGCCATGGCAACATATGTGTGGACTGGTCTCCCGCTTCCTAAGGATGATCCTTATTCAACAAATTTCCAGAGTAATCACAAGTACATGAATCCTCAATGGCTACAACCTGCAACACTAACAAAATATAACAACACAGTTATAACCAAAATTTATACACTGCATGAACTCTTCTCATGGCAGAAACTGAGTACGGAGCAGCTCAAGGGTTATCTTCCAAATATAAGCAAAAATGTCAAAAAAATACACAAACGTGGTCAGGACCGTAACACAGAATGTCATTTTTTACTTCTGTAAATGTGACACTAGAATTATCTGTGATAGTGTTGACAATGTTGGTATTGAAAAAAACTGAGCAAATTTTAAAACTTGGCTGTTAAAGAACTGCGTTGTTTTAAAGCCAGTTTAGAACTGTCAGCAGAGTCTCATCCCTGCAGAGTCGTGGACAGCAATCAAAGCTCCAGACTTCCCCTCAACTCCGCATGGATCAACACTGACCAGGATGGAGCATATGGATATGCAGGAGGACAGGTCAGTCTTGAACCTCACTAGTACAACTTGAAAGGAGTTTTACTAAGATGAGCATGCCGTACAGCTGGAATTGGCGTGTTCCTGGCCCTACCCCTAGCTAGGTGATTAGTGGAATATTCCTTTGAGCAAGCAAGTCAGTTTTGTGCCACTTGCCCAATGCAACCTCTGCACAAGTTAATACACTGGCTTAAGAAATGTTAGGTATTGCATCTGACAACTCTTGCACCTAACAAGTATCGTTTTCAAAGAAATATGGCTGTTGGATATCCCTTGGCACCCCTGTGTTGAGGCACCCATGCAAGCATCCCTAGCCTGACCACTGAGGGTATAACTGAGCTTATTGACAGCTGTATCACAAGGTGCCAGATGGACCAATTAGAGATTTCCAATCCTCCATGATCTGTGTTTCTGGAGGTTATAAATTAAATGAGATTGCAGACCTAGGGGTTCTAAACCACCAGTTTTCTAAGGCAGCCAGCACCGGGAAGGGGCAGGGGGTGGTACGAGAGGGCAGAACTTTCTCATGGCTTTAGGGCCCTGAACATAAAGAGGCTTAAAGGTAAGAAAGGCCTGTAACTTCAATAAAATGGAACATGCCTTTCTTACCTTAAGCCTCTTGACTTATGCAGAGAGAGAGAAATAAAATGAGCAAAAACTGATTCAAGTCTTTGGTCTGTTCTGGCACTTAGTTTGAAACACATACTGACAGCATTCTAAGGGTCAAATCTGAAAAATTCCCTACAGTACCTCTAAACTAAAAATGGATCAGACATCTAATGCTAAATCACTTACTGTAATACAGCTCTAAGAATTCCATTAGCAAGTTCCAACTTTCTTGAACTATTTTCCCTGCTGGTAGCAAGCACAACTGTGACTGTAGTTTTATGTTATATATACGTTTCACCAAGTTGATACAAATAATTACACATGCTCTGTTCTCAGCAGCAAAACCGATTTGGGTTTGCTAATCTGCAGTTAGCAGCTGCAAATTTCAGTTTCAGAGACTTTAATACGTCAGCTGAGAGCCACCTAAAAGAAATCATCGGTCATCCATGAAGCTGATCGCTGATTTAAGTCTTCTCCAGAAACTTCAATATCTCATAAACTTTAGTTCAAACACATTTTATTGCTTTGTACAAAAGTAATAGCAACAGAAGAACAAATATTATGGGATAATTAATATATTATGTGATAATTATGTATGGTCAAGAAAAGCCCACTGACAGCAGGATTAATGAGTTTGGATTTGAGTGCAGAAGTTTTATGCAGAGCTTTGGGGGTGTCATGTCTGATGTGTTGGAGAGTTCTTTGTGAGGCAGTGCTGGCTGGGGATTTTGGAATGGCTTTGAGTTGGTGTGGCTGCAAGAGACGTGTAACAGTGCCTTTATAAAGATTATGAAACCTCTTCAGTCTGGAGGACAGGCCTGTCCCTAATATGTCTAGAGTTTATTGTGGGCTTAAAAGAATACTGAAATGTCTTATTTTAGTTTCTTTGTCAGGGACCTTTTTTAGGTTCAGATCCATATTGCCTCCAGATCTGACCCAGAATGCAGCTCCATTTAAGTACTCCAGTATTCCTCCAGTCTCACAGTTTGAGCTGAAGTATTGAGTTTCCTTTAGCTTGCTCTTCGTAACAACAAAACTGTTCATAACCTTGTGACAAACTGACAAAAACGTGTCACTAGCAGTCACTATAGAAAGAGGGCAGAGAGATTACTCTCCTTGGAAGCAACCCAGTATATGCATGCAGATGACTCCTTACCAGGAGAACATGCTCCAGGAGTTCCAAGTATCCCAGGGTACATTCTGTTCCAAAGCGCAGGGCTCTCTCCCGGACTTCTTCACTCACATCTGGGTGATACGATGCTTGCTGAGGAGGCAAAACATTAGTACTCAAAACGGCTTCCACAAGCGAAGATCAACACAGAGAGATGGGGCAAAGAGAAGGAAAGAGATTTTTTATAGTGTGCAAATGACATTTGAGCTTGAGGGCCGGCTGCTTCTGTTGTAAGCAAACAGCGCTGGAAGAGCAGCAGAGCTCCAGTTGTGTAAAGGCTCATTAATGGCATTAGCTGGATGGAGAGATTTAACACAGCAATAGCACTGCTGGAACCATCTGTTTAAATACAGAGACAAGCTGCAGCAGAGTCAGGTCTTTGTAAGGATTTCTGCTAAGTATAATGTCCGGCATCTGACAAAAGCCCAACTGATTCAACTATTTTATATTTAATAAAAAGTGAAACCTGCAGCCTCTTCAAGCCTTGTAACTTTCTTCAATAAACTTCTAGGGAACTTTTTAACTGAGCAGAAGTACCACTTGTTGCCAAGTGAAAGTTCCCAAAACGTACAGCATTTCCTCTCACAGAACAGCTCCTTCCACTCCTGCAGCCTCTTATCTCCCGTTGGGATGGGGGATTATCTCATGGCTCACTTATTTTCGGCCCTTCCTGCAACTCGCAACATCCCGAGCAGGGGCCGGCGCTGGTCTCTGGGCTCCCTCTGCAGGGAAGCTCGGGATGAGCGGAGCACGGAAAGGCAGCAAGAGCTGCCTCCTCCTCCTCATCCCGCCAACACCCTGTCTGAGGGGAAGGGAGATGGGAGGAACAGGACTGATTTTCCTCATCTTCAGCATACTTCAAACGAGCTGCTGAAACCCAAAAAATCCAGAAAAATTAAAAAAAAAATGCAAATTGGGCAAAGGGGCCCCCGGTGTTTCTTGTGCATACATTGTAAAGCATTCTAAAATGTGTCTTCTGCACTTAAATATTACTGTAACACAGGGAATTAGAGCAAGCATCTGTAGGAGGGAAATATAAAGTTCCTGTTATGTTTTGCATACATAGCCAAGACTGGTACCAGGGTATTTTGGGAGCATTTTTAAGGTTCAGTTTACATTCCATATACTTCACAGCAGCCTGAAGAGGTGACAGAAGTCATTTTAGGAAATAATTTTTGTAACACAGGAACATCCAAACACACATCTCACTATACCAGTGGGGACTCCAACAGAAATGTCTTCTCCTCCAGCCTCGGGCAGAAGGTCTGCCTGAACATCCCAAACTGAAACATGTCTGAAGAACCAGAATACACATTTGTTTCCTCATGCTGAGGCTTCCTTCACTCTCAGCCCTCATTTTCTCTCCACATGCTTTCCCAGCAGTAAGGCAGCCAGCACCACCCACCTCTGGTACAACTCCTACCCTGTCAGCACGGCTGGCTGCCTTGTGCAGGGAGATGTGTTTGAGGGGCTGCTCTGAGCTCCCCCCGGAGCCGTCTCTTCCCGGCTGAACCACACTCGGCCCTGTCTCCTCCCTGGCCTGTGCTCCAGCCCGGGCCCTGCTGAGCTGCCTCCAGTGCCACCAGCTGCAGCCCAACCGGTGCTGAGAAAAGGTGAGAAGTTGTTTCCTCTTAATCTACTGCCTATGGAATGATCTATGTGATTGCTCGCTTCCATTGCTTCCTATGGGTTTGATAGACCTTTCATATCTGTTTTCTTTCCACCAGCAATCACCACAAACAGCGATACTATGCACAGGTTAATTACTGTATTATTTTATACAAATACGTAATAAAAAAAGAAGTTGTTATCTTAGGGCTACTGTAACCTTCAATAAATGTAATTACAGCATTTCCACTGACTTTAATGAGAGTTCTCTCAGTACATCCCACAATAAGCAACCTTATTGTCTTTTGAAATAGCATCTTATAAAAACAGAATTAGTAATGAGCACTGTAAATTCATCTATAGCAGACCAAGCACAGGCATCTCTATAACTGCTAATTCAAATTCCTTATACTACTTGCCTTAGGCAACAGGCAATGAAATAGAACTTAAATTCAAATTCCTGACACTGGGGAAGTCAGAGCTATGTTCTGTACAATTCTACTATAGATCATATACATGCACTTTTGTCTTGGCCCAAAGGACATAAAAATCTGATCATTTATCAGTACTAATTCTACACAGTAGCCCAATATCACCAGAAACCCCTCTGGTGTTCGTTGAATATCACAAACCCCAAGTCCCACTGCATCACCCAGCTTTTACAGCATAGTGGGGCTGAGACTGCTGGCTCCTATCCCTAAAATTCAAGGAATGCAGCTTATCGTGGAAATGCCATGTACAGTAATCAATTGGTAGAATTAATGGCATAAGATTTCTAAGACTCTGAGCAAAATTTGTAGAAACAAGATTTTCTAAATCAAGTCTGGTTCAAACTGTGTATTTAAAATCTTTGTTAAATGATACTGCTATTTCCTCATACATTTTAGATAATGCATAAAATTAGTATTCTTGGAGACTTTTATTCCTGTTTCTCCAATAAATGCTTGTGGTCTTGAGAAAGTAGACAAGATAAAACTAGATCTTAGGCCTTGGCGCTGTATCATTACAGGCAAGTAAAATGATTCCCAGCCCTTTCCCTTCTGTAGACTCCTTTCTTTGTGAAAGCAACTCCCTGGGAGATCACAAAGGCTTTTCCAGCATCCCAGACCTCCACTGTTCCATTTGCAGGAAGTTTCATCCTGTTAGCCACTTACAATGCATGAACCACTTGGAAACCATTAAATTGACTGGGAGCAAATGTAAACATAAAAAAAGGAATGTTCATAAATAGATATTCAAAAGTATTTATTGGGCTGTGCATGCATGGGAGTGTCTTTATAACATTACTAAAAAAAGAGGATTCTGTTCCTGAGAATTTGCTGCCTGTTTGGAAAGACAAATCAAATTCTGAAGCATGCAAAGTAGTCAAGAACTGTTAGACACTAAAAAACCTGTTACAAAACTAAGTCAATATAAAAAGTTCCATTCAATGGTTTTATATAAAGGCAGTTCTAAATTATATTAGAACTTGTACTTTTGCAAGAGGATGATTTTAAAAACAAACATAAGCCTTCTGTTTGGGAAGTATTAGGCTAAAAATTAATATGGGACTGATGTAGACAGTCAGGATTTGACCAAATACTGAAAATCAGACACCACACAGAGAGCACCATTATTTCACTGTCAGCTTCCCTACATGGGAAGACAAAAGTAAATAACTACAATTTACAGACAAAGGCAGTTTACTACTACAGTCACTACAGAAAATCAAAAGGAATAAGATGTTTATAATCCCATTTCTTAATAATTTATGCCTAGATTTTTTATCATCAGAACAAAGCCAAATGGCTTAACAGTTATTTATATAGCATACAGTGCAGAAAACAGGGCTACATTATTTTTATAGGGCTACCGCTATTATAAAAAATTTGCAATAAAAATTGCACACATTTTTGAAAAGCACGAAAGAATTGAGCAAACCAACAAGTTTAGTCAGGGGGAAAAGAACTACTAAAAATAGACCAGAGTGATTTCTTTCACCATTCCTATCACTGTTCTAGGAATATTGAAATTATATTTGTGACCACGGGAATATTTGTATATTCTACTACTTTCACAGATTTTGTCTTCTGACTGGAAACCAGGAAATTTCAGCTCAAATAAAATTCCTCATTTTCACAAAAAGAAAACAGTGAATATTAGCGCTGGGGTTTTTTTGTGTGCATAGCACACAAAATCATTTCTGAGAGAGAGAGTCCCTTAAAATTGTTTGACCCATTAACTTTCTCACATGAAAAAGCAGAAAACTGAACAAAATATATAATGTTCTATGGATTTAGAGGCACACAGACACAAAAAGATCAGTCTTAGGCAAGGAAGGGAATCTTTACCTTACAAGCTGTTAGCATGTCAGCTACTGCTTTGCGGCTCAGATTCGCTGTAGCAATCACATCCTCCTGCCTGCATGAGTTCCCAGCTGCAACAGCTTTGGCAGTTGCCATGGTGATTCCTTTCGTCATCCGGATTGATTCTTCAGGTGATGATGTCTTTTCTGGAACCTCGCTTGACTGAAACACCTAAAAGTGAAAGCAGAAGCAAAGTCTGATACCAGTCAAGTCAAAGCAGAACAACCACGAGAAAGAGATAGCAAACAGCAGCAGCCTCTGAACAGCAGGAAATTAGAAACATATTTGGAGTACTTGGATATCATTCCTGCTTGTAATGGGCCTGGATCCGATAAGCCTGCTCACCTACAGACACCAGAGAGAAACAATAAGCTGAGGGAAGGAGACAATAAGAAAAGGTTAACCCATTCAGCTCATCTGCATTTAACTACCCACATGACAGTTGTTACAGGCAGCTGTTTCAGAGCCTTATAGGATGAAAAGAATTACTGCTCCTTTCATTATATTCTTTTCTCATCCTGACTGCTGTTTAGGCTGGTCTACTCACATGAGGAGATGCTTCCCCTGCAAAGGCTGGACCCTACCAAGTGCTTGTTGATAGCACAGAGCAGAAGAGACTGAGAACATCACCAGTAAAATATTCAAATGTGTCTTAAAAAAGCAGAGGTGGAGCGTTGTCTCTTAGGCTATATTTAGTCTCTCTTTGAAACCTAAAGATATAATTTTGCAGGGTGAATCATGTGAAAATAGTTCAAATTACCTGACAGTATGCACTACTCATGAATACTGGAATTCAGGAACTGCGGGAAGATGTAGGTAACAAGAGCTGCGCAACCTTACTTTGATCACATTTTCTTTTCCTGAGCTTTAGTCTGTATTTGCTTGCCATTCTTTTCATGTACAGCCTGTATTTGCTTGCCATTCTTCTACTGTGCAGGGGCAATTTGGAGTATACAATTAATCAGGTGGTTTCTTGACAACACACAGCGCAACCTAAGCAGGCCAGTGGTTTCAGAATGCAAATGTCTGGACAAAAATGAGCCTGGTCTATCCTGTGCTCCTGGTTCATCAGTTTTTCACTTCCTCTCTCCAGAAACAGAAGTGAGATTAAAAAATGAATTCCAGTCATACATGTGAAGACATCTCTTGATGTTGCTCAGATTCAGCCCCTGGAATTCCAGATCAAGCCTGACACATTTTCTTGCATACCTATGTGCCACTCCCTGTTCTCCCCATGGAAGAGATGACAACACCACAACCCCAGATCCATCCCTTGGCAATGCTGACAAAAGCAAGAAGAACATTTCAAACAGATACCAACCAAACTGAGAAAGAAGTGATAATGCACAATCTTCCAGTGACAGATCTGAACAGGTTTTAGCTCAGAGTTACATGATGGGATGTAACTGCCAGGCCTTCATGAGAACACATGACAGTAACACGCGAGATGCTGTAGAGAATGTGCCTGATCAGGTACCAAATCAGGAGGTTTATAAAAATGGACTGTAATTCCCAATGACTATATACAGATATTTGTAAAGAAAATACTTTAAAATAAACTTCCTCATTACAACAGCTTTGCTCACACCGTGAAAACTGCATGTTTGATGGAGAGCATTTGACAAGACAAAATTATGCCAGTGCAGTTATGGTGTAAGAATTGCTAAGCCACAGACTATACAACAAAGCATTTCCTGCTCAAGACTGTGTCTACAGGGGTTTTTTTATAAAAATGGACTGTAAGTAAAGGAAGGAAAAAATCAGGCTTCTTCACAAACATGCAGGTATTAAATCCATGTCACTCACTACTATGCTAGTAAAAAAACCCCTAACTATACTTTCACTTATCTTAAAGAGGAAGGAAAACAATTGTCATGGTATAGCACCTAATCTGGGAGAGAATTCCACACTATCATCAATTCCTGCTTACACAGAATAACAATAGCAGGCCATGTAGCACTGGTAGGATTATTTCATAAGGGAAAAGTACAAACAAGATTAAACTGCAGACACAGTATAGGAATGATGCTGAGGGGACACTACCAAAGGCAGGATCAAAAAAGTGAACAGCATTGAATCAGAAAAGAATATCTGTAGTGAAAGCTTAAGGTCTAAAGAAAAAGGAAGCAGTTAATCCCAGCTTTGTGTAAGGACATACTTGCAAAACCCACTACAGCTATTTAGTTCTGTACCGTGAGCTCCTGTTTGATGTACTCAATTGTGGCCTCGAGGGCTCTTGTCCCTCGAGTAGCTTCATCTTCTACTGCTTTAACAGTCTTCAAGAGGGATGTGACATTTGTTACCATCACCTGAAGAAGAGAGAAGTGAAGACAATAATATGTGAATCCTTCCCCCTGTTTTCAAAGATGGCAGGGTATGAAGCAAGGCAAATTAAGCTGGGAAGCATTGTTACTTCTAATAGGACCTAGGAGACTTCATGAACTCGTTACAGGACTAAATACCAACTCTTGTGTTGGCCACGATATCATGATAATTAGACAAATAAAGAAATGAGTTTTCAGGCAATGAGAAATTGTTGAAGTCGAAGTTCCACATGTTTATCAAATGTGATTGCACAGACATTTCCAAATAAAATTTAAGAATAACGTTTTACCTTGGCAGCGCCTTTCAGCTGGTACATGGATGGATCATCTGCTGGTTTGCTGGCAGCTCCTTTGGTAGCACCAATGAGATCAGAAAGGGCCTTTGCAACATCCTTGATAGCATTGATCAGAACAACCTATGGAATGAGAACTAGCTATAAGGCTCAAGCAATAAAGTGTGTCTGCATGAGAGTGTGATTTTTAGAACACAGCTAAAAAAAAAAAAAATTGTTTTTTCAAACATCTGCAATATGCTTGCCGGCCTCCATTTCACTGAGATCCAAACAAACAAGTGAAGAAATACCAGGGATAATCCACATGGAAAAGTTACAGGGTTAATTGAAAAACAAGACAGATATAGCTGGAGAATGGCAAGAGTTTGTCAGCCTACACAAATAACACAGAGCAGAGTCCAGTCATAAGCTGGATAAGCAGCTTTAAGGACCTGCAAGCTGTTCAGAACAAAAATGGGATGAGCCAGAGGTCCAATCACAAGTTAGTAGAAATGAGCCCAATACTTTGCCAGAAGCATCCCAGCTGGAACACAGCGGTGAAATAAAAGCAGAGGGGTTACACAAAGGCTTGACTAGGTTCCACCCAATGCTTGAGCCTCTTGACTGTATTCTAAACAAGTGATATCTGAGTAAACCCAGAAAAGTCCCAGAGGAGATGAACCATATTGTGCTGCTTAAAAGCATAAGTCACACAAAGTTCTACCAATTCAAAACTGTCCCTGTTCTCTTTAGGAGTATCAGAAAAACTTAAAATATCTCACCTGTGTTTCAGGATCATCGGATCCCAAGCTAGCTGCTCCCAATTTTACTACCTCAGCAAGTTGAGTGATGGTGTTAGCTGATGACTGAGCTGCTTGGGCCAGTTTGTCCTGACTTGAGGCAGCTCCAGAAACCAACAATTTTGTGTCTTCAACTAAAGCTTTTGCTGTTTTCAGGATATTTTCCCTGTAGCAAAAGAAGAGGAAGCAGGGAAGGAAGTGGAAAAGGAGAAGAGGGAAAAATGTGTTTTCCAGTGTTATGGTGACTAACAGGTACATGAAAGAGCTGATCTAAATCATCATGCCAGTGTCCATTCATAACACACCACAGGTCAGGGTGTAAGTTAAAAAAAAAGACAACTATTAAAACAGTAGCAGAGCATTTGGGGCAAATGCAAGGCAGTGTAATAAAATGAGCCCGTCTTTAAAAGAGATAGGGCAGTAGCATCAGAGAGCACTGGATTTGAACACTGAAAGAAAATCTGGCCATACTGTGAGAAAAGTACCAGCTGTTCAATGTCCATATTAATCAGCATATTGTAAGGAAACTAAAGTAATCATGGGTGAGGAAGGTAGAAGGAAGAACTGCAACAGGAACAGAGAGTGTGTCCTGGCCAGGGTTCCCCACCCCCTCCCACCCCTATCTGTGTTTTGACATTTCAGGACAACAAATCCAAAGCAACATCTGGGTAAAAGAAGAAATCATTTGGAGTATGCAGTTCACATACAAGTCAAATCCCAGGTTTCCTGTTTCTCTTCTCACTCCCCTGCCTAATTCAATTTCATTCACAGGAATCTAGAAAGGTAAAAATTTATCTCCATGTGCCAATCTCTCTTGCCAGTTCCACTGTTCCCCTGGCATTCTCCCATCTTTTTCAGCAGCACTGACCTGTGATCTGCAAATGATTCGTTGTTCTCAGCATTAAGGGTTCCAGCAGTAGCAAACATGATAGTGGTGTCCAGATCTGCAATTATCCCAGACACAGCACTGGCTGCAGTAATACAGGCTTGTGTGCCTTTGTTCCCTGCCTGGAGGGCAGATAAAACCAACGAGACCTAGGAACAATATAAAGCAACAAGGTGGTCACTGAAGGAAAGTTGGTCCTGTGAATCATTACTACTCTCTTTATCAGCTTTAACTTTACTTACAAGGTACTGTCTACCCTGCCTAAATTTGGAATTGTCACTACTGGGATACATCATGATGGAAAACTGGTACAGCTGAGAGCACACGAACACAGGCTGAACCAACAGCGTTTGGTGAAATCTGAAAGCAGCTGACACTGACTCTCAATGTTTGTGTCCATCAAAAGGAGAGAGATGCCATCAAAAAGGTTCAGCAAAACCATGCAGGCCATTTGTTTGAAGGGGATGCTTCCAAGGAACAAGAAGCCCCAGAGAGTTGGAAGATGCAGTTTGAGGCAGTTACTTTGGCCCTGTCCTAAAAGGGGAGGATGTTGCTACATGAAACTGCATGTCATCGACCAACCTCACAGTAACTGTGGCCAGGGAGTGCCTCATAAGGCATGAGAGCCATCTCACATCTTAGGATATTGTTTTGGACCCATCTCCCTCTGATAGGAGGCTGAAGTTTTATTGCAAGGCCTGAGCAAGGACTAATCATGGGCTAATCCAGCACGTGAGCACTGAACACTTGAAAGAAAAGTAAGACCTTTGGGTAATTCAGATGCTACTGTACTGGAATGCAAAGTTAAAAGAAACAGTTTCCTGAATCCAGTTTGACTGGTTTACTCCCAGTGGAAGCTTGGTAGACAAACACCATGGGGCAACATGGAAGGCTGTCTTACCTTTTCTGTGACAGCACGAGCACATTCTATCAACTCCCTTTTGGTGTAGCTGTCTGTAGGGCAAATCTGGAGAGCTCCAGCTTTTTGCACAAGAAAGATACACCCATGGCCAAGTTCCTGCACCCGAGTCCTGATCTGGAACCCGATCTAGATGGTAAAGGCAGCACAATGAAAAAGGAAGAAAGAACAAAGCACATAAATAAATATCATGCTGCTACACTGTGTCAATAGAAATGGAAACACGGTCTCTCTGGTGAATCTTTATTACCAATATTCTGCCCACCACTACACTCTCTGCAAAGACCAGAAAAAAAGGACAGATGTAATTCCATCTACACATGAAGCACAACCCTATAAAAGGCTCACTGATGAAAAAGGGCAGGAGTGACCCAGAGCCCAGGAAAGAGAAGGGATAAGGCAGGTACCTGAGTCAAATGGACATAATTCAAGAACACGCAACTTCACAATCAACAACGCTACTTCATCCTCCAGAACTGCCCTGCCAGCGTGAGCTGCACTCAAGGTACGTGCACCAGGTAAAAAGCACACATTTACTGTACACTGCTGAAACTGGGTCAGAAAGTAATCGACTCTTTGCTTGGTTTTGAACCTTGCACAGAGTCTCCACTCTCCAGAATCAACTACGACCATGCGGAGCACTGAAATGTGGAAAATCCTGCTATTACTGCTTCCGATTTATTAATAATACTACATCCTAAGATGTGTGGTCCCTGTTTCAAAACATGATAGTTGTAGTCCCTGCATGTATTCCGTCATTCAGGTGTGATTTGGGATTAATACATGAGCAGGAATCACAGCCATTAGTATCACAAAGGGAATTATTTCAACCTCAGGCACAAAGTAACGTGCAGAAATGATAATTCAATTTAACAATATCGAGCCAAGTGCAAGCCGTCGCTTTTCACGTAGCCACTGAGCACAAAACACTCAAGTAGTGTATCAGCAGGATGTATAAGCACAAAGTCAAAAACTCTTTGAAGGACTTTTATGTAGATAATCTGATACATCTGGAGAAGGTGAGGTACCCTCTTACCCCATCATGACAGTTTGTCTATGCTCCAGTAAGAAGAGAGGGGTGAAAGGGTTGTGCAGTTGTGCTCAGAGAAGATGCAGCAACTCCCACAACACGTGAATGCAACTGAGGTGAACAGCCTGTCCTCCTCACTTAGCACAAGGCAAGTAAGACTTCTCCCACATCACATTCAACTCTGAGCTATGGAGGATGTCCTTCAGCAAAAGATACTTGTGCTCCGACTGCTTGCATGAATCTCACTTTCAGGATAGGAAGCTATACTTAAAATCACTTACAGGCAAGATAAAAAAAGCATATACATATTTGAACTTGTCAAAACATGCAAGATTGAAGGAAAGCCACATAGTAACAAGTTAAGAGTTTTGAGTTTTCTTTGTATTTGCAAGTTGCCTGTAAGTGAAAGCCCCAAGTAATTTAGGAGGTTCTGTTGTGGTCTATGGAATTATCCACTTTTATCCCAAGCTGTTTCTTTATGAAGCCAGACAGAGGTTTTGACAAAGGGTTTCTGTTCTTTGATTGGGCAATTCTTATAACAAGGATTGTTGCCTTTACTGTGTTCTTCACAGTAAAAGAACACCCTTGTTAACACCACCATGTACAGAGAATGAAGAGGTCTAAAATCTGCAGACCTCCTCTGGTTCTGCCGTAGCTGCAGCCATTCGGCCCTGGAGAGCCAAATGCCCATAGTCATTGGTCATTTGCGATGCAAGTCCTCCCAGCTCCTCCGGGTTAGTAACCGACTTAGTCATCTGAAAAAAGAACACAGGCAAGAGAAAAAGAAAATTGACAGGCATGAGAATAACTTGTTAATACACCCCAGATTAGAAGTACACTCATCTGTTTGGCCACGCTGATCAAATGGGGTAATCTGCTTGCCATGGAAGGGACCTGTCTTCCAGCAACAATTCCAGAGGAAACTCAAGCAAACATGCTTTATTAGAGTCATGGTAACCAGGCAGTCGCTGAACACACGGAGGATCAAAGAGCAGCAGTTAGAGCCAATACTTCACTCTTTGACACAGCAGGGCCATTGGCCACGTACAGTTATTCAGACTGGGAAGGGAAGTGGGGTTTGTGTGTCATGGCCATCTTATTTTGTCAAAGGTGAGCTAAGCCCCATCAGTCTAAGCTGAGACGTGCGAGCATGGAAAAAATCTGACCACTGATGCAAAACACATCTCAGATGAGGGAACAGGACGGAGAAGAAATAGGCAGGGTGACACAGAATACCTCAGTAGAATGTCAGTATAAATAACTGAATCTCTCTTTAGAAAATTCCTACCTTTCAACAGAGATAGTTTTTCTGTCTCAAATTAATGTAAGTAAAAGCAAGGGAGGTCCATTCCTGGGACAAAACTAGTTCTAGACGAATTTCTACTGTCATAGATAGCAGAACCATGCCTTGACTGCAAGAGCAATCGACTTTGTGAAGAATCCTGTCTGGAGCACTTAAGAACAATCCCCTCAACTCTCTCAACGACAAATTAGCAACCACAGTACTGTTCCAAGGGAAAACACATTATGCATTACTGTGTAACACAAGTCAAGAAAAATCTCAATTCAACAGGTGTCACTTTTTTCTTTTGTTAAACCCAGGTGAGTCATAGAAATGCAAGAAAAGGACAGTGTGGGATGTTGATCTGCATTCATTCATTAAGCATTACAGGGCTCTGAAAACACTGGTGTTATTTCACAGGCTACATGAAACAATAAGTGTGAAAGGGTATTCTGAAGTCGTTGATAAACAAAAGGTGGCATTTCAGCCCAGTTAACTGGGCTGATGAAAAAGCATGTGGTTTTCCTTTTATTTCTCCTTGAAAATGAGCCAATTAAAGAGCTCTTGTGCAGAAGATACACAATACAAGCCAGTGCTCCTCCCGTAGAGAACCCCTCTATGATCACACTACTAAGATGCAAGAGTTAAATTGACAAAATCATCACTCCTGTTGCTCCATTACCCCTAAAGAGAGAAGGTTATTGAAAATTTGATGATCAAGAGTGTCTCAACACTGCACAAATAATTCCATGTTCATTAATGATTCCATGTGCAAACACAGAGTTTGCACCCTGTTAAGGTAATTTCTTACCATTTCCTGTGCTGTTACAGCAATGGCTTTAGAATATTTCACCACGGTGGTCTGATAATCAACAAAGGTTCCTTTCGGATCTGGAGGTGAACCTTCGTCCAGCTGCATGAAAGAGGGAAAAACACAGCATTAAAAAGTCACAATAAGCAGCATACTTTACAGGCAATAGTAAAATTGTATTATATATTCAATTCTATGATCTCCTCTCTCTCAAGATACCCAAGTCAAAACAGTGGACCAGGATATACAGAGAAGCTCAGCAAATACTTGAGCCCAGGTTATGAGCATGGAGGATGCTGAGAATGTGCAGTGCAAAGTTTTTGAGCATGAGATTTGCTTCTCATGCAAGGTCAAACAACCTCTCTTCTGGACAGACATAGAAAGAAAGGTGCAAAAGTTACAAACCAAAATGTTCAGGACAGAAGATAAGACTTTATGTGCCAAAGTCTTCAACCTTTAAGTCAGGATAGGAAAAACCAAGTATTTGGATTGAACTCATGTACACTTTGCAACTATACATCTTCAGTAGAATACATTACAAAGCATAGCACAGCATTTCAGGCTTTGACATCATCTTCTCTGAAAGTAACTTGCTTCAAGGTTGGCCTGCTGTTCATTTAAGAGACTAACATGAAAGATAAGGAAAAAAAGGAAGCAAAAATACGAGGTCGCTTGACCTAAGCTGACAGTTAAATGCCAGAATATTACTGAACAAAATACTTCGTAGGAATTCTACTGACAGGTACTGTGTAGATTGCAAGCGTGAGCACCATGGCCCACATCAGTTTTATTTCACAATATGCAAAATCAAATAATCTTTAGGGTTCCTGTGACAATGTGTCATGACTGACCACTGAATCAGCCCCAAGTCCTCCAAAGCCCTGCAGTGTGGATCAGCTTTCAAGCTCCAAGTGAGAAAGGGGTCAAATTCTATGCTCACCTTGGTCATTGCCTCTGCAATCGAGTCTACCATACCCCCAACCATGCCAACTTCGCTTGCTGCTTCATTTAAGGTGACCATGATGTCATCCACAGCCTCCTTCATCAGTTGTGCAGCTTCAGTGATGGCATCGTGAGTATGAGATGCCTGGAGGAATGAGAAAACAGAGATAGTCAGAGGATGTTCTCTGCAAAACAATGTGTGAATCAGAAGTGTAAGAAATTAAAACAGTAACGGCACTGAAAATAACACTTCTGGGCAAAGATGACAAGTAAAACACCGCAGCAAAGTGGACAGAACAAAACTTGTGAACGCCTACAAGGAGCCATGGCACACGACACTTTCAGCCTCAGGTGCCACAGTCCTTTTAAATGTGCTCTAATGACGGTGGCTCTTCGTAAGGCGCAAATCGCACCTGAGTTATGAATGGTCGTGTGCTGCTGCTCTTCCCTGGCAAGGGTCCCCATCCCATTGGGCCATGCACCAGACAGGCCCTGGTTTTTAACCATCTGCTTTCTCTGTGAGAGCCTAGAGAGCTGTCATACCCTGACTTTGTGTCCTCTGAGAGGATGCTGTGAGGAGACTGGAATCCTGTCTTGGAGAAATGCTGCCACTCTTAGACAAGAGACATCAGGAGAGCTGTCACTGGCACTTCCAGTGCAAACATATCCCTTGACTGTACAGCAGGTACGTGCTGGGTTTTCTGCCATACCTGCCTTCCTCTCTCACCCTTAATGCTACACAACCACCTTACCTTGGGGTTTCCTCCCCCTTCTTTGGCAGCATACAGCATCTGTAAGGCAGATTCTGCTAGAGTCTTGCTCTGGTCCAACACGGTCATCTGTTGCTGATGATTCAGTGTCTTGGATGCCACACCAACTGCAGCTAAAACCAGGGGTTCAAAGTAACTTGCCAGCTGTGTTACCTAAGAAAGCCAGAACAACTCCAGAAAGTCATTAAGTACATTTCTCCGACGAAACCGAGAGAAAGCACATTCCCTGTTTCCCATCGGGGTTTGGGTTAGCTCAAGGAGCACAGTGTGCTTCTGCACTGCACAGCACTGGGTTTGGATCATGTGTCCAGGGATTGTATCTTCCCTCACTGTCCAACTCTTTTGCAAAGCCACACTTCCCCTCCTCCAGAAGCACATGGTCCTTGAGGTCATATGAAACCGTGTTCAAGACTGTCACAGGAGCCACACAGGAGCATCCCTGAAAAGCATCTCCTCTGGGCAAGAGAGGAACCTCTCTATCTTTGTTGCCTCTACAGTTTTTACTCTCAAGAATGTATCACAGGATGAGAACTTGCTATGTGAGAAACTGCTAAATCTTGCAATAATCATGGTAAATATACTTTTGGTGTGTGCATTCTAACATTTGGGTTTTTTGGACAGACATCTGATAAATATGAGTTTGACTCTACTTAGACTCCATGTAACAGCAAACATCTACACAAAGCTCTGCACTAAAAACCTCAGTGAGAATATCTTTCCTCTGGCCCAAAATGTAAACAGGTTTATTTGGTCTTGGCTCTGTGTATGTGAAAATTCCAGATTTTTTCTCCTTACAAATGCTTTCTTCTGGTCTCCCATAGGAAGAGAAACTGCTATGAAATTGAGGTCTTCCCTAACATTCAGCTGTCTGAAATCTCAAATGCCTTTGGACATTACCAGTACCTTGTGTCCCAGCTGAGCTGCCTCTCCCCGAGCTGCAGTGGCTATGGGATCGATGAGGTGGCCAATTTCCTGTACAACTGATGTCAGCTGCTCCTGTAGAGCCTAAGAGAAAGGGAAATTCTCAGTTGCTATCACAGCTGTTCTCTTGCCAAGTTGTACCACACTCAATGATCACCCTCAGACCAGCCAACATCCTCAAAGCTGCTCAAGTGACCCGCTATGGCAGGATGCAGAAATCCCCACTGCTGGTTTTCCTCATGTACTGGCTCATTTCTTCTCCTTCACCCTCTTCTAACAACAGCAACCCTGAGGTGGGCCTGCTCCTCTTTAGGTTTAATGACAAGTCCGGGGAGAGAGCGCTGACAGCAGCAAACTCAGGGCTAGGTGTCCTTGCTCACTGTAATGTGACCAAGGCCCCTCTGACACCTCCCAAACTATTTTTGCCCTGACAAAGATTTAGTAACACTGCACCAATCACAAAACTGTCAGGAGCACTGATTTAAGTGTGAAGAAATGTTTTCCAAAGCAGAAAGTACAGCACAAGAACAAAAATCTCTGCTGCAGACTTTGAAGCTAACAGGAGAAATCCACTGGCAAAGGAAAAATGTCACATCTCTGAGGGGCAGAGATGAGGAGTGACCTCCTGAATACCATCTGCGGGACAGGAGTAAACATATTAAAAGCATATTAATGGCCTGGTCAAGACATAAATACTGGCTTTTAATTCAGAGGCACTTGATATCTTGGCAGCCATCAGGATTAAGGTCACGCTCATGAAAGGCAAGAGAAAAAAAATACTGGTTTTGCCCTTTGTTACATTCCTGTACTGCTTTGTAAATAACTGCCATTTTTGGTAACACTTATTTCAGTTCAACATGGTGTCCAAGATAACCATTTCATTTCAATAAAAATGAATTATGGCATATTTCCTGCAATGACTTCTTTTGCACAGCTTCATTTGGTCTGACGTTTCTAGTATGCAGCGTTACAGCCCAAAGGAACCACTCCAGTAAACACATAATTTCAAGAAGTAACAGTATGAAAAGACATAAATACCAAGCTGAGAATCTCAATGTCAGTTGCTGGGAAGGAGACAGAAGAGGGCAGAGAAGGAAGCTTTCTTAAAGTGAACATATCAACACCAACTTCAAATTTCACTTATTAAAGGACAAAATAGGCATTAAGAAAAAGGACATCAATATTTGTGTCATTGGACTTCTAGTAATAGATTAGCGTCAGAAATTAATCTGTTATGAATCTTCAGAAACTAATCCTGGCTTCCACATGGCAAGGCATCATAAAAACTCTATCAGTCTGTCACTTCGGCATAGGAAGTCAGAGTAATATGTGGGTGGCAGTAAAAAATAACTACTTTCACCCCTACTATTCCCTGGTGATTCTGGGATCTTTGGAGAAGCGATACACTTTGGTCAGTGCACAGCTTTGCCTAGAAAGATCCCAGTAAGGACACTCCTCCCCTCACTGGCAGTGGATGGGCAGCAGGGTGGGTGAGGCTGTTCAGCACTCCTGTGTTTGTGCCTGTGCTCTCTGCCTCACCTCCACGGAGATGTCATCCCTGGTGGCCAGGCTCTGGCTGACGGCGGCGAGCGAGGCCTGCTCAATGTCCCTGATGCATCTGTTGATCCCATCGATGGAGAAATCACATTCTCGCTGCCCTGGGGCCTTGTCCCTGCAAGACAGAGAACTAAGATGAGCATGGTGGCAGGGAGCAGGGTCCTTCCTGAATGCACACAGGCCCACTTAAAAAAAAAGCTGTTTCCCACCTATTGCATGTTGGTACACGATCTGCATGGAGGTAATATTAGCTACAGTGTTCATTTTCTACAGCATTCTCTATTACATTTACCTTAGAGTGAATTGGAGGTGGAACCAGAGAAGGAGAACAGAATACAAACACAGAACAGCCCTGTGCTGCAGCCTGCTGCAGTCATCAATTACAATTAAACATCCAGTGTAACTGGGGAGATATTGTGCATTACAGAGCAATTTCCATCCCTGAGAAATAACACAGGGCTAATGGCCACATGGCATTTTTCTTTATGAACAGCTGATCAATTACTACAAAAGACATACCTGATAGAGGTAATAAGACCCTTGATAGAATCTGAGACTGTATGGGAATGCCCTGCTAGTACAGACCATGTCGGAGGGTCTTTGGGATTGATAGCCAGAGAACGGGCAGTTTTGATCAATAAAGATGAGCTCTCCAACATTGTCTTAGCAGAAACCAGAATTGGCTCCTGTGCTCGTGATCCCTGTGGTCAGGAAGGTATAAGAACAGAAAGAACATTTAAATTATTATTCAAGTTCATCCACACTTTCTTCTCCTAAAAATCTATTTAATTAACAGCATTAAAATGGAATAATAATTTCCTCCAGTGTACTATTATATTCACAGATAGTCAAGACAGAAATAGAACTAAAATAATCAGTCCAACAGCTTTCTCTGAAACACACTTAAGGAACAAGTCTCAAGTTAATAAATGCATCTTCCAGCTGAGAAACAAGAGAACACAATGACACTTGTCTAGTCGCAGACTACAGAAAAATCATTGAAAATACACTTTGTCACAAAAATTGTCATCTCCAACAGATGTGCCCTTTCCCCAGTCAGACTACAAACTCCAAATGATGACTGATGACTCTTAACTGGGTTATCATCTGCGTATCTATTTTATTGCCAATAATCTGGTAAACCCAGGTACCACAGACCTGGAGGACACGCTTAGATTTCAGTTACAGCCCCACAGCTGTAAGACTGCAACAGCTACTGGATGATCTGATATTGCCATCTGGATCAGAGCCTGACAAAAGCAGGAAGCAGCCCTTGGAGGGCCAGTAACAACACATGACCTCTGCTCCAAAGTTTCTACGAAGCTTGAGGGGTCTGATTTTTTATCTCTTTTCCCTGTGCAAAAAAACCCAAAACCAAGGAATCCTTTATTGGTCTCTTCAAATGAATTCTACGCTGCTGTAGTTACACAGTTTGAGGATGGAGAACTTGTGGGCAAAAAGGAAAAAACCCAGCAACATCCCTTCGATTCTTTTCAGAACTAAACAGGTTCCATCTGTTAAAACCGTTCTTGAGGGGAAAAAAAGGGGCTATTTATTATCGTATTTCATGGAAGAACCCAGCTACTAAAACATGCAAGTCACTTGTACTGTATGGCTTTGCTAACAGCAGACTTGCAGCACTTACTGTAGCCAAACTGTGCATCCTACTGGTGGAAAAGTCAAAGTCAGAGGTTAAACAAAAGACAGCAGAATGCCCTGTGAATATTCGGAAACCCAAGGAAACACTTTGGGGTCTTTACACTCACTCTCTCCCAACATGGTATTAATTCAACATTTTCAACTTTTGGAGGGTGGAAATGCAGCATCCTGCCTTACCTCGGTGCTGATCTGTGCTGGGATGCTGACAAATTCTGGATTTGAAGCAAATGCTGTCAGATTTTCCACAGCTTCTATTAAAGGTGCAGTGGCAATTCTGCACTTGTTGCGATTCTCCTCAGAGAAATCTCCATCCAGCGCCTGGAAATGAAATCAGGATTGAGCTCTGTCTGAATGGGTTTCTTTAGCAAAATTGAAGGGATGGTTTAAGCCTTCCTAGTTTTAAACTGCTGTGTGTTTATACTTGAAAGCTCCTCCACAAACAAGGTTGATACAAAGAATGTGATCTTTTAGGTGTGTGTTTGTTTCCTTGTCTGGTTACTGACCCTAAACTGTAAACTGCTGCAGGTTTTCTGTCATTGCACTCCCATGACTCCCTCAAGTTGTGTCCCAGGACCTCACACTCCAAAGGGTGGAAGGAGCTAACTTCCACCTTTTAGTGGTTTGTGAAGGTGGTTGTTTCCTACAGACTGATTTTGAAATTTTTTAGTTATTTCTATTTTAAGCAAACCAGTGATATATTGCTCTCTTTTTCACACGAGTCAATTGAGCTCTCTCATAATCTCAGAATAAACATGTCATCAGATTAGATGAAATGAAATCAGATGAATGAAATCAGATTAGATCAGATAATGACTTCCAGAAGGGTTTAGAATTGTGAATTCTCAATGGCTTCACACGTATTACTTCTGCTTGCATGAAGAAAAACTACTCCCTACCAAATTGCTGGCAGGAATCTGGAAAATAAAAGGTTACTATTAACAGGAAACTATTAGCAACATAAATGGCTTCTGTTTGGTTCCCACTATTTCCTTTTTTTTCTCCTATCGATAAGGAAAAGCTGTCAGAAATAGCTCCAAAAATCTCCAAATACTGAGGAACTTAACACCATTAAAAACCTTCACATTCAGTTGCTTGCAGATTATTCTTATGGTGCAAGCTCATTAAATACATCAGTCCTGAGGGGTCTCATACTGGATCAGCCAGCTGCCTCTCCTAATAGTAAAACTGCCCAATTTTTTTCATCTTGACTTCAGAAGTTATACCCTTGAACACATTTTCCAATTCAAATCTTCAAGAATATAATAAGTGATTTTTTAAACCATGCATATCCAAGAAGGTAAAAAGATATTTCTAACTGTTCTAATTCTGTCTCAACAGGGGGAAAAAAAACAAACTACGAAACTCCCTAAAATCACAAAGGAAGAAGAAAGCACAATTAAGCAGCATTTGTACCTTGATAGTTTTAACCAGGTTAGCAGTGCTGTTTGCAACTTCCTTGGCAGACTGCACAAAGTGTCTCTTGGCAACAGGATTTGCTGTTTTTGACGAAGCAATGCGACAAGCATTGCACAGAGCAGACGTGTGCTTGGCCACGATCGTGGCAGCCGACAGGACCTGCAAAAACCAGCAGAGAACAGGCACAATGTCAGAGGGGTGGGACAGTAACCATGCTGCAGCTCTGCATTGTCAGCATCCAGAGGCAGGCAGCAGAGTCAAACCACAACGCCATGAACAAAGCCAAGTCCCATGTCCTGACAGGGGCGGTCTCCCTGCACTCCTCTGCAGTCACCTGCGATGGGCTGCTCGCTGGATCCACCAGGTTCTGGCACGCCATCTGGATCGCTTGGTTGGCACGGGCAAATTGAATTGGGTCGACGAGGCCCTGCTGACCAGCCTGGCTGTTTGGATCTGAGATACCTACCAGGTAAGCAGCCTAGAAATGGAGAAAAGAAGAAAGCAATCCTAAGTAATGCTAAATCTGTCTTGGATTTCTGGTAAGCTGGCCATATGTCATAGCACATGGCAGTCAGAGATTATTCAGAAATCATACTGTGAAATACAATTACCATTTGTTTTTAGCAGTGCATCTCCAGAATTCACTGAAACCAAGAAAACATACCCTTACACTTCAGAAATTTAATTAGGTAAAACAAAACTGCCCACTGTTTAGACAGCTGCGATCCCTGAAAACATGACTTGTCACTTGCACAGCCAATTGAGAGAGCTTTAATGGTCACAGGTACTGGCAAATTACTTCCTGGATTAGCCACGGTTGGAGGTGGTGGGATTTTTGTCAAGACTAGAAAAGCAATCCAGCAAAGGCACTTGTGCTGAGTGCAGGTCTCATCAGGCCTGCAGCTGCTGGTCTCACTGCAGCTCAAGGTGTCTGATGGCCAACCTTACCTCCTCTCTCACAAGTTTCGTGCCTCTCAACAACAACTTATCTGAACTGTCACAAGCATATATAAAGATTTCTTACATCCATTACAGACACAATTATCTGTCACCTCAATATGCCGGTACGGCAACTCAGAGTTAGATGTGGAGGGGATTTAGTCCATACCAAGGCATTATGTATTTGGGGAAATCAAGAAGAGGTTTTCAGATGCAGAGCACAATCCCCCACAGCTAAATCCTTCACCAAGGTGACTGTATCAGCTCTCTGTAGTTCACTCAGTTATCAGATGAGTGAAACCACAGAGATCAGACCCTAATTTGTTGTAGCAGTTTAAGATTTTTGGTTATTCCAAAAGTATCTGAAGAGCTGAAACAGGTTTCCTCTCAGTTCAAATATCTGAAATTTGTAGTGCTCCTTAAGAACTTTTACAGACTAGAACTTGATTCATTAATTTTAATTGTGGCTGCTTTTTTGTGCATTTCTCTAACAGTTCTGAGCTTGAGCTGCAAACATGAATTCCATATGCTGCAGCTTTGCTTTACCCTCTCAGCAAAGCCTCCTTCTTGATGTCATTTCCCTTCCTTAGAAAACACGCATTATTGCACTCTGCTCCTCCTGCAGCATGTGCAGTTTCTGTGGATCTACACAGAACACACCGTGTAGTTCAAAGTCATCATTTGCTTGACCACAAGGAAGTGAATTTCAGATTTACAAACTCACCACATGAGCTTGCTAAAAGATAAAAACATAATTGCTTTACAGCCTTCAGTAGCTTACCTGAGCTGCTGCCTCTGTGAGGCCACAAAGAGCCTTGGATGCAACTCCAACACATTCTCCAAAGACTAAAAGATCCCCAGTTTTTGCATTCTGGGAAATGCCCGCCATTGATTCTCCAAGAACCTCAGGAATTAAAAAACGAAGTTATCTTCCAAATACACATCCCTATTACCTAGAAGAAAGTGACTGCTGGCCTAAAACCAGTTTTGGCCCACAGAACTCCTGGACTTCACTTCCAGAAATTTTAGACTTCACTGAAGTGGGCACATTCCTCTGTCAGTGTGGTGTGAGGGATCAGACATGCACACCAACACTGGACTGACAGGGAACATAAGCACTACTACAGCTCAAGTGATTACGAGGGTACAGAATTAACCCTCATTAATTTTGCTGTCATCCATTAGCCATCACAGCTAACCTGGCACTCGGTGCATTCCACAGACTGCAGAACATGACATGACAACCAGTCCTGCAGATGCTGTTTTATCTTTGTCCCCAAACTCACTGAAGGTCAGTGTAAATGGAACCACACCTAGACTTCTGGAACCATCATAGTGTCAGAATGCACATCAATTCCCACAGTATGTCCCACTGAATTCAGTTCACTTGGCTTTAAAATTCAAAAGGAGCTCTGACTGCAGTAGAGCATTAGATGCAACATCACACACACCCATTAGGTACTTTCTTTTTCTTTTAGAGAAGGAGGAATATGAGACAATTCCAACACATCAAATAATAAGGACACCAAAAGGCAGCTTCAAAGGAAGATGTGCAGCATGGTTTGATTCCAAATAACTGAAGAGTTTCCCACAAGTTTTCTGACGTGCTGGGGTGTCTGGACTGCTCAGACATTTGGCAAAGCTGTTCTGCACAAAATGATACAATGGGATTCCATTGCCAAGCCTCCCATTGGGATGTTCTAACATAACTGCAGGCAAAATACAGCACCTCAAAGTATGACAAGCTGTCTAGTGCACAGGAGAGGAAGGGAGAGAGGAGAAGCTTTAAGAGCATTGTGCACCAGTCACTTAATTCAACATTTCTTACTGAGGCAATACACCTTCTAAGTGACCAAAACCTGAAATTATCTGTAAGAGACCTGTCTCAGGCAGAGTTTATCATGGAATGCAGCAGACATTTTAGCTATAAACAGTGACTGCATCTCTAACATTCAATATGCATGTGGAAACTTCTGAAAATCCAAACACACTTTATAACTGGCACAGAAGTGGGAAAAAGAAATTACCTTTGAGTTTTCCATTACGCCCTCAATACAATCAAAGTACGAGAGATCGCTCACGGGTTCATTTGGGTTATCCAGCATTCCCTTAACTGTCTGAAATAATGTAAGAAACTGATTATTGACAGAGTCTGAAATACTGAGCTGAAAAGAACACAGACCATCTCACCTATCCTGCTTATCCCAGTGTAATCTTACACCTTTGTCTCCAGCAAGCAGCCAAAGCTGCACACTCCCTGAGGGTGTGCCATGCAGGAAACCCCACCCAACAGGAACTGAGCTGTGGGAACTGCATGTTTGTGCACCACCAAGCTGTTGAAGTCCAGGCTACTGTGGTTTATCTCGTGTTTGTGATGAGTGATACATGGTCAGAGAAGCTCAGCTGACATGAGGCAATCTGTCAGGTGTCAACAGTGTAACACATTTTCAGTACTATTTTAAATTTCATAAACAAATTAAAAAGAGTGATATGAAAACCAGCTGCCATTTGTTGAGCACTGTCTGGAAACACAAAGGGTTACCAAACTGAGTACACATCTACCACCTGCCTACCTCTTACACTGTCAACAGATTCCGCCAACATAGGGAAACTTTCTGTTAGAAAACTACTTATAGTTGGGTTTAATTTCTTTTTCTGAGGTGATTCTGAGTCCTGGAAATAACAATGTGACAATCAGTCACATATTCATTGAGAAGAATGAATGCAATTCGATAACAAAACTTGTAAAAAGCTGCAAAATGCAGGAGGCTAATGCTTTTATACATAAAAATATCTGTAACACATCTTTTTTCAAGTTTGGAGGAACACTATTTTACTGCCAAATATCATGCAGAAAAGACTTTTAATCCTTCTGATGAAAGTGAAATCAATTAACTAGAGAAAGATACTGGCAGCTGTATCTGATATTTGCCTTCCACCTAAAGGAAATCAAGGCATGATTTTAAACACTTGGACTTTTCTCGTAACACAACTTCTAGCATTAAGATACATCTATAGTATTTTTAACAGCTCAGCTACTGCTTTGTAAAAGTCTAACTTAAAGCCTTACAGCAATTAAAAAAGAAAAAATGGTGATGTGAAGATGTGGTGCCTAGAAAGCAATTTCAGTAGCCTCTTCTGTCAGTTCTCACAGACATTGCAGCAACTCTTCATGTTGTGCTCCATTAAATAACAACTCGAAAAGCAAACAAGGTTCCTACAGCACCTACACTTCTTTGGAGACAGAGGCCCTCAGAATACAAGGAACACAATGGCAAAACACAAGCCAGCACAAACTTGCCACTAACATATATTTGCAATTACTGCAACACCCGTGTTACTCTTATCAGCTGCAATTTTGGGCAAGTTTAGCTGCCTCATTGGAGATTAGACAATAAGGTCCTCTCTGAAAACAGTCTTCCAGAGTCTCCAGAGAAGACCTCAGAGAATATTGACAGTCTATCAAAGCCATGCTGAGACACACTCTTTCTAAAGAAACAATGATTTTTAGTAGTTAAGAAGCCCTGGAAAGACTAGGAGTAGTGTGTGATGAGTTGGGGAAATGAAGCAAAGAGGCAAAAGTTTAATCATTGTAAAGAGAAATTAAAAGTTAAGACTCCTAAAACTTCATAGGTTCTTCAAGATTTTGAGTCTCCAGTCTGATTTCAGGACTGAGTGCTTTTGCCTTGGTTTCCCTTTTTCCAGAAATTAACCTAGTTTCATACACCCAGGCTTTCCTTGCTAACTCTCCCTCTCTGGGAAGTTCAAGGTACTACAGATGTTCCTTCAGCCCTTTGGTGGCCCTGCTCACAGTCCATGCCAGCACGGGCAATTCTGTGCTACTGGCACAGAACTCTCTGCAAGGGCCTTTTAAGGCTATTGTGCCCTACGTTTCTCCTCTAAGCTCTCAGTTTTCCATGGCTCATTAGCTGGAAATTCTCACCTTTCACATCCCTGCTCTTTCACAGATCTCTCCCCATTAGTCTTTCAGAAGTCCTGAGAAATAGCACTTCATTCCCCCTGCTTGCTCCTTTACATTACAGCCCAATTTCCTGGTTTCTATTTCTATTCTTTGGACTTGCTGCTGCTCCCTCTGACCAAGGACAGAACACTTAAGAAGCCAAGAATTCTGGACAAAGCAGCTCCTAGGGGAACTCCTACAACATTTTGGGATGACAACCATGGACTTGCATATTAAGAAAACTCACAATATCCTGGAATGCACTGCAATGACCTTTGCATCCTTTTGATACTAAGGGCTAGAAATAAAAACCTTAATGGTATTTTATGCTCTAGACACGGGCCAGTCACCCCTTGCTGTTTTGACCTTGACAGTAAACAACAAACGTCTCATTTAAATGAAAAGATGTTATTTCCTGTTGCTGTAAGTGGCCCTGTCTGTAATCAGTGGAATCTTGGAATTAGGTCTTTCAACTGACCCACTACTTAGCCAGCCAAACATTTCACTCAGGATCCAGAAGGTACCTTGCAAGAGCCTCTGGAGGGCAGGAAAGAGGAGATGGGGACAGGGTAGCAACTTTCATTCTGGCCAAAACTACAAGATGTTTACATGGGTTCCATGCTCACCTCATACACAATTAAAACCCCTGCCACAGATATCAAGTGAGAAGACAGCGACAGGAGCTTTTCAGACAAAGAATACAAAGGAAACAAACATTTGGGGCCCACTTTTAATTATAAGAACTTCTGAAATATAGTAATACCTCCAGTTCTCTGAGTGCATTATCACATTCCTTCTGCCCGGGAGCTTGCTGGGTGCACAGTGTGATGAGCTGGTTTATACTCTCAGTCACAGCTCTAGGGAGAGTAGGAAGAAAAAAGGTAGATTTTAAAGTTGAACTATTCCTCTTAGTAAAACTTTTTTCATTAACTGTATACTGCATAAAGATATAAAACTTGGATCCTCTACTACCCAGCTGAGCCCAGTAGCCAAACTGGTGGCACCTCTGGGAAAACACTGGTGACAAAGGACAGAACACCATCTGGCAGCAGGCCTAGGCCAACACATTACACTGGCACAGTGACAGAGTGGAGGTGCTAAAAGGTATTTCAGCACTTTCTCAGCTCTGACATTAACTGAATCATTTCTCAACTACCTCCCCAAAAGCCCTAAAAGATACAGAAACAAGTAGCTGATATGGAAAACAATGGTTGAATGCAAAGTAAATGTTTTTTACCCTTCTCTAGCAAAGTCTTGTATCTTGTCTGACATATGGTAATACACACACACACAATCCTGCTCTATACTTCGTCTATTGCCAAATTGTTTTTTTCCTCTAACTAATAACTGATATTCCCCCATGGGTTTATATCCACAGAGAACAAGTTATGCAAAGGCATTATGTTCCTGGGGAATTATGGCATTGGCATTATGTCCATAATTATGGCATTGGCATTATTGGCATTATGTCCAAGAGCTGTGGAAGTTCACAGCTCTTGGACATACAACAGTCACTATCTGTCTTTCTGTTGAATGCTCTGATAATAGGCAAAATTCATTATAACTACATTCATTTTAGACTCATGACTAACAACCCAGGAACCCATCTAGAAGAGAAAATCAGTGAAATTGGAGTGCATGGAGAATATGCTTTCCTCTGGCCTTGGAAACTGAATGGCATTTGCATTACTCTCCTTTCGAGAAAACAGGCACTCGATAACATATCAATAACATGAGTACCTGGATGGATGGGCTTATTACAGATATTGTGTTTATGTTGAATTTCAGGGAAAAAGAATGGAAACTAACAGACATACTTGTTTAACTGAGACTCCTACCCTTCTCAGCAGCTTTGGTGTCCTTGTGGAGGACCTTGTGGTGTTCACCTGCTGAACATCAGTGATTTCTATGCATCAGAAAATATCATTGTGTACAGACATGGGAACAAATGACAGAAAGTTCTGTTCACTCCCAGAGAAACTTCACACAAAAATATCTTGTCTGCTGTTGATTGTAATCTGAGACTCAATTCATACTGACTCAGAGAATATCAGCAGTTGAAGAGAGAGCTATCACCTTTGTAGAGGATGCCACATGATCTCATGAATATCATTATTGCACACCAGGTACCTCTACCAGGAATCCATCCAGTGTACAAACATTACTCTGACAACCATTTGGACACAGTAGAACCAGGAAGGTGGCTCCTCAAACATCAATTCCAGAGTGGAAAGGGACTGCTAGGACTCTAAAGGCCACATCTGAACATTTGTTTTCATCAAATACAACACACAGATACTTGGACCCTACAGGGAACTCAGCCAGTGTTGCAGTCCTGTCAGGGGTAGTCAAGAAAAATGCCTCCGCAAGAAAGACAAAGGTACTGAAATAGCTGAAGTGTCTATTACAGCTGGAGGAAAGGGGGGAGAAAGCAAAACAAAACCAACAAAACCCAAGACTAATCACAGTACCATACACGATGAGAGAAAAATGAGAAGAAAAGCCATCGTATAAAAAGGAAGCTGTGCCTCTTTTTTCATTTTCATAAGAAGAGAGAAAATAAAAATATTTGACCCTGATTTGTCATAGCAGGAAAAGAGAACAGAGCCCTGGCAAGCTTGCCACAAGCCAGCCCAGAGGATCTGAGAAGGGAAATACAGTGTCCTTAGCACCTTAAACACAAACAGAGAACTGGTGCAGTATTTACTTCACACGGGTATGTGGTGTCTGTGTAAGGTCTCCCATGTGCACACACAGAACAGCTAAAGGCTTGACCTGGCTCACGTCCCTTTTTCTATTACATGCTTCCACAGAGGGAATACCAACCTGGCAGGAACTTACAACTACCTGGATTTCAGTGGGGACACTAAATTACTCTACACTCCAATCGGGAACGCTCCAAGCCTAAAGCAGAAATCAGTAGCAGTTTGATGCTGCGGCAATAACAAACTCTCATGCAACTCCTTCACTTTTAAGCAGCCTGTCTTTGGTTATCTATAATTTTTTTAGATGCTATTTATTTCCAGAGAGACATAGAGATAGATGTAATTGTTTTTTTAAACGAAGTATGATGAAGTAAAGTAGCATAAATTCTTAAGAAAGCCCTTTAGTGAGGGAGTGGATTTACAATCCTTAAAGTAAAGGTATGCTCCACTGAAGAAATGTAGCATCTAACCCTTTCAAGCATTCCTGATCATACACACATACACACTGTTAGTGATAGGTAGCTACAATACAATTTTCAAACACATTCTATGTAAGAATATTATTCAATTCCTTTTCTTTCAGGGATTGAGAGGCTTTATGTTAACTATTGCCTTGTCAGAACACGGTGAGAAAACAGTAGGTAAAATACACTGGTTCTTTTCAAAAGCCAGGCCAAGTCTTCAAATGCTGGTTCCTATTTCCACCAAGGGTAACAAGTTATACCAGTTGAGGAACTACTCCAACATAAGCTACTTTCCTCTGGCCTACTTCCATTTAAATAGAACTACAGGTCCCAACCACTCAGTTAACTGTCAAAAGCAGAATGTATAAGCACAATATAAATACCACAGAGAGAAGCCAATATCACAGGAAAACATAAAGCAATCAACATATCCTTACCTTGCTGCTGCTGCTAAGAGATTCTTGGCATTAGGAGCTCCAGGATCAACAGAGAGAGACTTGGCAGCCAGTAACAGCTTGCTGGAAGCCATAGAGATGCTCTTGAGGTTACCTATGACTTGAATCTGGTCCTCTTTAGTCTGGAAAGCCATAGTAGCATAACGTTAAGTACAAAATCAGCAATAAAGAGAGTGTGCTAAAACCACATATGGAAACCCAGTTTGCTTATCCACCTGAAACCACTGACATACATGAGCCCAGAGAAGGGTGGCTCAAGACTCTGTTCACCCGGACAGGTGCCTCTAGCTTCACTTACATAACAGAAAAAGACCCTTACAACAAATAGCTTGGCTTCTAACAATGGTAGTATTCACAAGTGAGCAATGGAGAAACTTTACTACTTGTTGAACAACGCTTTTGTTGTCAAGACTCTTACGTGTCTCTGCCTGGCACAACTGCTTCACATTATTCAGTCAGTGTACGCTTTCTGCATTCTGGCACCCTCTGTGCAGCCCACAGGCTCTCCAGCATCTAATTGGGATTGTTCACACAAAAATATCCTCCAGAAAGTCATCTTTTCCATGAAAATAAGTTTCTATAAGACTACTTCAGTCAATATTCTGACTTGGATGTTCTATTACTTATTTTAAGCCATTGCTTGAAAAGGGAAACCTGCATTTAAATACAGTTACAGAAAAGTATTGCATTTTCACAGCAAATAGCTGTGACTAGATTCTTCTGTCAATGATCAGTAGAAGTGAACCCATTTTTTCTAACAGTCTGTTCATGGTTTTATGTAAAGAGGATTCATATTGTTCAGCTGATATGAATAGCTTTTACTCTCTATTTATTACATTCTGCTTCCCCCCTACCCCTACATTTTGCTAGTCTCCCAAAATACCTGATACTGCTTCTGTTCAGGCCAAACAACTACACACAGAAGGCCTTCTCTGTTGAAAGATTAGCCATTAATAACTAAGATGGTTACCATCCCTTGTGTCAGCAGGATAAGCAAATTCACAAGGGCCACAAGGTCATCAAGCAGATGGATTCTCATTTCAAGCAGCCATTTACAGTATAATTTCTACCTCTGCCTTCACTGAATTCCCTCAAACAAAACATTCTAAAAGTCAGTGTGGTCCACAGCTAAAGAGACTGCCAGGTACCTCATTCCTACCCCCTTTCAGAGAGTCAGCTGTATATGGAGCCTAACTCACTTCACACATCTGGAACCCGAATGATGAAGTTCTGATGGACAATAACCATCAACCACTGTCAGATCTCTAATCAGTTCTATCGACAAAGTATTTGCTCTAGAGAGACACTTCATAAATGACTTCAAAGGAGTGACACATGCAGGATCTTCTGGCCGTTCTCCTTTGGCAATTATTTTTTAGGTTTGCAGGGTCCTCCTACAAACCAGGGCAAAACCATCTGCAGATTCTTTTTTCTGCAAGTCCTCCCATCTCTTCTGATACACAATTCCTTTTTATATGCTGACATGCTAAATCATTGCCAAATGACCAATTACTGTAGCTCAGCACAACTGTACCCAGTGAGATAAACTGAAGGTGGTGTCTCCAACTTCAAATGAGTTCCCAGACTACCAGGAATAAGCTTGGCCACATGTGACAACATTCCTGGTTGTTAGAGCTCATCAGAGTGGAACTCTGCCAGACTTTAAATCACTGACCACAAGTCCGAGTGCTTGCTGTCAGATCCAAGGATGGCATTTCAGGCAGCCCTCTTCAAATGCTTGCTCCACCCTGTAGCAGGGCCATAGCATCACAGAACAATAGCAAACCATCTTTTCCTCCATCTACTTTAAAGCATTTCAAAAGTACCAAAGAAAGGTGCTAAATTTTGAACAGTGTTCATATAAATTATGCTCCATGGTAGTTCCACCAAAATAAAAGCAACCTTTTCCACAAGCTCAGAGGTTCAACACACCTTTCTACCCTCAGATATGCAGCTCAAATTAGTTACCAAACTACACAGAGGAGTACAAAGTCATATTTCTGACTGGACACAGGAACAAATACCAACATCCTGTGGAAGATGCAAAAATCACTCCAGGTAACCAGTTCCAGATGACTCCCTCACAACAGACATCTCCTGTCATATCTGGATAGGCTCACCAGCATGCTGTGCTGCACTCTACTGCTACGGCCAAGATTATTATTATTATTAGCACGATCAAGAACTTACTTGTGCTTGACCAGCCATTTCAATACCAGCATCAAGAAATTCATCAAAGTCATCACTGAATTTCCCAGAGGCTGCAGCCAGTTCCCCACTTTGGCCCCGTGTAGCATGGACAACTTCTCCAGCTGACTGATTCAGGTCTGCTGCTGCCTGGTTCAGTTCACTCTGAGCTTCCTGAAATGACTTAGAACTCGGAGGTAGCTGTAAGAGACAAAGTTCAGTATTTTATTGTCTGTCACATCACACCAGCCTTTCACGACTGGAGAGTTCAACACATGTTGAGAACACCAAATGCAACAGATTAGTGAGCTGGAACTATGGCACAGCTGTCAACCACAAATGTGTCCAGCAACTTGAGTCCTGCTGCTTCTTTCAAGGGACAGACAAGTCTGTAAGCTTTTCAAGGGACACAAGTATTGGCAGCTCTTCAGAATTACTCTGGTAAACCAGTTTGGTAAAAACTCCTTGGTTTTATCAAAAGGCATTGCACAAATGTATCAAAATACAATTCTTCCTTCATTCACAGGATAGCAAGGTCACTGGTGGGTGCAGGAAAAAAAAGCTGTTCAAACAATGTAACCTGGCAAATTACCAGCGCAAAAAGGGTTTTTTGACATGGATGCAGTTAAACAAAGCAACAATTCTACTCTTTGCACAAAATGCCCAAATAATTTTTGACAGATCACAATGTTCCTTTAAGTGAACTGATCACTTCTAGGTGGGAGATGAACTATAATTTTCTAATTTTCATATTCTTCAGAATGTTATGTCATAGTTGCCATTTTCAAAACCAAAAAGTTAATACCAATCTACGACAATAATTTTAATATTGCCTTCACAAGTCACAGACACATTTCACCTTGCCCATAAAACGAGAGAAACAGTGTTTCAGTCTAATTAGCAGCTACCTAAAGGTGCATAAACTTAAATACAGCTTACATGAAGTACACTTAGGGCACATTTACTAAATAATGATTTGACACATGGGGAACCCAGATCTGCTGTTCGGTTTTCTGACATTTACTTCCATGTTAAAAGCCATCTTACCGAATCAACAAGGAGCTTCTTGCTGGATTCTCCAATACTCTTTAAGGCCACATCCACATCCTTTTGCCCAGGCAGACAATTCACACAGTTATTCAGGGAGTGAGACACTGCTTTTGCCACCTACAACACACAAGGGAACACATTCACACTGAGAGAGGCTTAAGTGCTCATTAACAGGAGGCACAGCCTCTGCTCCACAGCCAGCAATTCCTACATTCTGACCCTTACAGGCCCATTTTTGAGGCTTGCAACTTTCCCGATTTGCCGCCCTGCAGTCTTTTTTTAGGCTCATCCATTTGATAGGATGGTGTTGGCAGGGCAGCCCCACAACTGCTCCTGGCACCTGGGATAAAGGCTGCAGCACTGCAGGTAAGGGAATGCCCCTGAAGTTACCTATATACTAATCACAGAAATTTGTTGCATTCTACTTTTTACAAAGTTCTGATTAAAACAAAGGTATCTTCATAGGAAATTATTTACAATGCAGGCCAATTCTAGAACTTTTCAAACCAATAAAAAAAGAACCTATCACTTTTTAAAGTATTCAGATGCAGTGGTGCCATACATGAAGAAAATATGAACTTTTAGAATATAACATGAATATAGATCTTTTATTTGAAAATTACGAGTTTTAACGGCTGTCTCACTTTTGCAATCAAGCGGTCTCCTCACATATGTTGTGGGTAAAAGCACAGAGCTGCAGCTTTGTATATTTTTCTAAGAGATGATTAAAATACCATCCTTTATACCATCTGCATTGTTTAACATAGGCACGATGTTACTGTCTGAGAGCTGTTGAATAGAAATGCCTTGCAGCCTTATTTTCTATCGTTCTCTCTCCTTATTTAATGCTGATTTGGAGTAAATTCACTGGGTGTTTGAAAACTCATGCAGCTGCTGAAGGCCCATCTTACCTGGGCTAATCTCTGCTGACTGTCTGCATCCCCCGGGGCAGCCAGGGCCTGCTTGGCCTCCTGAATCAGCATGGCAGAGCCTTCCATGACATCCCTGGCTGAATCCAGCATCGCGTGTGCTGCCACAGGGTCCGTGGTAGATGCTGCAACCCCTCGTGCAGCCTGAGCCAAGGTCTTCAAGGCCTGAGCAGTTTCTCTGGCAGCAACTCCTATGGTCAGATTTCACCAAGGATTCTATTAGTACCCTTAAAGACAATCCTTGTATTTTATGACATGATCTTGCAGGTAATGATCCTATTGCAAAATAACACTGCAAATGCAATTTAAAAGAAAATCTTCAAACAGAAACACATTTGAAATAAACAGTATCATTTGCTTATAGAAATGCCTGTAGTGAAGCCATAAAGTAAATGTTATAGCCCAAAGACCACATTCTGGGCACAGCTCTCTACACCAGAGACTACATCTCCGTGAAACACTGAAAAAGAAGAAAACCTAAAACCTGTAGATGAGGAAAAACTCATAGTCCAAGCTATGGGGGAAGTGATTGTCTGCAAGAATGGCACACAGGAGTTCTGAGCCACAGCACAACAATAGCTTAATTTCAAGCAATCAAAGAAGAGTTTATTAGGAATGATACAACTTGATATAACCTAACAGCACTGTGAGTAAAAACATATAAAATAACTGAGTAAGTCACAGACAGAATGCAATAAAATTACTTTCTGTGGTCTGTCTGGCCAATCTTAAAGGACATCCATTAGCTCCAGTGCTAAGGTGTAGGTCTATGTGAATAATGGTCTCCTTCTATTTAGGAAATTATTGAAAAGGAACTCATTGCTTTGCAGGGTTTCCTACAACCTGATGATAAGAGAGCTACTAGATTTAGCTATTCATTATCAACTGCAAGTATCTGTACTCCCTTGCCTGACACCCAGTGCCTACTTCTGCATAACTATGTGATAGAAACATGAGCCATCTCGATGCAATTCCATCTGCTTCAAATGAAAGCACCTGTAAGTTCTAGAGCCCAATTGCAATTATAACCAATGAAGTGATAATTGTCATAATGCATTTTATCAGTAACATTAGAAAAAAATCTTATGGGAGCGTTTGCAACAACAGCTTTCATTTCTATCAGAAAGAAGGACACACGTTTTTAACATGTATGAGTAAACTTTTGTCCCTCCTTCAAAGCATTTTTCTTGATAAGGTGTTTTTTGTTTCTAAAAGCACAGGTACAAAAATAAACTGTAGAATCTGTGTGCCAAGGTTCCCTGCTGGCTTCACCTCAAACTATGCAAATGTGCTCAATGAATCAGCCAGAGCAGCTGCATTGTACATGTGACCTGGGAACACCTAGGAAGAGATGCAGCTCTGAACGTCACCAAGCTGCCCCACTACGTTCACATCCTGTTGCTTCAAAACATATCCAAGGCACCCTTTAAACCCTCTGTAAGGACATAGGAACATTTCCAGTGGCACTGACCTTTAAAGTGCAATATATTTTAGTTCTGCCCTTCACAGAGTTTCAGTGGCACATATTTACAAAAACAACAGATGTCCCAATCTATTCTGATTAAAGACAGAGCAGATTGCATCACTGTTCTTTTAGGAAGCACTAGTCGCACTCACAATTCTTAGTAACTTACCACAATTCACTATCAGCACTAGAAAAAATGGAGTAATTCCTTGATTTAAGGAGTCTCTGATAAGAAAACCTTTCATCAAGTATTTGATGGAAAGCAGAGTTTTCACAGAGCCATTCTGAATAAACCAGTACCTGTGTAGTGCTCGTTGCCCTGAGCAGCACAAGTTAACAACTGGGCCATTGAAGAACCGACTGCTTTGGATGTGCTTCCCAAGTCCTGAGTGCATTTCTCAAGCTGTAAAAAATTGCAAAGGACAAAATATTTAGTTTAAGCTCAACAAAAATACACTTCTTTTTAAATAGTACTACAAATTTCCTCATTCCACAAAAACCTAAATTTTCACCTCAGCTACTGAATACACACATAGTTTCTCTGAAACCTGACCAGCATGTTTTCCGTGTTCAGGGTAAAATAAGGTAGTGTGAACAATAAAACTGTTTTATAATTAGTAAAGGAAATAAATACCTTAATCTAAGGAGGGCTTTTTTTTCCCCCAAATATACCATTTCACTTTTTAAGCCTACTAGAACTGGCTGTCCTGAATTCTCATTGTTGTCACTATTGAAAAGAAATGCTTTTTATAAGACTGAAACATTACTGTTACCAAATTGTAATTTGTACAGTAGCAAAGGAGGCCCTACAGTCCTTTGAGTAACTCTACTACAGAACGTATTTCTGGTGTAATAGTAACATACACTCTTTTGAATAGAATCAGTGTAAAATCCTATCAGCGTCATCATTATCCAAAGCCTCATGACTTGTTTTGCCTCTAATATTTAAGTTTTTTAACAGCTAACTTTGTTTGTATGTTTTTAAATGAAGAACATCCTTCCTCAATTACAGTTTCTCCTGGGAGAGGTTTTAACTGTCCATCCACAGCTGCCATCTTCGCATCTTGCAGTTCATTTTTGAGTGTCTGGACTGTATTCAAAGCAGAATCGATTTCCATTGGGCCACAAGCTTCATGAGCCTATTCAGAAATCAGATCAGTACCACTGTTAGCAGCTGTAAGCAACTTTCAGAAACGGTAAATGCTTCAGATGTAATCTCCCCCTCCCAAATTATTTCTCTTCCTATTTTAGAGGCCATTGTGAGCCCTCTAAATGATATACATCCATCATGGATTCCAAACCCCTGCACAATGTTTTCAGTCTATGAAGAGAATAACACCCTGGTAAGGGGCACCAGGGGAGCGAGGTGCACTTGGCTTGTGCACATGTCCCTTCACAGCAGGCAGCCCAGGGATTGAGAAAGTAACTGCTACACTCTGGACCTCCCTTTCCACCAGTGGCCTCACTGTGCATCACGACCAAAGTCACGCTGACCCCATGATGTGCCAGCCCACATTCATCAGTACGAGATGGAAATTCTGGCATTAGCTCAGCTGTAGCCACCTCAGTGCTACAATCCAGGTTTTAGCCCTCAGTGTACACACACACAAAAAACAGCAGACTTTACACTTGTATTTTTTTTAAGCCCCACATGATTTAAAAATCTGTGTGTGAAACAGAGAGAGAGCCTCCGCTTCCCTGAATTCTAGAGATGATGATTCCAGTTCACAATTACAACAGTGAGCACAGCAGTGCTGTAAGCTGGGTTCTCACTGGTTGGGTGGGGCACGAGATGTGCTCCCTTTTCCCTGCTCTCCCTCAAACGTAACAGCAGCTCAGAGTCTTGATATGCTGCTCTGTATACTCCCCTCACATCTGGCTGGTATGGAAAGGGTAGCACAAGCTTTTTCAGTTTTCTTGTCACTTCTCCCTCCCCTTTCTATCATGATACAGAGGCCACCTGGGAGCCTGAGCAAAGTGTGCAAAAAACACGGCAGTGAGAGGTAACACTGCCTGAGCATGAGCCATTCCCTCAGGGGAGACACAAAGCCCTCTTGTTTTAGCTTATTAAAACCAGTATTTACCTACCTTCTGGGAGGCAGTTCGTAGCTCAGCTAAGCTGGTAGCAAGATTCTTTGCACACTGACTGAGCTGCATTGCTGCTGCTTGATCAGTCACTGTGGGGACAGCAGCTTTAGCAGATGCCACCATTTTACTTCCAGGCTGTTCAAAGAACAACAGTGAATACAATTGGTTTTACCAGCTCATTTTCTTTAAAGAAGGCTTAGGATTCAATAAACAAACTGCTTCCTCCATTCACACACTCGTGAGGTTTCTAGATTTTTCTCTAACGACCAGCACATTCCTGCTCCTTAAGCTGGAGCACCCTGTCACAATGCTGTCCCACTTCCGTGTCCTCTGCAGCAGGACTCATCTGCGCTTTACTGGGACAATGACTGCTCCATTGGTTCCAGTGTCTGCCCGAGGCCATTGAGTACTCATGTAGACTACTTAAAATTATTGAAATGTGAAATTCTGCCATTCAGCATTCATGTGATACAATCAGGTCCAGGTGGCAGAGATGGCAAATTTCTCTCTATGTTTCTAAATATTAACCTCTGCCAAAATTCTATGAAATTAAAATAGTCATTCAAGCAATGCCTCTACAGAGGGATTTCTGCTAATACAATTAAAACCCTTTGCTGATTCTCATCATCACCATTGTACATACATACAGCCATAGGGGAGATGGATCAATCATGTGAATGACTCCAGAAGGAATCATAGAGCAAATACTTAAACAGAGCGAGAACATGGCTTGTGATCCCTCTGCCTACACAGGACCATAAAAACCTGCTAACAGCAATCACATTTAAGGCAAGACTAACTGATGCCAAGTAATGACCATGCCATTACACAGAGAATTGGTTTCTGGTACATTAACAATAAACCAATATTGTTATCAATGCTCAATATTCTATCTTTCTATTTTAAGATGCTTCAGAAAAAGCACACAGTCAAATTTTATGTTTTGGCCAAATCGTCAATCCAGATCCATTATGCAGGCTAATATCTTAAAAACCAGGCTAATATTCCCTTTTATTTCCGAGGAATTCTGAAACTTTTTGCTGCAACACTAAGTGTACCTTGCCTGAAAAGGTTACAATGGCCTCTCCCATATTCAGACCTCTACTTAGAAAGATGCCAAATTCTCTGGAGCTTGTTCTTTAAACTCTTTCCCAGAAGGCAAGTGCTGCAGCAATGAATGCTGGTTCTCCCTAAACATTAGTTTTTGCTTGTTACTTTTAACCTTAACGTCAGCAGTTTTCACTCTCCACAGACACAATGTATTTCAGCCACCTAACCTGAGGAACTAAATTCTCCTACCAACGGCTCATAGTTAGCAATGAACTTTTTTACATGGTTCTTAACAGTTTACTGGCTATTTATCACAAATGAAAACATACAGCACTAAAAAAAAATGCTTTTTGCATCTACTGCAATGATTGGTTCACTTCACCTGAAGGAAATTCTGGCTGGAATTTATTAAAGCAAGCTGGGCGCTGAGGTCTTCTGCCTGAGCTTGACTTCCTCTTACCCCCTGCACCAACTGAGGAATGTGGTCTGCAACATTCTAAAACGGACAAAGGGAAAAGATTTTAGTAAATAAATAAAAACTCAAAATCCTCTGAAAATAAAACAAGCAGGCTTCCCACTCCCCTTAAAGACAACTGCAGTATTCTGGAGTAAAATACTCCTGTGCTTTCACAGAATTCATTTAGGATTCCATGGAACCAAATTAATATACAATAGGACTTTTTTAGAGATGTTCTACTTAAGGAATCTTTATTCAATCTACTTATTAGTTAAAGGCTCCTACAAGACAATCCAAGATTTTTATGCAGAATTGTGTACATCAAGTATTCTTAAATATTTCCTTTGCATTTTCAAATGCCAGTAGTGAAGGTGATAGATTTTTTCAAGAGAATGTCCTGCTTTCAGGAAAACATTGTGTTTTACACAAAAGCACCTCAGCTGACTTTTCCTTGGCTTTCAGCAACACAAATTTCATAGCATGGCTGGAGCATTTGCAAGCTTATATTGCTAAAATTTTATTCCTGGACTGTCCACATTGTCCATCCCTTTCACAATAACACTTCAGCAGTGCAATACTAAATTACCACCACCACAAAAATGTAAAAAAGCAGATACTGAATCTTCTCTGCTATCTAATAAATGAGCATCAAGAAAAAATTAGAATGAAGAGTAAACAAGAGTTGTCATGTTGCCCTTTTTTAAAGTTCATATTGAAATAGAAGCTCTCTACAACACAGTTCCAAGGTGTACTTGAGCTATCTTATTTAATTCCAACATTTCTTAGGATTGCACCATGAAAAGAAGTAATTGCAAAATGTTAATGCGGTTTTTAACAATACCGTCTTTAATGGCTTTTTTCCTTGTTCCCCACATAACTGCCCTTTGATGCAGAAGAAAATCCTTCTGCATTCTATTGTCTTCTGCAAATGTGGCTTAAACACAAAAGGGAACAGCTTCTCATAAGACTCTGAATTCTAGCCTGGATCTATAAAAACGTGCTTGACTTCAGGCATACCTTGAAATTTGTGATCTTACAGCTTTAACTTGAAGCTAGGAATCATGGTAACCCCACTGTAAGGTCTGTAACTTATGTTTTTATGGTGACATTTAAGGTCCCAGTTGCTTGGAGGCGGAACATCAGAATAGCAGATATAGTTGTTAGTTATATAACCAATTATATAACTGATATGTTAAATAAGAATTTCACTCCATTATAGTACATATCACTATTGCCACTCCATCCTTCATTATGGAAAATCCAAAGGTTACCTTTATCCCACAAGAGACCTCAGTCCCACTTCACTGCATGTATGACTCAACACCCCATTTTGATGACCATGAGGTTACTCCCCTGCTGATGAGCACACTCACACAGAGAATGCATGGCCAGGGCTTAGAATCACAGTCATGGGAATCCCAAATTCCTGAGCAACGGGACCCCTCTGTACAGTACTTCTGGCACAGCTCTGCGTATGTTCCATCACTGGCTGATCTGTATCAAAACTTGTAGTAAAAGTACTGACTTCAGGTGAATTGGTTGTTACTCAGGAGATACACACCTGCCAATGCTTTTTCTAAAGTGTGTGCAGGGGTATTTGTAACAGCCAAGTGTTACATGGCACTACCAGTAGCTCAGCTTTGTAAAGCTCTACAAACAGCAATGCACGGATAATACAGAAAATGAGGGTTCTCCAGAATCCATGCACATGAACGTGTGGTGTTGGGGGGATTTTTAAAGCTCCTTTTGAGGTTGCAACAGTATTATAGAAGGTGATCATCATCAGTTCCCCATAAAGCAGAGAGTTCAAGAGTTATTTGTCATGGGTTTTGCTCTGTTTACCTTGCAGCTCTGCACAAGTTGCTGGTGGGCTGCTGTGTTCTTATTGGAAACAGCTGCATTCTGAGAAGCTGCAATAGTCTGAGTAGCAGCAGCTGCAGCTTGTTTAGCTGCAATCTTTGGAGAAAAAGAAAGTTAAATCAGTGATAAAACCGAGTAATTCAGAGGATGAAACATACATTATAGGTAACTTTGACAATAACAACATCGACAAACACATTTTATCCCTTAATTTGATTTGCCTTAAGGAAATCCAGCACTGCTCTTCTCTCAAGGTGAAAATGATGTGAACACTGTTACCTATCTCTAATTTGCCAATAAAGAAAAAGGCAGAATTAGAAGCATTCTATGCTCCTACCCTTTCATAGCTTATGTTTCAACAGGAGGAAAAGAAGACAACTACAAACCTCAGAACTGCTCTAAACAATTATCTCCTTATGAAGGCCAGAGAATACAGGCAAAGTACCCGTAGTGCTTCACACTGCAACACTGACACCTCTGACACCTCTGACACAGGACTCAAGGGAGCCAGTTTGTGCTGAGATTGCTCTATGGCAAAAGCAAAGATGCTAAAATGACCCAGAGGTACAAAATACTGGTATTTCTGAGTCTAAAAGCATTGTGAAGACCTCCTTCAAATATCTATGAGTATTATTATCAACATCTCCCTATCACAAAATTAAAAATTCAACACTTTATCCAAGGTACTTCAACATGTTGTACAACACTAACTGGCCCACTAAATAGAAGCAAGCATGAAGTTTATTACACATTTTACTCCTCTGTAAGGCAGTATATGTTACAACAGCAAAACAAACAAAATACTCTTTGTATAAAACTTTCTTGCACGCAGTTAGAAATTATAGGTATTAATCTTTATTTCCTAAAGTACTCCTGATTTTTAGTGCTGGACAGATACAGGAATTTAATGTATTTCTGGAACACAGTCACCTTATTGCATTGAATCAGATTAAAGTAAAAATCACAGCTGCAAACTAGGAATTACGAAAAGTTTCTTTTTTTAATCTGTCCTTTCTTCATTTTAGTTAAGAATGTGAAGATCAAACTTTGCCAACAAGACAAACTTCCATGATATTTTATCCTTACTGCACAGTAAATTGCCTTTCTCCCTCTTGGCTGGACCACCAGAGCAGAAGTAAAAAGACACATCCATTTCTGCTTCTTGACTCTGGGTAATTTCCCAATTTAATTGGATATGCTGCGATTCAACTAACTTTGTGCAGAAATTCATATGGAACTCTGTATCCTAGTAAAGCCACCACGAGATGCTGTGTGTAAACGGCACACCTCAGAGACAAATTAACACAGCAGTGAAGCAGTTCCAGCTCAGCTGTTTAACTTTAGGACTAAGCCACCATCAAACGCCTTCCGAGTCAAAGCCTTACACTACTTTACCACATCTGTGACACAAGATGCTCAGTTTTCTGAGGACTATGTTATGATACACTGGCATCTCTAACTCTAAGCCTTGTACTCTGGAACTGAGCTTACGGCACTATCATCCTCTGCTTAGCACTTGCACTGAAATATGCATTTCTTTCTTGAAATTATCTACAGATACTAATTATCAAAAGGGAGCAAGCTGAAAATACAACACTATCTGATTTCCAACCTCTAATCTGTTGACAATTTTCTTCTTGATGGCATTCTGTGCAGCGGCATTTGTAGCAACCCGCAGCCCCTCTGCTGCTTCTCTCAGACGCTGCTGTTGATCCTCATTTTCAGGATTGGCTGCAGCTCCCTGCACAAAATTTCCAAGCAAAAGCTGTAAGTCTGTGTAAAAATTATTGGAGAAAATGTGGATGAATGTCAAGGCTTAAGTTCAGACAGTGTCTGCTACATCAGCATTCATTTTCCTTAAATTACCATAAGGAAAGTTAGAAGAACACTGAAGTATCACAAAACTTCAAAGCAGAAAGTCTATTTCTAGTGGAAGGCTGTTACTCTCTATGTCTGGTACTTAGAAGAAGAAAGCTTCATATACCACTTCAAGTGCTTGGGAAAAAAGCCTTTTTAAACTGCTTCCCCTATGATTTGAAAAACGTACTTGTACGAATGTAGGTTTTTGAAAAAACCTATATTTACAGGTTTTAAAATTCCCAATTCAATATGTCTCTCAGTAATCACTGTCCAAAACTTGAAGTTTAATGCAGTAGGTTTTCTCCATTTGAAGTCTGAGAAAGCACTGGAAAGTCAAGGATAGGCAGCCAGGCATGCAGGCCTTCTAGAGTCCCAGCAGTATGGCTGGCCCTGCTGCTGTAAAAATCATTTCAGTGCAGGATCTGGGAAACAATTCAAAGGACATATTCCTCCCTAGCAGATTGAAATACGTTTCCAGCACAGAAAGGAAAGAAAAGCTGAGATATTTGCCTCTCTTGTGAGACTGAGGACGGAGGGATGCAGAGGGGAACAACACAGGCAAGATTCCCCAGGTGGAGGAAACTGGTCCTTAGACAGAGGGGAGTTGCTTTGTAGTCAAGAAGTTGCTGTGGTTCTGCTGCTCCATTTGCACCAGCACAAGACTCTGCACCACAGCAGGGCTCAGGGCTGGTGGTAACTGCCCTACATGGCTTGAGTCATGACTACCACGCACACAGGAAAGCAAAAGCAGTGCAAGAAGATCTTTTAAAACCCAAAAAATCCAGGTAGCTAATAAATTGGTTTTTGGAATGTACCTAGGGTAAGTCATTAAATGCCAAACTTTCACAAGATAAGAGAAACCATCTCTACTATCAGCCAGATCCTATTTATAAACCCCACATACCATCTCTTCTTTGTGTATAGCGTTACAATTTTAAGCTGACAGTTCATTTTCCTGGTACCTTTGCAGCTTCGACCATGCGGGCTGTGGAATCTGCCAGAAGCTTTGCAGCAGCCAGAAGCTTCTTGGAGTTCTCCATGTCGATCTCTGCTTCGGCATCAGACCTCATGGCATTGACGAGGTCGGAGGTGGCCTGAGCCAGCACCCTGGCCTGCCGCACCATCTCACCTGGGGAGCACAACTGCATTTTTACCTTCTCCTCTCTGCATTTCAGTCTTGGTTGCAAAATTCAGCACCGTTTCACAAGGCAATAATGAAGTTACATTTGCTGAAGTTTTTTTTTACTTGAAAATGATATTCATATAGTTTATATAACTTGAAAGTTTCATAAACAAATCTTGTATCACAATATAAATGACAGAAACCAGTACAGTGGAGATTAAGAGAAAAATATAGTATTTGCAATCTAGATAGTAAGACAAAAACACACAACCAGTATTTTTAGCTAATTCTGAAAACACAGTTCAAGGAAACTCCTGTCCCAGCAAAAACTAATAATTTTGCTTTCAAATCACAGCCAAGATTTCACTCCTTCAATAAAAATTACCCATCTTTCTCCTGTATTTTTGGGGAATTATCTTTTGTCTAATATAAACTGAGAACTTTGTCAGAAGACACTTAGCACCATTAAGATGGTTTTGACCAAAACCATCTTGTTTCTTGCTCTAGAAGCTGCACTTTTTAGAAACATCTCAGAGAAAAAAGAGCAGAAGTAAGCTTAAAAACCTACAACAAAATCTATAATAAAATCTATAATAGATCTATAAAAAAATACTATAAAATCCATAATAAAGTCAACCACTGAAGTATTTGCCCAGGTGCCTGTCTTCATATTTGGAGATGAGAAATTGCTATATGATTCTATGAAGTGAAGCAGTGGCAGGAAACAAGCAAAATATTACAGTGTTTGTTTAGCATGGTATTGACTGTTTTCACAGAACATTTACTCTATCTAGCACACAGCTATGTGCATGTTGCTGACTTATGCTATGGGCTGGATCAGCACCCATCATGACAGCACTAGCTTAGAAGGACACGTCAGAGAAGGATTTTTATTTCCTTGACTTGAAAAGTGCACACGTTTGAATTGTGGCAAGCGACTGCTCCTCGGAGGAACTTACCAGCGTCTCCCATGGAGCTGAAGATGCTCTCGGTGACACACATGATGGTGTCTGTGGCCTGGTCATAGCGTCCGATGGGCTCCCCCCTGCTGGCGAACTGGCGCACGTGCTGCAGGAGGTCATTGAGGGCCTGGCTGACGATGCTGGCAGCCGCACTGACCTGCTTCAGTAACTCGCTGTCATCCGTGGCAGCCTGGCAGGCCCGCACGCAGTTCTCCACAGAACGGTCCACCAGCTTCCCCGCCTCGATCAGCTGCTCCTGACACACTGGGGAGCTGATGGTGGGACTCACCACCTGCATGGAGAGTGCACCCAGAGTATTCAGAAAAGGCTTATTTAACAGAGTCCAATGCTCTGCCCCTTCACAAACACCGCTGCCTTACCTTGGCACAAGCCACAAGCTGGGAAGTAGAGAGGGCACACTGGGTAGCAGCAGCAATGACCCTGTTCTGCAGGACCGTGTCCTCAGCCACCTGTGCTACGTTCTTGGCCTTCAGCACCAACATGGCAGCAGCGTTGGCAACAGCTTTGGCCAAACTCATCAGAACATCCTGGTAAAGTGAAGGGAAAACTCAGTCTACGACATTAAAACACACTCAGGTGTTAATTCCTGCAATCGCTAAGTTGAAATAATTTCTTCTCATTTCCCCACTTAAAATTCCACCCATATACTCCAGTTTTTTAGTAGGATGGAGTCTTCCTAATGCCTGTACTGTTAAAATGACCTGGTTTTCCAGTTAAAAAAAAAAACTTCCAACACATTTACTTATTTCAACTTCACAGCAGGCAGAAAACCTTGCATTTCAAAAATTAAACCCACTACCTTTTGTTTTGCTTTTAGATATGATAAACCACCCCTTTCCTTACCCACCTTCTTCAACACTCCATAACGCAGATAAGAATGCTTAGATTCTCTTAGCCAAGAGCTGTAATACATATTCAATTAGGAATACAAATGAGAACTCTGATGAAGCTTGCTCAGATTTACTGGTGGATGAAGTAGTAAAAACAGCCTGTAAGTCGTACTAGCAGACACCTTGTACACAGTGCACTCCAGAGGTCTATCTGCTGCTGAAAAGTACCTTCCCTTGGTTCTGGTGCAAACCTGTCCTTGGCCTTCAGTGAAAAAATCCAGACATGTTTTTTACAGAGCATTTAAGCGGTCTAAGAGCATTTAATGGTCTTAAACTGCTAATAGCAAACACTGTTAAATCATAAGGCATCATGATTTTATAACTAATACTACTATTCATCTTAAAGAGATTTTGCCTGTAATACAATGGTTTTCTTCTACTCCGTTTACCGAAAGATTTTATTAACTTCTGGTTTACATGTATACATATAGACATAGCAAACACTTACATAAAACCCACTATATTTAATGAGAAGAAATACAGTGCACAGAGGTCTCCATGAAGTATGAGAGCATCTGTATGACGCACAGAATGAAGAAGGGGTTCCTATGAAATCAGCACTCTGTGACTGTGTAATTAAAAACAACTTCAAAATGGATTCACGTCAATTAGCACAGAGAAACTCCAGCATTTTCTAACCACACTTTGGGAAGCCTGGTTTTATGCAGGGACCTCCTCATTACAAAACTGCACAGTTCTGACAGTGACAAGCAACCTCCTCGTTACCTGGAACCTTTCATCTGTTTCATTCTCTCCAATTTGTCTCAGTAGCTCCCCGCTTGCTTGTCCAATGCTCCCAGCTGCAGTCAAAACTGTCTGGCGAGGCTGGGAAGAGGTAACAGTGAAATGTATTAATTAAAAGAAAATGAGCTTTACTTGAATTTTAGATTTCCTCAAGGAACTTCTGCATTAGTGTGCAAGCAATGTGACCAACAAAGAGAACCTGAGCAGTTTTTCTATACTCACCTCTCCTGAAGTAGGTTGCACAGCCTTCAGCAAGTCTGAGACAGCACCGGCCAAGGTTCGAGCAGCTTTCAGGAGGTCTTCTCCACTTCCAACTTCATCATCCATGAGAGCAGCAAGCAGTTTGACACCTTTGGACATCTCAGTGAGGTTGGAGGAGATGGTTGTAATTGCACATCCCACAGCAGTGTAATCAGTGTCAACTGGGTCCCCTGCAAAGCAAATGTTGTTCAATGATCAAAATGCTTTAGTGGCTAAAAGGGAAATGGGGGGAGCTACAACAACCTACACTCTGCTGAGAGATAAAAGACATTTCAAGACAGCCAAGCAATGCCTACTAAGTAATTCATCACTTAAAAAAATTAGACTGCCAGAAATTTTCTGATTTCTACATTTCTTCTGCAATAATCTATCCTCTAAGAGAATTTGTATTCATTCAATGCAAGTTGCTGAGAAGGCCACAGTTTCATCCTCTTTCAATACTGAAAGAACTTAAGGTAATACAGTCTTGTCCCCTTTAAGCCACTCGCAGCTCCCTCAACTTGTAATTTGCTGAAGAAAAAACCACTGTCAATAAAAGCAATCTCTCCTTAACACCTACCAGGTCAATGGTCCTTTCTTGTAGCAACCTTACCAACATTCTCTACGCTGTTGGATAAGCAAGCTACATTTTATCTTCTGTGACTGTTACACCTTAACAGAAACTGAAGATACAAAAAACTGTGTTGGGAGGGACACCAAGTTGGTTCCACACATCAATGCACATCGCTATTGGTGTGTTTAAAGAAAATTTTCTGCAGCTGCCCCATACTCAGTTCATACTCAGTGACATTGACATATAGTTAGGAGACTGCAAGGAAATCCTTCCCATTGAAATTTACCTGCTGTAAGGTTAACAACAGATGCAGTTCCTGCAGTGATTGCATCAACCTGAGAGTGTATTTCATGTTTTGATTCATCAACCTTGTTCTGAACCCATACTCTTGATGCCTGAAGAGCAATAACAAAAAGAAGAATTAAGGACTGCAGTGAGGTTCTGTAAGACAAGATACTATGTGCATCTCCCATTCCTGTGTGAACTTTTAAAAGTGAAACAGAGGACAACCAGCAGGCCCTTAAAGTGAAACAGGAAAGCAAGTATTTTCTTCTGCTGGTTCATTCACTACAGATTTGCTCTCACATTTCAACAGCTGCCCTTTTATGGCAAATGCCATAAGCAAGGCTAAACACTCTTGACTGACTGTCCCCCATAAGCAAAAACCCTCTGGCTCTGTCCTCCTGCCCTAGCCTGGATCAAGAACAACAGAACCATATTTTGTTCTTATTTTTTATGTCTCTGGGAGGCAGTCAGTCCCACTGTTAATATTGCCCATAGTCTGTGTTTAACTGTACATATGCACACAAAACAATAGCATTCCAGGCAGATTTATGCCAGGAAGTCTGCTACATCCCATCTCAGGAGACTGATTAGACTGAGGTAGAACACTGTACATGAATTCCTTAAAGAGAGCACAATTTTTTTACCTCATTTTAAAAGGTAAAATAGCACTATCACTTTAGATCTAGAGACAATGACCAAACTGGTCTGTAAACACCCCAAAGCACTAAGGCTCATTTCTGTGTGGATTAGAAGAACTCACCATGTCCTGCCCCAGAGGTGGCAGGTTATCCACTTCACTGAGGTCGGCCTGTGCCTGCTGAACCGCGTGCATGCTGGTGTTGATGGTCCCCATCAGGGCCTGCTGAGCTGAGGTCTGCAAGGCAGAGCAAGGCAATGGCTGTGCTTTCTTCCAGAGGGCACCTCAAGCACGTCACGTGCATGAGGAGACCCTGAGTGACAATAGTCCAGCAACCACCCCCGGCCATTTCAGAGAGCTGCCTTTCTCATGGCACAATGGAAAAAGCAAAGCTCCCAAACTCTTCTCACAGTCTTGATTCTGCTTATGCCATTTTATACTCCTCGGTACTTTCACACACGTGTAAAGTGCTCACCTTTCTCAGCTCAAACAATGGCCAAGAGACACACACAAACCCACTGAGCTGGCTTAGAGACCTGCATTCGAGTAGCATGAAAACTCGATTTGCTTCTAGGAGATCATTATTGATTTCCTGGGACAGCCTCCCAAATGCAATCAGGGACGATTCTAAAACTGAATTGTCATCAATATGCATAAGCTAAGAGAGAACTGAAAGGGTTTAGGCAGACCAGGATGCTGTCTGGATGGAGTGTCTGTGGCAAGGTTTTGGCTGCAGGGGTGGCCTCTGGGAGAATTAGCCAGGGGCTGCCCCATGCTGAGCACAGCTGGTTCTAAACAGCTCCAACAGACCTGGCACAGGACACAGCTGAGGGCAGCAGCCACACAGGTGGCACCTCTGGGAAAAATTGGTGAGAAAGACAACAACAACCTTGCAAATGCCAGTGCCTGAGAGGGATGTGGAGGGGATGCTCGAGACAGCAGAGCTGAGTTTCCTTAGCCTGTGGGAGAAAGCAAAGTGCAGCAGGTATTTCCCTGCAGTCTGTGGAGGGGGCTATGGTGGAGCAGATACCCCCACATCTGCCCTGCAGACCACAGAAGACCCCATGCTGCAGCAGGTGGGTATTTCCCTGAAAGGAGCTACAGACTATGGAGAGCCTGTGCTGGAGCAGGGCCTTGCCAGGAAGGAGCCCAGTGCTGGAGCAGCCTCTCCTGAAGGGAACTGCAGCTCACAGGGCACCCTCACTTGAGCCAGTTTATCCTGAATGACTGCAGCTCACAGGAGGGACACACTGGAGCTGGGGGAAAGTGTGAGGAGGAAGAAGCAGAGAGGGGCTGTTACAAATTTACCACTTGCGACCAAGGAGCAGAATAGTTAAAAGGAGTGAAGTTGAGTCTGTGTAAAAAAAGGGAGTGGGCAAGAAGGGTTTTTAGTTTTCATCTGTTTCTCACCATCCAGCTGTATTTTAACTGACAATAAATTAAATTCATTATCTCCAAGCTGATTCCGTTGTGGCCATGAATGTAATTGATGATCTCCCTGTCTTTACCTTGACCTACACTGATACAAAGCTTTTTAAAATCTTATATATCTTTCATACACACTTTGCTTGAGGAGTAGGGGTGAAAAAGCAGCTGGGCAGGCATCTGGCAAACAGCCAAGGTCAACACAGACTACTCTTCTAGTATTATGTCATGATCTTAAGCATTGATTATATTCTCTAAATGCTGTTTAGGGCTTGTGAAAGTCTTTGATTTAAATGAAAAAAAGCACTATCAGCTTTAAGCCTGCTAAAAAATTTCCAAGTTGGTGGGCTAGTGATAACCTAGAAGTAAACCTTATCCTAAAAATTGCTTACTTTTGCCAGTCTTTAAACCTTTTTTTTTTGCCCTTTGAATACTAGTTTTAGCTACTTAGAAGTAAAGAAAAGGCTGGAAGAGCCTGCTTCAAAGAAAATGAGGAAATAAGTCAAAATGTGACACCTTAAATATTTAAGGGATACTCAAAACTTATGTTTGGTAGAACAGTCAGGAAGTTACAGCCAGGACTCCTGCTCTTAAATATATGAATAATATGCCGCTTCCGACTACTTGCTGCACAGACAGGTTTCACACACGAAACAAGGAGGTTTCTCACAAGTGGGGGCATATGTCCTCTGTGCATCTGGCCAGTTGTGACTTGCTGCTGGGGAGAGGGCATGATGCCAATGTTGAAAGTCTCGGGGCCGCTGGAGCCGGAGCGCATCACAGCCGGCAGTGCCACGGAGCTGTGCTCCACCTTCCCGGTGCGGTTGAACTGCTGCTGCAGAATAGTGGATCTGGGAAAACACATCCAACACGGAATTAGCGAGCTCCTGCAAATCGAGTTCTGCCAGTTCTTCCTCTAAGATTTAAATTATATTTCACAACATTTGGAGAAGCTGGGAAACTTTATGGTTTTTCTTTCTAACCCTTTTCTAACATATTAGAAAAAAGACAATCTGGAGCTTCTGGTAGATCAGTTATTAATAGCACTAATGAGCAGGCACCAAAGAAAGATGGCAATGGGCAGTTTTGTTATACATGATACAATAGCTTTATCCCTTTTAGATGCGTGGCAGACAGAACCAGAACAAGGTTTATGGCATAACAACTGGTTTCAGCTGGATCACAGGCTGATCAATAGAAAATAGAAGCATGAACCTTGGGGAGATCTTTTGCAAGTACTCCCTAGAAGTGGGATAAAAACTTTCTTTCTTTCTTCCACCTTTATACAAACAAGCACACACAGTACTTGAAATAATCTGGCAGTTGATCAGATAATGGGCTGGAGAATAATAAATAAAGTTACTGCCATCCAGGGTCATGAACTGCTTTGCCAGATATACTGCTCATATTTAAACATGATTCAAGCTATAACAGCTAGAAGCATTGACAGAAATTCAGGCTTTAACAACAACACTCTGCTGAGGGAAAAAAAAAGTGATTTCAACTGTGAAAAAATCTTGTATTTATCTACTACAAGTTTTGGGCTTCTCTGCACAGCACTTAGCTAACAGTATATTCTGGTAGTGATTTGGAAAGGGCCATGTCAAAATAAAGCACATCTGAACATGTGTGATCCATCAAAAGATGAAATTTCCCATAAGGCCACAGGAAATAGCTAACAAATCTATCTCACATAAACTGTATGCTTAACAATAAATCAAATTGACTTTTCACATACACACTGCTGACACTGTCACCCTTAAGAGTTCCAAGAAAAGACTTGAGTGGCTCATTTCAGCTTGAAATGTCACAAATCTGTTTCTATTGTCTCACTGCACAGAAAGATGTGACATTCCTTTTCAAGAGTGTGGCCAGCTCTGAAGTTCTGTGTTTTGCTGTATTCAGTTACTCTCCCATCAAAACCATAACCTGACCTACTTGTACCAAACCTTTTCCTCTACCCACACCACACATCTGATGGGTTTTTGCTGGTGAAATGAGTCAGTTCTGCTCATAACACTGTGTACAACTAAACTGACAGGAGTCAAATCTACTGGAAACCATGGAACTAGCAGACACAAGCAACCAAAACCTTGAAAATCATACATGAAGATGAAAAAAATACTACAACTTTTCAGCTCTGCTTCATTATCCTCCTCTCTCTGCCCCAGCATTTTACTGAATTGCAGCCTGAGTGCCTTTGTTCAAGGGTCAAGTTAGCACAACCTGGTGCCACTGCTGGTTGCCCCAACCAACAATTTTATGATGAATACCTGCTCTTCAATCCTTGAATGAAGCTAGGAGCCTGCTGAATTGCCTGGGGATAGCCTTCCTTCTATTGAAATACTCTGTAGGAAACCATTATTTAACAGTAATAACTGTACTACTTCATTTGAAAAAGCTGCCGCAGCTAAATGTGGCACTCTTAAAGACAGACCATTTCCTCCTGTTGCATGCACTCACTTCTTAGGTGAAACAGATTCTTCCAACATGGTTGATTCCTCATCACCTTCAAGCCCAAATCTATCTTTACTTTGTTTCTGGAGGGGGGGGAAAAAAAGAGAAGTTAAACAATACATGTTGTTTTTTGCTTTCTCTCCACCATTTCCTTGCCATTTATCACAAACCTAATCGAAAGACCTGTAGAACCTTGTCTGGTGCTGAACACCACGCTGTTGGGCAGTGACTGACAATACAACCTCCACCGGAGAAGAGGTGCTCTTCAGCATTTAACAGCCCAGGTTCTAAACCCTGGCAGATGAAGGACACAGAGGAAAAAAGCCTGCTGGTGCCTTTTTGAACAAAGGTATAAGGAACGTGCTGAAATTTACTGTATGGTGCTACCTGTCAGTAGGAAATACACATCCATAAGTAAAGACTATAAATTGAATACTGTCTCCAAGTTATTTTATCATAGGTATTTTAAAGTTCAGGACAATCCGACTTCTTGAGGCAGGGGTTTTTTAGTGCTAAGAGAGATTTGCAAATATACGTAAGGGCAGTAAGTCTAAATGACTAGAAACAACAGGAAACAACAAATCATAGAAATGGCGCCTTATAAAAACAGTCTATTTCTACTTGATGCCTAGTGCAGAGAAACTGTCTGCTTTTCACCTTGCTACATGATTTATAGTCTGAGTCCATATAGATGAATATAAATAGAGGAGTATCCACTATGACCTTGGATACATTTAAGATGAACTCCTCATGCACATCTATATGAACACATGACTTTGGAGAAAAGAAGTTCTTACAATCAGAGTTTGATTTTATGCATGAACCGAAATTCCCTATTTCTAATCAAGATTGTGCCTTACTTCCACAACAACATGAAGTAAAAAAAAAAAGTCTACTGTTTTTAATTTAAGTATAAGCAACTCAAGTTCAGGATTCCCTGTCACCTGATTAATGACCTATCACTAAAATTGCAGGGCATGAGGGGCTGGGTGGAGGAAGGGGAACACTCTACTAATAACACTTGAGCAGAAAAAAATGTACCTATCAATGCACACCGGAGAAAATGAGTTGGACCAGTCCAAAACACACCAAGAATTAACAATATGCAACTGAGAGCAATAAAACCCACTTTGAGGCATCCATCACAGAGATAACGTGGGCTCGACAACTGTGAACTGCAGCTTCTCATATGAATCATGGGTGTTTATGCTTTAACCTGTTCTTAATTCATTCTTTTTAAACTGCCTGTGTCAGCAGATGGTAGAGAAAAAAAAAAATCAAAGGACTGGGAGTGGAAATTCACACATTTGTATTCTATCAAGACAGAAGGCTGCTTTCATTAAGCACTAGAGGGCAAAGCTACTTTTGAAACAAGTTTTAAACCATCTACAGAAACCTGCAATTTATTTGATGTTTATTAAACCTGAGCCTGACAGCCTCAGAGAAAAAGGCATGTGATGAACTCTGTGTGATGAATTCTGGCAATCCTCCTCAACCTCTTATTACATAACACTTGATGTTACATCCCACATTGCTCACATGAACAAAGGCGATAAATTCTTCTGGGCTACTTAACTTTGTGATTTCTTACTACTAAAATCCATTACAGTAAATAATGATGTCGTTTGGAATGTCAATAAAGCAAAAAATTTGATGAGAAGCAATCAGAACACCTCGCTTTTCTATACAACATGCTTAGAATAGGACCTTTCAGCTCCATGTTTGCTCGCAAACTTGCCATTTTTTGCTGTTGCACTTGCTTGGGAATACTTTGAATACTGGAGATGCATATCAGCCCTTCCTCTCTCCTGCCAGGCACATTCCATAAAAACAAGTTTCAAAGCAGTCTGACCTCTTCACAAACACTGATTTTATCCCTCTCTGCACAATTCTAATTCTTTGCTTTATTAATTACAGTGTTTTTGAAGCAATGTACTGTTGGGGCTTTTTGGTTTGTTTTTCTGGCCAAAAAACTCTCTCAGCTTTGGTACATTATATACAAGAGCACCTGGACAACTACTGTGTAGTCCTTGCTGTAGTTTTAAACACTGTTTCTAGGGTAATTTCTTCCCACCTGATTCATCACTTTGGGCCATAGCTTAAAAACCCATAGCTGAAGCTTGGGACTCTTCCCTGGATATACACTCACAGTCACCAGGTCACCTTCCAGACAGAAAAGCAAAGCCCAGGAGTGCTGTACTGAGCCTGCTCCACACTAGAGATGTAGTAAATAGCCTTGATTTTTCCAGAAGCAGTGGCCCACTTGCAGGTAAAAATACAGAACACCAAAACACAAGATACAACACTGACTTCATGAGAGAAAAACTGCAGTTTTCAAACATATCTGAGGTTTTGCATTGGCTTTTTTGCTACATGCCAAGATGTTAACACTGTACCTTCTTTAGGATGATATCAATGTAACCTGCAATTAATTGAGAGATCTGTTCTCCTTCAGTGGTCTGTACTGAGTAATAGCTTTCCTGATATTCACCAAAATCCTGAAGAAAAAGGGGAAAAAACCAAAACCTATTTGAAAATGCAAAGTAAGTAAATGAAGAAACAGTATCAAATACAAGTGAGAAAATTCAAATTTTAAAATTGTATAGACATTTAATTATATCCAACAGTAAGTTAAACTGCTCCAAGATTCTAAACCAGTCTATATGGGGGACTAAGGGAGGAGAGAAGAATGCTTTTTATTTCAGCTTAATCACACACATTCCATAAACTGAAATGCCCAAGAGAGATTTCATCTAACTTTATCAGATTTGGTCACTTGAGGATGGAGAAAAGTTTTTTTAGAATTTAATCCTGGAGCATAATCATCCATGCAATTGGAAATTAGATGCACATGAATCAAGTGAATGCAATTTTTCAGTCTCTGCCTCTTGCTCCATCACTTGAAACAACCTTTTCATATCCAAAATGAATGTTGCAGTGGTTTCCTATGGATCAGCTAACAAAGTATCACATTCATGAAGCTTCTCTAAATTTGTGATTATCAAATGCATGAATGAGCCATCTGACTCTGTTTATGTTCGTAGTTTGCAAGTCACAAAGCACATTATGAATGACGAGGACCACAGCTATTTACACAAGTGTGAATAATGATGCTTTCTTAACTGTTCAGTACTTAGGCACAAACCAGATTTAAACAGTGGTTTATTAGAAGATTTAAACAGTACTTCTGAGGAACTGGCCTGTCTAGAAGCACCAAACTACAGACTAAACCTGGACTCCAGTGTGGGCCAATTTATTACTTGAGGACTCAGTGACTCCATATAATGCTAGAAAATTAGAGATAGAACAAGTTACAGCACAGAAACTGTTCTAAGTCTCCTTGCCACACAGATCACTTGTCCTCTGAATATACACAGAAAGATTACCAGAGTGAAGCTTTTAGGTGAAGCAGCCCAGCGTTTCACAGTTGTCAGTGGCCATTCCTGCAACACTTCCTTGGTCTTCTCATCCACACGCATCACTGAGTCCTTGGTGACCCCCAGCAAACGAGGAACCAGCTTGTTTTTGCCTTTCATTTTTTCCTGTAAAAAGGTGTGGAAGATTCTATTCCATACAAATGTAGCTTTCCACAGGAGAAAGGAAAAGCAAGATAGAATATACTGACAAAGGGAAGAAACTGCCATGCAGACAGTGACAATTTAAAACTCCAGGCTTAGTTTGTCTGTTTACAGACAATGATTTTCAAGCAACGCATTATAAAGCTCTGATCTTTAGTGCATCTTTACTACTCAGTTCAAAAGACAATCCCTCTTCTCACTCCTCCAGGAAACAAGTATTTTAGTGGTTGAGGTAGCAAACCTTTGCTTAGTGAGGGATCTGAGGTAATCCTTGGTAAACCAAGGATACAGCATGGTCACAGCAAGAGCTACGTTACCTTAACAAGAAAAAACGACACCCCGTAGGTGCGCAGGGAACGCGCCAGCTTCACATACTTCACTTTGGCTTCTATTTCAGTCATCTCACCACAGTTTTTGTGCTCCTGTAAGAGAATTCAGTACCAATTAGGCAGAACCTGCACTTTCTGGAAACAAAAAAAGGGTACAGCTTTTATCTATTTCAGAATGCTTAGTTAATAATCATTACAATTAGAATATTTGAAAAAAATACTGGGTAGAAATGTTAGCAAAACTATCATATAATCCTTCACATCAGAGAAAATAAACAACCTGGGCAAATAGAACACTCCTCTTGAACCATCAACCATTCAATCTGTGTCTCAGATCATGCACTTTTAAACCACTTCTGACACAGTTTAAAATTCTAGAAATTCTAAAATTCTAAAATTTCTGCCAACTGACACCATTAGGTTTCATATAATTAACACCTCTTCACTCAGTTTTTAAAAACCATTTTAATGTACCAGCAGCCTTTTTTTCCCCCCTAGAAACAGATTCTTTATTCCTGCTTTGTGCCCAGAACTTCTGATCCATGACAGCCTCACACTTTGTACTTGACCATTTCTCATGTCTTGCAGGTACTTCCAACAGACCTTTTTTTGCCAGTTGCAACATTATCCAGAATTTTCTTTCCATCACATGAAAATAATTCTACAGCGGAGGAACAAGCAAAGATTTTTCTAAATAGTTCTTCCTGAAATACTCTTTTAAGTGTGTCTTGTAACTCAGTCTCTATTTATTATTTAAACAACTTGCTCATTAGCGGATTGATGATTACCTGTAAATAATGACATGCACCCATCTTATGTATTCAAACTTCATCCCAGCATCTGCTCTCCTATCCCAGACCACTGTGATGAAAATCATAACCAAATGCCTCGCTACTCAAATCCTGTTCGTGGGATTCCCTATCCCACCCATTTTCCCCTCACGTGCTTCTCAACTGCTGGGTGCCACCTCTTTCATGCTGACTGATGGCAGCAGGGGGAGCACCAGGAACATGGGAAACACCTTCCCACTCGTTCCCACCTCGACAGTGTGGGAGCTTCCAAAGGGGAGCGCTGGGAGGAGCAACTGCAACTCCGAAAACCTCTTGCATCCCAAGAACACAGGCTGCTCCTATCTGTGAACTTCAGCACAGAGAACACAGCCAGGATCCCGAAAGAGCAAGCAGCACAAATGGAGTCACTGCAGATGGAATATTTGGCGAAAAACACCTGCCAAGCTCCAGAATTTCATGACGTGGTAAACAGCTGGTTTTTTTTCCAAAAGACAGCTCACACATTCTACCCTGCTATCAAATCTTTGCCCAGATCAGTACCCCCACTGATGAGCTTGTGGGCCATGCACTAAAGCACGCAATGACTGAGACTACTCATAGGTCATATCTGACATGGGCAAAATTCCCATGCTATGAACACCATGGCCACGATACTCAGAGGTGAATAAATCTGGTTTTCACTTGAACAGCTATGTCACTGCACCACCTAAAGGTGCACAGAGAAGTGTGAGACATACTCATCTATAAGGAAGTTCTGAAAACTCCAGGTAGAACAGACCTACTAAGTTATAGAATTCTTCAGCTGGGAGTGTAGCAGACAAAGAAAGGGTGTGTCCTGCTCCTGCTCTTGTCTCCCAGGCTGAGATCACAGATCTCTGGTGTGTCCTTCCAGAAGCCAGTGGGCAGAGACACCTGGTGCATCTACAGTACTCAGACTCTGAGACCACTTCTAATAGGATCAGTACATTTTACCATTTTATACTCAACTGCTCCAGTCTTTTACAATAGAGTGATTCCCCCACGCACCACTGAATTCGAGCATTAACAAGCAGAACTGAGGCTCATGTTTGAAATTAAAACTGGCTTTCCAAAACATGTGTCTATTTTAGTACAGATACACATCTTTATATTCCAATCCAACTGACAAAAAGATCTTAAAAATACTGAATTTTCACTATCTCCCTTTAACAAAGCACATTTTTTCATCAGTGAAGGAAAAAGGATCAGGACAATAAATCTGCTTAAGAAATAAAATAAAAGCTATCAAATACTTCATTTTCTGATAGCTATATAGTTCAAGTAGATACAAAGTATACACCTGGGAAATACTGACTTTTTCTTATAAAGGTAGTGAAATTATAGTAGTTTTTTCAGCCTCACAGTTACCTGAAATATTCTCTTTTCAGCCCCTCTTTGTTTGGTATATTCTTTAGGCAGGAATTCTTTCAGGCTAGGGAGAAAAAAAAAAAGAAATTCCAAAGTTAATGGTTCCTTCTTGAGGAGGGATGCTCTCCATACATCTTTACTGGCACTAGGTCTCCCCAGCAGGTCATTTTCCACCTGAAGAAACTTGCACGGTTAAAATAATTAGTCTCTAAGGACTCCCCCTACTTTGGACTATTTAAGAATCACAGAAAAAATACAACTGGAGAATGTCCTCTTTATTTTGATGTATTCAATAAACAAACAACATTTAACTGGAGGCTAGAACGACCTACTAAGATACAAAGTTAGAAGTTTTGAGAAGGATGGATTGTTTTAAACAAGATTGGCAAAAAAATGGCTCAACTGTTTTTAGGGAGCTGCTTTGGTTTTGTATCTTGAGGGGATGGGTATTTGTGTTGGGTTTTTTGTTTATATTACTGAGCTTTTTTCGTGTATTTGTTTTTAAATACAAGAGCCTGCCATTGCAGACAATCAACGAAATAGCTTGAAAGACTAAATTATGATTTTGTGCTTCAAAAATATTACTCAGTACTGAGATGACACATTTTGTCCTTTCCATAAAGCTCTAGCATTATAAAACGAAGTAAGAACAACTGCTCTTGCTAATCTTTCTTCTGATATTCTAGTAGCTACATCTCACTAAAACATGATAATAAAACCCTTTCTTGGGGACTTATTTACAAAGACATCATGGGGTAGGGAAGGCTGAAGAGCCAAATTAAAACTGTAGATAAGGACTGAATACAACTTATTGTCTTAAAAGCTGGTGTCTCTACTATGAAACAACTGGTGTTTTTATACAGAATTTCACAGGTTCAAACCAGTTCAGTTAAATTCAATCCCAAGGCAAATTAAAAAAACAACAAACCCAAACCTGAATTAAACAGAGTTTCATTCTGGAAATGGATTTATTTAAACAAATTATAGTCATCATTGCAGTTTAAATTCTCATCTTTTATCAGCTACAGTTAATTTTCTCAGCTATCTGTACGTAGATAAACTATCAAAATCAGTACATTTTTAAGCCTAGCTACTTACTTTTTAATTAATATAACACTTTAAAAACCATTGCTAAGCAAACATTACTTGGAGCTTCATAAGCAGCAAAAGTTAAGAAAAGAACTTTGTGCTCTGTCCCCTAAGCAGCAACTGTAATGCCCCTGCACATGAGGGTGGCAGTTGGATTGGAAGCTCTTTCCTTCTATCACCTTCCATCATTTTTAAATCAAGAGACAAGCAATCACCTCAGCTGAAAGGGTGAAATGCCAGTTATGAACAGACTGAAATGATTTTAATTCTGCTTATAATCCAGATATTTTCTTTACAAACATAGTTTCACTTCATTTTGTAGCTTTTTAATGGAGCTAGCAAAAAGAATGGAAATGTCTTGTAATTTAGCCTTCCTTAATCCCTTAAATACAACATATTAGAAGGGACATTGAACTCAGTTAAAAACAGCTAATAGCAAACAGTGTTGATTTAACTTGATTTACACTGAGTTTCACCTTCCAGTTCCTTAAAAAATTATACATGAGTGCCAACATTTTGATTATTTTTCATTAGCATAAAGGTGTTCTTAAAAATACAGCTTAATTCAGCAAATCAGGTTAGATTCAAGAACTGAGTTCGGCATCAAGCTCAATTATCATTTGCAGCTTTTCTGTTTGCCAGTGTGCTTGTGAGGAAGTGCAAGCGTGCAGTTTGAGGTGCTCCTTTCCTATCTGCAGATGAACAGTGCGAGCTCTTTATGAGATATTCTCCCAGCAAATTCAGCCCCAGGGGACCTCGGTAGGTGCCATGCAAAACTACACCTGTACCATGAAGGGCACAAAGAAGGACTACTTGAAATTTGATAGTTTAATGCTTTCACAATTTACTTTGGCATGAGCTTCAAGGGAATTCCAACAACCAATACCAACGTCTTAGCAAGATGCAGGCAATAATCTTCAACTGTGCCAAGAATACTTTAGCAATGACAAAAAAGGATACAAAAGGTCTCTCTATACAAACATATTGTAGACATGACAAACTAAACTAAGCTGTTTCCAAACAATTCCATGAAATAATAATGCTATTCTGTTCTGTGCTGTTTTCTGTATGAGCTGACAGATTCTCCCTAAGGGAAACTGTAGCATCTTGAGGTTTCAGTAACGAGTGACTGGATACCTCTCGAATGTATTTCACACACTGAGCTACAGCATACAGTTTATATAAAACAAAACTACTTTCTTACTTGAAAAGAATCAGTGTTTATGCACCAAACAGTAGAAAACAGTTGGATAAAACTTTAAAAAAAGCTCACTCTTTTTCAAGAGGATAAAAAAACCAAAACAAACGAAGTTTTTTTCTGAAAGGCTGAGAGATGTGTCTTCAGAAAAAAATAATGAGCATTTAACTACACTATTTCTAGATATTGCTCATAGTGAGCCAGGATCACCTGGCTCACTTAGACTCACAAAACAAAAGCATGAGGTTTCACAAAAAGTCTGTCATGAAGGCTTTGTAAAACCAAATGCATTAACACTAAATCATAAACATGCACACTTCTAATTAGGAGACAATGACCAGGGACTTACGGTTCTGGGGCAGGTTCATCTACAGAGGACAAAAACTGAATTACCTCTAAATCAGAAATGCTTAATTTTATGAAACTGATTAAACACCAGGACAGAGAGCAATTACACTTGGTTACCTGCCAAGTTTGGTTCTAATACAATCAAAGCCCTAAATGAAAATAAAACAACAGTAGAGAAAATGCCCTGCAGAACATAAGAAGGTTCTAAATTTTGGAATTCTGGTTCAAAATGGTTTCCACTGGAGTAACACTCTTTTTCTAAGATATGGTTCAGTTATTAATATCTTTCAGCTCTATTAGAATTTTAAAAAAATGCACATTATATGAATGATGACTATTTCGTGATGGACTCCAAACCATTCAGCATTGCATACAAAGAAGTATCATCCAGCCAGTAGCTTCAGTCTGCCATAAAACACACTTACTGTATGGAGTTTGAAAAAACCAAGTAGTACATTAGAAAATCATAGGAAAATTTAAGCAACCGAACGCTGTACAGCAGTTGGCAAAAGCCGCTGGTTAAACTTGTGGGAAATTACTGCTTTAAAAATTAAAAGCAAGTATGGGGAACACCTAACTCTTGAAATCATTACCATGACACGAGATTAGCTTATCATGAGAATACCCCAATGGTTGGCTGCAGGAACACTCTTCAGTGAGTGGAGGGAGAAGGGAAGAATAAGCAGAGAGATTGTTGTGTAACTGGTCACAGTTCTAGGAAATAAAAACCAGGAGTACACTGAAGCTGTTACACTGAGTCCCTGTAATTCTTAGGCATGAATAGTTCTAATAGGAACTATTCATGGGCCAATCAGGAGCAGACAGACAGTAAAAAGAAAAGCTGATTATTAATTGGAACCGAAAGATGTTTATTTGCATAACTGAACTGCTTCTTCAGGAATATCTTTCAGAAGTGAAGTGTTTCAAACAACCAGTGCTGCAGCAATGCCATGTTCCACAGCAAGACATCACTTCACAGTGATTCCCTGAGATACTGTAAACACCAGAGTGGCTCACAAAGGAAGCCTGAAGCAGCACTGAGCACTCTGCCAGTGGAACAGGACAGAAACCAAATACGCACCCATTGTTTTGTGCCTCCAATTAAGGTATTTATCAGCCTCGTATGCAGGCAAGGCTTGATGGACTGTGCAGTAAATAGCTCTCTTTTACCTTCCTACATTGCTTTCCTCAGACTTCGGCCCTTGGTTAATTCTACTGCAGGTAAACCAATCAGAAAATCAAAATCAGTAGAAAAGTGGGACATCTAAATTTCAGTCAAACTTAACTTGCCCTGCTGATAGCAGTAAATTAAGTATCACAATAAAGACTAAAGGATGAGCCACTTGTAAGCAGGACTTCTGTCCAAGCCTGAAATGAAGAGCACAGTTCTAGAATTCCATTCATACAACACCCTGAGAAGGTGAATCTGACCAAGTGATTGATGCCACTAAAAAGTTTGCAAATTTAACCTCTACACACAGCCGTATTCACTTTATTTAAATGACAAGGCTTCTTTCCAGTCTTGTCCTTTCCTAGTACTAAGTGTGTACTTAACTGGCACTCTGGGAGGAGCCAGCACCCTGTGCTGTCTAATAAGCCACTGCCAAAGGTCCCCATATCAGCTAAGGCTGCTAATTTGTGCAGTAAGGCTCCTTTCACTGGGAGATTTGCTATAGGAAACACACTGAATCTGACTACCTCTGCTTGGAGTAATAAAATGTGTTTAATCTGTGACATCTCAACATTAATTACACTTGAGGTCACCCAAATTTAGAAGTTAGAAGTGTTTACTCTAAAAATCCAGGTTTGTGTTTGTGTTCTACATGAGGTCCAAACTGGATCTGTGCTTGAAAGCCTCCAAATTCACAGGCCTTCTCAAAGGAGACGGGATGGGAACCATTCAGAATGTCATCACGAGCCTAGAGGAGATAAACAAAGATATGTCAAGGACACCCAAAACAACTATTCCAGCTCAAATTCCTTGAAAGCTTGAATACAGCCAGCAACACACACTTTTCCTTCTGAATGTCTTTATTATTCCGTTCTGGATGTGTACGTGACTGATAAAACAAAGGGCTAGATTATTTCATTGTGAGTATCTATGGAGACTTACTGAAGATATGATTGTAACAGCTTTGATCAAAAAGAGAACTTGACAGCCATTTCCTGATGCACGTAAATAAAATACAACATGCACATACACTTCTGTGTGTGTACACACACATATACAGATACATGTCTGTGCACATACACACATTGAAAAGCTTTCATCCTACTGCCTCATACAGGAGGGAAAAGGACCTCCATAACTAGTATGTAAAATCTAAATTACTATTAGAGATACTGCAACAGTAGAAGGCACACAGCATTTTTTTTTCCTTCTGTGTAAATCTGGCGGTCATTGAAGATGACAGATTTTATAGGTCTGGCAATAGAAGGCTCACCTATGCAGAGACAAAGCAATGACAAAGCATTATCAACACATACTGTCATACCAGCCTGAATGAAATATTTTAGTGGCAGGAGAACAGCTCAGTGTGGCAGTCTTCTAAAAAAACTTGGAAAATGTACTGCTGTTCTGTAAGCAATAGGACAGCCTTATCTTTTGCCTCTGATTTTAAAAACATAATTTAGAGCAACGTCAAGTATGACAACAGCGCATTACATCAAACCTTCTTTTTTTTTTTACTTTTAAAAAAACCCCCACGTTCAACAAAGAGTTTAAAAGCCTACTTTTTTTCAGACTGAATTGCAGGCAACTGCAATGGCACCCTCAGTTAAATAGTATCTTCTGCATAAAGCTCCTGGCTTTGCTAAGTACAGTCCCTCTAACAGTTTTGGGAACCTGTTTTGACGGACACCTACTGTGCTCCATGACACGAACACTTTTGACTGGAAGCCTGCCTGCCCTGCGTGCTGTCTGGGTGTAAGATCGGAAAGGAGGGCAGAAGCAGCTCTCTCACTGATCAGGCAGAAGAGAAAAAGACATGAGAAACAGAAAGATGTTCACAAGACTGACCTGAGATTCCACATTACACAGAGAGCACCATCCATAGAAGAGAAGAGGGAGAAGAACTAAAAAGAGCCACTTGGGACTAAAGACATGTACAAATTTTAAGGAAGCAGGACGTGAAAGCCAGTGGATTTTTGGCTCAGTGTCCATTACTGGGTTCAAAGTATTTGATTAAAAAAAAAATCATCAAAGCCTCTGTACTATCATGTGGTTTTGGAGGGATCGACAAAAGAGTAAAACTAAAGCACATCCAGAACTGGAATTCAGGAAGATGGAGTACTTAAGCAGAAAAATTTTTCTAACTAAGGTACATAGGTTTCCTCAGCAAGGTAGAAGCTACTGTACCTGAACATAAAGCAAATTAAGCTGAACAGGATCTCTTGAATCTACATTCTGGTCTGAATAAAAGAACTTTCGTCTCAAGAGTAGCGTTTCATTTTCATCCACTCCTTGCTCTCTGAAGGTCCGGCTGTGATCCAGCCAATTTACTGCAACAGAGCCACAGACATGCACATTGTTAAATCCACACTGTTGTCAGTGTTAAAGGCTGTTGTGAAATTCATGGGATAATTGGCATTTCCACTGTGGAGGGAAACTCCACAAGAAATGTTGCTTTCATTTCTGTTTCTAGTCGTTAGTACTGAAGGTTTGCTACAAATAAGAACTGAAAAACAGCACTGCTGAGCAACAAGGATATACCACAGTATAAACACCGGTAATATTGTTGACGAAACAACTATAGTAATGTTTTACCACTAAATTTAGATCTTCAAAGCTTCACTACAATTTAAGTTTACCACATTTTACCCATAAAACAAATGATTCTGTTTACCTTCCTGTTTACTCTGAACACAATTTAAAAACATCTTCCTGCTACTTACAGTTCACCTTAGTGTCTTACAGTAAAACAGAAAAAACGGTTCTCATGACTTAACACACAAAAATCAAATACTTAGTTCTTTGGCAAACTTCACTTACAGTTAAAACTTACACCTTCAAACATGAAACTACCTTTAGATGGCTTTCAGTAGGCATCAATTATGAAATATGCAATTTTAATCAAGAGACAAAAATGACCCTTCACACTTAAGTTGGAATACCCCTACCAAACACGTAACAAAAAGCACTTCAAAACACCTGCTGACTTCAGAGGCATTGTCTTGCCCATTCACTTAATTTAAAAAATACTCAGTCACAGACAGCGCTACATATAAAGGGATGCAAAAATACAGTCAGGAACCAACCGAGACACACTGACTAGTCTAAAAATTAATTCCTGCATGGCTTCCTTGCATTATACTGCAGACAGATATTAATCAAACAATTACCCTGGAATACATTACTCACAATCATCATCTGTATGAAGCTTTGCCTTCAGTTTTTCCATTTTCCTTTCATCACGTAACAGAGTCCTATCTTTCTTAAGCGTTCCTGTACTCTCCTCTTTCTTCTCTTCGATGCTCTCCTGGATTAAGGAATATTCCTCATAATTTGTTATTCCTGGAATTATAAATAAATCCAGTGCTCGTAACAATAAAAATTTAATACATTTTAGGATGGATGAAATATTCTTTTCCACATATTAAAATACCAATGGCTTATTCCAAACATAGTAAGAATATGCCAGATGAAATGCTACAACAGTGTATGGGGAACAAGAATACTACTCTACAACTTCTGCACTTAAGACATCTTGCCAATACCTGACCTTGTCTTTCCAATACATCATTTCTTTGTCATATGCTGTATTTGCCACTTTCAGAAAGGTATTAAGTATAAGGTATTTTTTTTCTGTTGCCTACCAAGAGAAGCTGCCAGTTTAAAAACACAATGGAATTTAAAATAGCAGTAAATTCCAAAATGGAGACAGGCTGTAGTAAATTTCCATTCAGGGATGCCTACAATTGCTTCCTGAGGACTGAGTAATTTCAGCTTGTCCATGATGTAAAAGAAATGTGACAGAGCCAACTGAGGAACAGAAACCATGTGAAATTTATAATTTTTTTTTTTTTTTAAGTGTTAAGACTCAACTCCTCCCGTGAATTTTACATGGAACTGAATCAAAAATCAGTTCACAATACTTAGCAGATGTGATAAGTTGTTCTCATTTCTTTGTTCTGTTTGGTTTTTTTGTACTGTTTGGAAAAGCATGTTTATGTTACCAGACAGCAAATTAAATGCTCACCTACGTGACCACATTCATGAAAAAAAGTCAAATTAATTTTTGAGGTAAATTAGTTACAGCATATTAGAATACAACATAGAAGAACTCAAAATTGAAATAGATTATTCACTTTCCAAGTAAAGTAATATAAATCAAATTAAGGCCGCTTGAATTCTAAAATGAGATTTAAGCATGGGTTTTCGGCTTAAATTAATCCATGTTGGACGCGTGCTTACAGTGCATGCATTAAATATGAATTTGTTTTCAAAAACGTTTATTTAGCTAAATACTGTGACAGACTATAAGCAATATGACACACTTTTGACCAGCTGCTCTGGATGGCTTCTATAAGTTGTTTTACAAATGATACAATTTTGTGATCAACTCTCAATCATAACAACACAAAGTCCTAAGTTTGGGTACATTTCAAGGTCAGCAGTGTTCCCCTTTTATCCAATTAAAACTGAGTATAAATTCAGTTCTAAATCTCTACCCCATAGCAGGAAAGAGTATGTAAATAAAATGTACAATAAAAAATTGGTACCTGTACTGTTGGATAACTTTGTGCCTGCACCTGCTAAATCCTGAAGTTTAAGGATACAGCTGACTCTCTACAGACTTTGATAAAACCTGGACAAGACGTTTCAAGAAAGCGTTCGGTAAATAGTAACTTAAAACAAATTGAAATTTTTCATGCGTGCCGATTTCTAGCCACATAACATCCTAACAATCAAAATTTAAATATGGCAGAAAAACAAATTTTTAAGCATGTGGCTCCCAGAACCTTACCTATCCTGCTGCAAATGGTAACCAGCAATTCGCCGACTGTTTTAGAATCATCCACCATGACTGTTTTCACTGAACCATCCAACATACGAATTTTCTGAGGTCTCTGTTTCTTTTTGTACTCCAGTATATCCTAGGAAATAAACACAACTGTTTCAAAATGCTTTTGGAAGCCACCACAAGCCAACGCACTACCTTAGATGTCTAAACCAGGATTCCCTTCCCACTCTCCAAGCCGGATTTTTCCTTTGATACTGTACACGCAAACTTACTCATTTAACAAACTTGAGAAGTGTCTACTTTTAGATCTGCCAATGTAATTTTTCAAGAATTGTCCTAAGTGGCAAGACCTAGTCAGGGCAAGATAGACCAAAGTGCCTTTTCCTGCAAAACCAAGTCCAGCATTTCAAAAGGACTGCAACGCCCTGTGGCTGTAGCAAGCTGGCCGTAACGTGAGCCAGTGTGACCTCACACCTCAAGTATACAAGAAACCAACTCTAGCACAAGGTCACCTCAAATATAAAGCATATAACAGAAGTTATTTTTCAACTTTCTGTTAATCATTCTATGAAGACACTACTGACCACAGCAGCTCACATCCACAACCTGATGCAGGAAAAAACTGACATCTGAGGCACAGCAAGGAAGAGGACGAGGTCAAGTTCAGGAACAGATTCAAGACCCTCCTACCCCTCCAAATGCTAAACATTCTTCTTGCTATTTAGGAAACAAGTTTTTAAGAACACGGTCATGAAGGAAGCAACAGACTTTCACCATACCCCATTTCTCAGCATGTAATAATCCAGTGTTCTTCCAGCCTCCAGCCATATACCTTTTCGAGGATCATCATCTGACAAGAACAATCCATAGTCAGACGCTGCGGAACAGAACAGACAAGAGACACATTGAAAAATATCAAACCTAATGAAGCCAACATGGGTTTATTCAGGACTATTCAGCTTCAGGGTTAAGCCTACATTACACTCACCTTCCATTCTTAATAAACTTGGGTAGAATTTTTTTTCTGTTTAGTTTAGCAGCAGATAGCAGGGTACATCAGGCTTTACAGAAGACTTGAACAAAAGCTTCACTATCCCATCACATCTTCACACGTCACATCTATTGTGCATTATATTTGTAACTACTTTTCTTTGAGACAACTTTTTTTAAATGCTCACAGGTCCTGCTTTGGAATTGACTAACCAAAAATACAAGCAAGTTTGGCCTTAACCATAGTGTACTATTTCATGCAGCAGTTCTATTTCCAAAACACAGTTTGCTTTCAACCCTCCACAGAATGAGTTTATTATAAACTTGGGAATCCTTCTGGTAGATGACTCAAGTTTAGGTATTTAAAAATATACAAGGCTTCTAGAATTACATCCACAACAAACACGGGAAAAACTTGCATCTTTTGAAGGCTAAACAATGTCAGTTGATTGTTTCAGAAGTAAATTATAAAGTTTTCATTGCCACACAAAATCAAAACAAACCCAGGCTTAGGTTTCAAAGACTAAACTCCAGATACACAAAATGAAGTATCATGACTGTTAATTTAAGGCCTATCCATATGCATGAAGAGTCAATACAGATTATACTTCACAAACAACAACCAACCATTCAGCAGCTGAGCCTGTTCTGTTTGCAGTTCTGCAGGTTAAGCTAATGCCCCTTCCCATGGCCAGCAGTGCAGAGTCTGCTGCAGCACCTCTGGGCCCTACTTTGTTTACTTTCAGCCCTGTGTCAGGACACTTTAAACAGAAAGTCAGGTAAAAATACCTACAATTCTTGGATAATATTTCATTCTTACATGCCATGCATAGCAATAATTTACATTTAACAGCATTTACTTTAAACACACAACTACTTATGCAATTATATAAAGGACCTTACACTTAATTAATAAAAGTGAAATTGACTTACAAATAGACAATTTGAAAGGAAGAGTCCTTCCAAAAACAACTGAGTAAGATGAAAAACTTTCCCTGCTGACCTTAATTAAAAACTCCCCTGAAAGGTGAAGTGATCTGTACATACAGAGATGTTTATGATACGGATTCAACACAGAATCACTTCTGTAAGATTCTAGAATTTGTGCCTATAAATAGGTTGTGACATTTAGAAGCAGACAAAGCACTTTGCACAGAGCACAGAAGTACCAAGGAAGCACAGACTGCTCCGATACTCATTTCTGGGGCACACCCAGTAATGAAATGGCAGGAGCTGTGCAAATGGCACATGAAAATTATGGCCACTTTCGTGCTGGGACCAGGCTTGTGGCAGGAGTGAAATGGGGACAGCTGACAGTCGTAAGTGCATTTGCTGTTGTGCAGAACCAGTTTATCAACTGTACTGCACTACTGTGAGCCTTCTGAACTAACAGGCAAACACACACTTTAACAGCCAACAAGAAAGGGAAAGGGTATGTTGGAAACATTTCTGTTTATCGCTCAACTTCGTAGGGCTTTTTGAAGTTTGTAATTGCACTGCAATCATAAATAAAGGAAAAGCCCTACTATAAAATCTGAGAACTCCTTGGCTTTTCTTTGACGTTCATGATGTTCAGTGATATTTATCACTCAACATCTCTGAACTCAACAGTGGTCTACAAGCTCTGCCTTGAGAGACCAGCATGGTAAGAATGCACAGCTTTTATCTGAAAACTGAAGCTCTGTAACTAGACTTCCGAAGGACTCCTGCAAAGGAGAAGCAATTCTGAATAATAGTAATGAAGTCCATTACTAGCAAGTTTTTCTGACAATTCAGACAAGATTTTTGAAACAGCTGTAAAGGTTGAGAGCTTAAACCTCAATAAACAACCTGCTTTAAGAATTACATTCCAGTAGCACTACATACAACACAGCACCAAAGGGCTTTGAAGTATCTGAATTTTTTGACAACTTTGGCTATGTTAAAAGCAGACCTTTTGTCCATGGTATTTTCCAGTCTGCATTCACCTAATTTGCTCAAAAGGTACAGAGGACAGTTATATTCAATTAACATGTAGCACCATGGTAACTATGGTATGCACAGCATGGTGATGATTTTAGTTATTAACCAGTTTCAAACATTTCTCTTTGCACATTTTGGAGGTATCCAGCCATTCTTTTGTAATTCGTGTAGTCTCTTCCTTTGCTGAGGCACAAAATAAGTCTGCCCTGATTTTCTTAGGAAACATTGCCAGAAACAGTGCTTTAAGTAGGTAATATCAAAAAAATTGCTCTCCAAGCAGGAGAGCAATTTCTCATCTTTTAGGCAAACAAGATATTTACTTAAAAAGTCAAAATTTCAAAAAAAACATCCATTGTGGGAAAACCTTTGTGAGGACAAAAGGAAGAAAAACAACTCAGCTACTTTCCATCAGTTTAAAATCTGTTTGCACTTGTTTCCTTTCACTCCAGAGCCTTACAATTTAAATTAAAAAAAAAAAAAAAAACAAAACAGGAACAAGACAATGTAAAAAACCCCCATGGGTTTAAGTCCATTTTCAGTTCAGCCAATGAACTGACTTAGGACAAATTCAGGAACTCACCTTGCCCTGTCTGAGCCTCTGGCACTCGCTCCCGAATAACTCTACAGGCATCGTACACGGCAGTGGATGGTTCAAACTGCATCGTCTTCACCACATTGCACTGACGGACACAGATCTTCAAGGAAAGGGCTACCATGGTGCTAAGTCACTTGCAAGTTCCTACTAAAGTACCTGAAAAAACAGTAATGGCATTGCTGCTTACAATTTTCAATTTAATGCTTTAATATACTCAGCTTTTCATTAAACAGATGAAACTAGTTCAGTAGAATTAGATTTATTCAAATGAACTTCTTTATAAAGTCTCATTAGTATCATCAAGCTAGAAACTAACCAAAACATGTATTTTTCTCGGTATAATGGAAATTCATGTTTGAAAAACTTGTGTACACATACTAAATGTTTATACTTTCTTTGAGGTAGGTTGAAATGGTGCATAGAAAAACAAAACATTTATTGGGTATACTGCCAACATATTTACTGCTGACAGAAAATTATTTTTCTCTCACCACACATTTTTATTAGACCATTTAGACTAGCTGGTAACCAACAGTTTAAAATAACTGCTTCATCAAAAGTAGGATTTTCTTAGCACATAACTACTCTTCCCTGAAGATTCTGAAGTGTGCAATACAGTGTTATGGTTTTTCTCAAGTCTCCACATAGATTTACTAGATGTTTTTAGCCTGTTGCACAGCTACAGAGAGCTTCAAGAATGAGTTGTTTTCCACCTCAGTTCTATTTCAGAAACTACACCAAATTTGACAGCATTTTTTTACAGAAACAGGAAGCTACAGATGCTTTCTGTATTGTTTCATTTCATAGATAGTCTGGGTTTTGTCTCCAGTGTCTTCCCTTGCTGTTTTAACAGTTCAAACCACTCTTCCATCACTAGACTTTCCACAACGAGCTCCAAGAACTCTTCAGTACTTAAAACCTTTCTCCATAAATACAGAATGCACTAGAATCCCCAAATAATTTCTGCATCAATTTATGCGTGTGTTTTTAAATAGGAGTTTCCCAGGGGATCCTACTGACTAACTTGAAGAGCTGGAATTTTGTTTTCTTCGAGTTCAGGGGCCTGGCTTTACTTTTCATGTGACCCATATCCCTCACAACTGCTGACCCCACTGGTGGCCTGGCGACCGCAGGCCAGACTGTGCCCAACCCTGGCATTGCCGGTGAGCTCCTGTTGGTCACCACCAGCTCCAGTACTGCATTCACCCTGGAAGGGCTGGCTATTACCTGCTGCAGGAGGTTACCCTGCAGGCACTCCCTGAGTCTCCTGGATTGCCTACAGCTCACGGCGCTACTTTCCCAGCAGCTGCAGGAGTGGATGAAGTCCCCCAGCGGGATGAGGGCCTGTAATGCCTCCTGTTGCTGGAGCCAGCACTTTGTCAATTGGTTCGCCTGGATCGGGCGGCCTGCAGCAGACACCAGCCACGAGGTTCCCTTTGCTGCCTCAGACTCCGCAGGTTCTCAGCCTGCTCACGGCTGTTCTTCAGAGACAGCTCTTGGCACTCCCTCCCTCTCCTGACGTAGAGGGTAACACCTCCCCCTCTCCCCTCTGAACTGTGGGAAGCCATCGAGAGCCACACTCCAGCCATGGGATTCATCTCACCAGGTTTCAGTAAAGGCAACCAGGCCGTAGCTTTCCAGCAGCAAGGTGTCCTCCTGTTAGTGTGACACAATGCTGTACTGGCTAATTTAAAAACAAGCAGAGGTCCTGTTTCTTAGAGAATGTTCTTTTAAAAGTACATTGTTTAGGTTTTCAGCTTGTTAATATTTTCACTTTGTGATTATGCACCACATAAACCATGAACACATGTGGCAGAAGGAACCTCAAAAGGCAGCCTAGCATAGTACCTTGCCTTACAAAATGATGCATCCCTACACTGTCCCTGCCAGATGCTCATTTAATCCATTCTGACAACGCTCCATCGACATGGAGTCCACAACACTCATAGGTAAGCTGCTTCATTTTTATTTTTCTTTTTACTATTTCTACATTTTGGATGGTTCTCCCTCACACTAGTTTGCAACTTAGGTTCTCCACTCTGCAAAAGAGTATTTTTCCCCTTCCCTACATAAACAGACATGCAAATTTATCCCTGACATCTTTAATGCACATTAACAAGTTGGGGAACCTGTTACTGTGTCCTCCCGCTGCCACTCCTTTTTTTTTTCAGGATCAAATTCAACTCAAAGAAGGAAGGACCTAAATACATCAGTGGTCTGGTTTCCTTCAGTTCAGTGCTTTTGGTTTCAGAGACACAAAAGGATACTTCATCTGAAAAAGAGCTTATGAAAAGAGCTCATGACTTATCAGCTTCCTCCAACACTGTGTTCTCAAACTCAAGAGAAAGGTTTTCATTTGCCTCCTCCAGATTATCCTCAGGCTCTAAATCTCCCCACTTGGCTTTCAGTAATAAATGGGACAGGCAGTTTCCATCTCCTGGGTAACAGCCAGAACAGGACAGCTGTTTTTTCTCAAAAGAACTAAGAACTTGGTCAAGAAAAAGGGCTGAGATCACAAAGAAAAACCAGGGGAAAATATCCTCTATGCTCCCTTTATTTTCTATACATTGATTCTCACCACATTTAAATATTTCTCTGTGCAAGTAATGGACTCTATGCTTCACCCAAAATCACTCATTCTGTGGAATGGCTGACCAAAAGCTAAAAGGATCCTGGAAATTAGGAGAATTTTACATGAAGTGGTTTGCCTGGTACTGTCTAATTCTCTGTGAGTAATGAAGTAGGAAATTTCTAAATCAGACTATGACTGATCTGTGCTTGTAAGGTGGGAGGATGGAATAATAAATTATGGATCTGACAGCTTTGGGAGAGACAGCAGCAGCTTCGAGCTCTTAAAAAAGCCACAGATAATAACTCAGAAAACCCAGTGCCTGCAGATACATATCAGAGTGTGTATGTCAAGGCCTCAAGCTGAACCATCACAGTGCTCATGTTCTGGAAAATCTGAACAAAACAAAATTCTAACCAGTGCTTGAATTAAAATGAGCAGGCCTCGGTGTACTCACAGGGATACCTTACCAGCAAAGCAAACAAGCACAAATATTTCAAACACATATTATCCAAGATAATAAGATATAAGGTAAGATAGGAAGATATTATCCCGAGATGTGATCAAAGACTGAAAAGTAAAACAAGAATGAGGCAGCAGTAAGTAACTTCAAGCTGGAGGAATGTGTGCCTCTGGGTTAAGGAGTGATTGCACACAATTAGCCAGAACATCTGTGGCAGGAGCACCCTCCAGCACAGGAGCAGGAGGGAAACACTGTCCCAGCTGGGTCACCGTGGGCTCTGGTCCCTGGGCCTCGGCAGGACAAAGCTTGAGCAGAGCAGACACCTCCCCTCCATTTGCACAGCCTTTCTGCAAGCCTCAGCTGAGTTACTGTGTCCTTCCCCAAAGCTCCCTGCCTGGACACATTCTCACTAGAGCTAGGATGCTGTTACTACTAAATTACAAAAGGTGTGGGCTTAGAAGCAGATACATACTCCATGAACTGTTAAAATATTTTTCTTTAATAATTTCTCTTTATTAAAAAAAGATTCCTGAAATTCTAAGGATCAATATTTACAAAACTAAACATCTCTTCATATCTTGTAAAGTAGGTATTTTCAGTGAAACAATTTGAACATAAAATACAAAAAAACGTTCTTTGATGAAACACTTATACATATTAAAAGATCTTAAGTCTATTTTCCCTGAAATGAAATAAATCTGTAAATTGCCTATTGCAAGTCAAGAACTAATAATTCAAGCAAAAGCTCCAATATGTTTGTTTGAGAAATGTCCCCAAATTAACAGGAAGAAAGTTGATGCCAAAACACATCCACCCTTAATTTCCACTGAAAATTAATTTAAAATTGCTTTTCCTCCTGGTGTCATCCAAGAGGAGCAAAACAGAACTAACCAACACCTAGTAGGACTGCCAAAGCTGAGTAACAAATGAATTTGTTCATATCCTACTACACCTCTTCCTCTGTCAGTCCCAAAAGTAATTTCTAGAAAAGTTTTTTCTAACTAAACAGTAATTTCTACACACTGTCTGTGCTATCACAGTAAATGAAGAGCTTTTGCATGGATTTGCTCTCAAACTTCCTTGTCCCAGTTCTGCTTCACCAACAAATGGCTTTCCCAACCAGCTCCTTAAAAAGCCTTCAGTAACAGTATGCAAAAATGAGTTGCCTGCTGTTTGTGAATGTGTCTATGTTAAAATGTTAAGAGCACTGAGATGGATGACACACATATGATCAAGTTCAGACTTGCCCCAGTTAGAAAGCTTCCATGATTTTTTGTCAGGCTCATTAAGTGAGTACTAAACCAGTGAAGGATCCAACTCTAAACTACTGAAAACTTCACAAGCCAAATCAATACTCCGAATGTGAGCCTCAGGTAATGTACAAAACAGGTCTCCGTTCCACAATATCTTGCTGAGATAACTAACATAATAAAACCACAACTACAGAAATTCCAGAAAAGATTCCCCAAGAAAGTAAAATGTACCTGAGAGCCCAGCTCTGCTAGATTGGGAAGGTGGCACTGACATTACAATTACCTCATCAGCTGCTGCAGAGACACACCGAGGCAAGGGGCAGCAGTGTTATCTCAAGGAGCATTTTACAAGGCCTCTCAAAAGACACGTAACCCAAGGTGAATGGCTGTTTCTCCAAATACTGACAAGGACAGAAGCTTGCATCATGTAATTTCAACAGGAATCAACTATCATCAAGCCAAAAGCATAAAATAAAACAGCAGAATAAAGATGCGTGGGAGAAAGGGCAGACCAGTTAGTGCATGCTGACCTCCCTGATCATTCACCTACTCATCTGCCTTAATTCCTACCCTCATATCTGTGGTGTCTGTGCTGATGAAGCCATGACTTTATCTGTATATTTTGAACTGCAATGCTAAGCAAACAGAGAATGCAAAATGTCAGCTCAATGCTATGAGGGTATGAGCATTTCTTTGCCTTTCATTTCACATCCTTGCCAATAGAGCATTGAGGTAACACATAGCCCAAAACCACCTGCATTTCAAAACCAGCAAAACACGGAACAGCCATCACTGACACTGCCAAACATGGACCACGCCCACCCAGTTAAAGGAAAGTTGTCACTGCCAGTGCTATGGTTAAATGCAAAGCTCTGCCATGATTTAGTAAAGGTCTGTCTCCCTGGAGATATTTCTTAACCGGTTCGTTCAAGCTTGAGCAAACACAAATCTAGGTCATGAGACTGTCACAGCCTAAAAGCCTGTATGTGTACATGCTGGTAGAGGCAAAGCCATGTATTTTTATACTAGACTAACTTTGTAACCAAATCCAGTGGAACAGAAGTCCTCTACTCTTTTCAGTATCCCCACCAACTATCTCTGCTGGCACTGGGTACCAGCAATTCATTTATCATGACATTTTCTGTTGTTCACAGAGGCTGAACATCCAATTCTACTGTACATATGAAACTCTTGTTTAGTGGATTGATGTCTGTTAAGACCTCCTTGAGCAAAATGCACTCAGAAGCACAAATTGAACTGATAGCTTTGTATACTTCCAAAATTATGAACGCAAGTGAAAGCATCATCCTTCAAAAATCTAGGATAACAGAGCCACAAAGCAGGCAATGAGGCAGCTGATTGCACAGGCATAGAGAGTAACAACACCCATTTTACTATAAACTCACAACAGCACCTGTCAGCATTTTATCATACAAGAGGTGACACTGCACCTTCCAAGGAGCTCTCTCTTTAGTGCTCCATAGCTGTCAGTTTGTAACTCATTTATCCCACAATGCTCTTAATGGGGCTTAAGGGCTGCCATTAATAGGCTTTCTTAGAAGACTAAGCTGATTCTCCACCAGAGCACAGTATAGGAGCCAAACTATCATCTGTGGGTTGTATGCCTGAAACGTATGCCCACATGTCACAGCAAGGCCATCATCAACACCTTGCTGGACAAGACACCGTGAAGATGCAATCACTGCTCATTGCCACTCAACTGGGAACGGTGTTGAGGTGCTTTCAGGGATAACTATCACTTCTGCACAGATACGACCCTTGTAAACACTGGACTGGAAGTTGTGTCTTGTTGATAAGGCTAGAATATCTTCTTGTGGAGAGATAGGAAACAAAACAATATCTCATTTTCCCTCTTAATTAGCTCAAATATGAAGGCAAGTGCAGTAAACCAATAGAGTAAAAGCTGATGTTCTAAATGGGCAGTAAGTACAAAGATATGATCTCAGAGGGTCCAGAAGTAGCCTGACAACCTCAGACATCACACACTGTCTGGGGTGGCTGATCAGAGCTCTTGAAGCTTGAACAAGCAAGCAAAAAAGCATAACCCTTCCTTCCATCAGTTAGAATACAAGGAACTTAACACTGTACAGCATTAAACATTGTTTATTCTATTTGCAAGTGTGCACAGACAATTAAAATGCAAGAACTCTTACATTCCCCCCTGCTCCAAGAAAATCTCTGCTCAACCACTGTGGCTGCATACACACACCACAAATGCTGACAAGTAAGTTTACCTTAAAAACCTACAAGAATCTCAGGGAAAATTCACTGCATTTATCTGTAGCATGCAGTACTAAATTTTACAAACAAACTACTTGGAAAAAAAACCCCACAGCAAAACAAAGATGAACCAGGGCAAGCTTTGAAAGTCTAATATGAAAGCAGGCTGTAATTATTAGTAAGCATTAACAGATACCATTCTCAGTTCACGCTTTATAGTCATAGAGCAACAGCATCTATTTTGCTAAGAACCCAGCAAGGAAGTTCCCTTAAGCAGAATTATGTAAGAGACAAAAATATCTGGGCATAATTAAGAGTTGTTTATAGGACAGTCAGCTTATTAGTAACTCAACCTCAGCTTGCTTTTTAAGTCAAAAGGCACACTTGCAAAGTAATTTGCTTGTATGTATCTTGAAAAGGAAGTAGGAATTACAAGGAGCTACAGGAGGAATGTCACTGTCCCAAACAGAGCTGAAACAGCTTTTAGATAAGCAAAGAGCTTGACTGGAGCTAGTTGTAACAGAGAAATCCCAAGCCTCAGGAGCAAGAGCCTCCACTACAGCAGTCAATGACATGTCTTTGAAAAGGCCTTCCAGGCTTTTACTCCTATTTTGCAAGAACACTGCAAGAGAAAACCAAAACCAGAAACGCGAGTTTCTGTAGAAATCAGAAGTGAATCACATCCTTTGGCTAGGTTCCTGTCCCAGAGTCCTTGGGAGGACAGTAGAAAATATATGCACAGACTATTACTAAAATAGTATCTGATGTATAGAAGACATTTTTATTTGGTGTGGGTTTGGTTAAGAGCTTTTTTTCCTCTTTTTAAAGGGTTTGTTGTTCGGTTTTGGAGGGGTGGTTTATTTTTTTAAATCCAACTCCTGTAAGGTTAATCTAGGTCCATCTCAAGCACTGCAACTTGCTTACAGTGGGATATATTCTTATATGCTTATACAGGTTCAAATATATTTTCTTATCTCTAGTACCTAGGTAAATTACGGGATAAGAAAAAATAAATGAAGGTTAAAAATACTTCCCATTCTGTGGAAAAGTTCAGCTAACAGAAAACTGATTTGCCAAAGTAGCAGATGTGACTATTTGAAACATGTCACCCAGATTCTAATAGTAATAGAATAGTAATAAGAATAGTAATAGGTTGAACCACGAAGTGGGCTGTTAACACAGTTCTGTATATTCACGCTATTTTCAACTGTTTAAATACTGTAACATTTTGAAGGACAATTTTAAAGCTTTTATGTCGAAGTTTACAACCTCTGAGCACATTCACTTCAATGCTTCTTTTTCCCCATTGAATTAACTGAAGCCACCACTCAAACTTCTGAGCTCCACCTGCCATTCTCGGGAGGCACCACAAAGTCGGATGTAATAAACCACTCAGAGTTCTTACTTGAGTCATTTAATGACACAGATAGGATATGACCTACTGTAGGGTTCACCTACTGTGGTCTAACTATTACTCTGCATTTTCTATTTTACTTCATTTCTTAAGTGACATGTTTTGGTAGAGAAACAGTATTGCAAAGTCCCAGGTAAACTGCCATGGTAAATCATATGTGGATTCTTCTTTTGCTTTCCTTCCACCCGCCTGAACACCATCTGATGCTGCCCAGGAACTTTTTGATCATTTTCTTTATGAAGAACAGCAGTCAGCAGTTACCTCACACACTTGTACTTGATCATCTCCCTTAGGGAACATGAAGGCAACTAACAGGCTGCTCAAGTTTCTTACAGGTTTTATAACCAACCTTCTTTATTTGTTACAGAAGCTGAACTATTTCATAACATAAAATCCACTTAGCTACTGAAATCACTGAAGTAAGTCCACATTGATAATTTTGATCAGCATTGCCATCCAGAATTAGATGGGGTTGCTGAGTCTTCAGAAACAGCCTTGCTACACAGAGGAAAATTATTGAAGCTCAAATACAGTAATTTTTTTTGCCAGTCCTGTGATGGGGTTTATATGGAATGGTTCTCTGCTCTCATTGATTCCATCTGAAATGGTGGACTTAACAGGCACTGAGATTGCTCTCAGTAGGTTTTGATCCATTTGTCCCAAAAATCAATTAATACAATTATTTAAAGCAGATCACTTAAATAGGAAGTGAGGCAGAAAAAAAAACCATTTATAAAATGTTATTTGAATGAATGCAACTGTAGTCTAGCAGGTCAGCATTCCACTTATTTAAGTAAGCCCAGAAGAACGTGGAGGAGTTCACACAACTGGTAGTCATGCTGGCAACCAAACCATAATCTCCACGATAAGCCTCATCTGTTCATCCAGAATCTTCACAAACTGAGGGTGAAGGCAAAGGGATTTCTGACTTGGAAAACTGTTATTTCTTGCAGGCCCATTTGAAAGGCAGGAGGCTTGGTAAAGAGCTCAGTCATTTAGTGAAAATTCAGGTTGACAGTTTAGAGACTGTCATTTATATTAGGGAAAGTATGGCAAAGTGCATCCCAGTCAAAGTTACAGCTAATCTTTATGCAAGCTAACCCAATTTTTCTCTGTTCAAGTACACAGAATGCACTAAAATCCCTTCTATGTTAAAAGAAATATATATATACAGAAAAATGTAGTGCACTTCAAAATCACATAGCTCAAGACAAATCTAAATGGTAGCTTGAGTTACCATTTTTATTTAAAACTTCAGGATCTGAGTTCGTCAGGAATACAAATTCTAGCAAAACCACTGTCACAGAAAATACTCATTTCCATAGTGTTTTTTGTCCCAAGACAGTGATTTAAACAAACAAACAAAAAAAGCAAATAAAAAGGCAGCTAAGGGAATAGTGAATACTATCTGTCTTTCCCACCAGAATACAAATCCCGAACTTCTCATAGCGGTACAAACCCCCATCACCCCAAATGCTCAGCATGCAGCCTAAAGCTGACTTTCATAACACACTATGGATAAATATAAACCAGCATCAGACAATGATGATTCTGGTCTTCTCATTAAACCCCACCACAAGATGCTATTTGTACAGGTCAGATACATATCACGGTTACAATAAGAAAATATCAGTCAAAAAGTAGAGGAAAAAACATTCTGCTGATAGACCACTGTGAAAAATCAGTAAGAACTGAAGAAGAGGTAAGTATATGCAGTAAAAACAAAATCCTAGTGTTTACTCTGAGGTAAAAATACAATCATTCAAGAAGCTACCACATGCTAAAAGAGGATTGAAGAAAATCATAATTAAGAATCAGACTGTATCAGAACACATATAAAGAAGCCCTATGGTAAAACCAACTCTAAAAGGATTACTAATGTTTCTAATACTTTAGGTATTTAATTCTCTGATCTGTACAGATAATATTTTACAGAGTCATTTCTTTCCTTAGGCACCTCTTACTGCGACTAACATCAAGTATTATTGTAGTTTTTTCAACAACAGACATTTTGGCCAGTCATTTCCAGTGTTGTCTAAACTTCTGTAAACAGAACTTTGCTGCCATCATGGACATCTCCCTTTGAAACAGAATCAAGCACAGAACAAATGAAACATGAGTAAAATTGCCCAGCTGACACTAAGCCCAAACTAGGCTAAGACAAAAAAAGCCCAGAGGTTAAACTGGAAGACAACAATCAAACTGGCAGCAGTACTTTTAACAGAATTTGTTGCAAGCAAAACGATTCTCTGTTGGAATCCTAATATGAACCACAGAACATATGGTTATGGGCCTGGAGTCAAAATGAAAAAAAACTCTGAGTGCTTCCCACAGATATTTTTCAGACTTGAAGATACATTTTTGGTGTCACTTATGCAGAGTGTTACCAGTGTTGAAATGGAACATAAATTTTTCCTTGCAAAAACAATTGGACAAGAACAGCGATCCTACTGATTCAACCCAACCCAATTCTTTTTTGGCACAAAATGTTATTGAAGAGGCCTCAGACAGCAATCACAGCATGGAGTGTTTAGCAAAAAAGGTACATGACAACTCACTGGAAATGATTGGCCAAAGAGACACTTGCAATAACAATCCTGAAAAGCCATCAAGTGAACCATGTAAACTATTACATGCAATTCAGAGAGGAATCTTTCAATATTGCTGTTGGAAGTTCCATAAAGAGGCAGATTGTCCAGGATCAGATGGTGAACCAAGTCCACCATCCAGAACAATTCACTTAATGGCATTTCTTCAATCCTTGCCTTACATGGTTACATGCACTGGAACTACTCCACAAGCAGTTGAGCTGATTCTTGAAACAAAATGCAGCATGTTAGAAGCCAAGACACTGGACACTGCTTAAGATCAGTAAGAACACCTGTGAATGTGTTTTTTGAAACTTCAACAATTACTCTCTTATTCTCCTACAGCAAGCAGACTAAACAAGCTTTAGAAAATCTAAGTACACAAAACAAATAAGAGAAACAACCCATATCAACTCAAACTGCTCAAAAGGTTGGGCTTTTTTCCCATCAGCATCACGTAAGTTCACTACTTTAGCACACTTTTTGCCCAATAATAGTTATTGGAGAATTCAAAACAAAGCCAAGCACTACTTAAAGCTAAATTATAATTAATTCAGTTATGCTTCTACCCCTTGAACACTTGGGTCTCTCTCCCATCTACTGTAGTATTATCCAGACAATTTTTTCTCACAAGTAATCACAGTTTGGTATCAATATGAGATTAACACAGTTTTTTAATAACTCATCATTCTTTATCAATTTTCATGTCATGGATATAAAAGGGTTTACAGAAAAATAGTAAAAATTTTAAAATCTGCATGTCAGTGAAGCAGCAATCCTAACCCAACATACATCCCTCATTAGAAAGGTGGTCACATGGAACTGTCATCACGATCCTGGAGAAACACAGGCAACAATTTGCACCATCTGAGTTGTAGACTGTGTGTATTCATAAAACATACCAAGCAGAAAAACAGCAGATCATGCATCCTCCTCCCAATGGGTTTAAATAGCTACCAAAAAAAGCTTTTCTTGCTCTTCCAACCTCCATCACCTACTTGAGATTTACCACACACATAGTTAACCAACCATAGTTTACAATATTTAGAATACCAATCCTTTGGCTGATGCTACTGCAGCAAGGTTGAATGAACTTAGTGCATGATCCCTTCATTTCCTGATGCCAACACGTGAACAGAGAGGGACGGGAAGGAACAACAAGGTGTCTCAAATCTCAATCATTTCATGCCATCTGAAAGGCCAGCTGTAAACATTTTTGAACCTCGGGTTCTGGCAGAGATGTCAGACTGCTTTTTGATTACTAAATTATTTTTTAGTAAATAATAACACTTCTTCCAACAGAAGAAGCAAATAGGGAATGGCTAGTCTAAAGAACTTTGAGTACAGCTTACAGATGGGTAAAGAGGAAAATAAAGAGTAGGTGAGGAAAGGAAAAAGACCTATAAGCAATAGACTGCAGAAGGCTCAGTTACTACCAGAATCAGCAACACTAATGAAAACAGAAAAGCTGAGCAAGAACAGTGTGCTTGCACCCATCAAATCAACATCTCTGTCACAGCCACAAAACAGGACAACACGGAGACTGAGCTCCAGCTTTAAGAGTACTCCATACCCCCAAGGAAAAAGCTCATAACTACTGGATAAGGAAGGACAGAAATCAGAAGTGTCATCCTTAAAAAAATTTATGAACGGGGTTAAGTTCAAGAAAAACCTACATTTCTGAGGGGAACAGGATCGACCCCCAAAACATCCACTGCTTCTGTCACAGAGACAGAGAAACATATCATGAAACACAGCTGAACTTCTATCAGGGTGTAGCAGTGTGTGCAAACATTACATGTCAACTAGATTATACTTAGACTAGTACACTGCCAACTGCTTGCTAACCTAAAGTCAAACCTCCTCCTACACCAAATGTGCTCAGGAAGAGCACATCTTACCAATAAGCTCAAAGTCAGCTTGGCAGACTTCAAGTGGTTTAAGCTAAATTCAGATATTTTGTTAGTGTTCTTAGCAAAGCCTATTTCAAGATGTACCTAAAACACCTTCATTTAACCTTGTCTTCAGACATATCTGATATAAACTGACATGCTGCTTTAATTATAGGCTGCTTTGAAAGTTCACTAAAGACATCTTTCAAACACAGAGAATTGCAGGACAAAATTCCATTAGTGACCTTTCAGTATTTCAAGCACCATTTCCAGATGAGCAGTCAAAGCCAGAGACACATTTAGAACAGTAATGTGGACAAGGTCAAAGTAACTCCAACAGATTAAGAACATGGAGTGAGATTTATCAACATTTTGCCCAAAGCCAATTTTACCAGTTTGTGACATTCTCTTCTGAGAACATTACAGTACAGAAATAGTAATTTATCTGTGAAGTTATTCTAGTAATGATTTTTCCCTGTTCTTTTTGCCACCTCTTACATGTATTCAGATGAAAGAGTTAAGTCATCTTCTCAGCTGTTTGTTTCATACCAATGAAAGGCATGGCCCTTTTTCCTAAGGCTTAGAGAAATCACTTATTGCATGATCATATTCTCCAGTCTCCCTGGCAACTGTTCCAAAACAGTCAATGTCTGTCATGGTCAGGTTAATCTCCAGGCTGTTAATTACAATATTTACTTGGCACTTCAATATTCATACATGACATTTATTTTTCAGCTTAATTTCCCTCTTCATAAACACAGCCAGAGAAGTATATATTTCACATACTTGCTAAAGAAAATTTTATACTAATACATACAAGCTTTTAAATTACTGTAAGTTTTATTTCATTATATGCATAACAAAGACAATTAAATAGGACCTTACCTCAAAATTAAACTTCATTTAACAGAAAATAAGTGTGTCTGAAAGTACTGTTTGATCACATGGAAGGCTTCCAGTAACCAGGTCTGTAACACAAAATACAAACAAGTTACTTTCTTATTCCCAGTCCATTAATTTCTATTTTTCAAGTACCTTCTCTGTCAACACACTGGAAAGAAAACAACCCAGGAAGTTGTAAGTTTCCTTTTCCCTTTAGGAGTCAGAATTTGCATTACCAAAATGTCTTTGTGTTCAAGAAAATAAAATTCAGCCCAGGCTTCTAAATTACTCACACATATGAGCTCATAATAAATGAATTACTGAGTTTTTACAGGTAAACGCTTTGAAACTGCCTAGGCCACTATGAAAACGCTTGTAGCACAAGTCTGGGTGTTAACATAAATTAAACAATCACACTGACCTCTCAAAGCCATTCATTTTGCATTAACTGTGCTTTTCCATCGTTTACTGTCCCTGTGTGGAACAACAGTCTAAAGCACCAAAGCTCAGGCCTCTCAGGGCAATCTCCCTTCTGAAAGAATGATTGCAAAAGAAAGTAAAAATAGAGTTTTGTTTCTTAAAGATGATAAACCCTGTCTCAAGGCTTTGACTGTTTTGATGAGGTGGGTTTTCTTCTTTGGATATTTTCAGGCTTTATTAGGCTTTGTTTTCTCTTTTCCCCCCTAGGTTTCTTAGGATCATTTGTCAGTTTTCACTCTAAACAAAAGCTAATGTATCATAGTGGTTTAATAACCATGAGGATGGGCAAATCAGTTTGCACACAAGCCATTTAGCAATCCTGGATCCCCCCCACTGCTCTGAAATAAACACCAGCTTCTCTCCAAGTATCTCCTAACACCTCCAGGCACAGTATTATCCAGGCCTAGGTCTTGCTGCTAGCAAAGGCTTGTGTTCCATGTGTGCAGTTATGGAAGGCTTTCATTCCACTTTTAGATTTCTTGGACAATCTAAAACCTCAAATGAAGTTCTGATCCACAGCAGCTATCTAAATTTGAAACCAGTTTATGCACCAATTTAGAAAGAGCAGGATGCTAGAGAATAAAGCTACACATGCATCCAGCTACATAGCAGGGAACACCTTTTAGCTGAGAAAAGCCCACAGCAACCAAACAATTCTTGCAAATTTTAACCAACCAAAGCTGGCAAAAACATTTCTGATAGAACAAATTCATCACTGAATGTTTTTCTTGTCTTGGTTGGTTAGGAAAGTGATTTTTTTCTTTCAGTGGACTTTTAAGCAACATCAGCTCTATGCCAAGACAACTATTAACTGCGGATTAACAGATTTAATGCAGGTCAGAGTAAATGCAGGATACTCAAGACAATTATTTCAGTACCCAATGGATCACCTGCACCTGCATTTAAATTGGCAATACAGTGGTTTTCTACTCTGAAATTTAGATCCCTGATCACACTCATCCAACTTTTCAATGCCTGGCAAGTATCCAGTATTGCACAAATAATGCACAATTACATCTAATTAAAGGTATGCCAGCAGCCTGCACCTCATGGGTTTCCTGCTGAAAGTTAAGGTCAGGATAAAAGCAAGTTCATCACAGAGAGCATCTGTGTATCTGATCCATCCCTTAGGTGGCTGTATCAGTGCATAAGGGATTGATCTGCAAGGCAAGTATCTGTATTACAGTAACATGCCAAATTCCTGTTCAGTACAGCCCATAAACTCACCAGCCACCCTACTTCCTGGACAGAAAAAAAACCTTCTTGCATATATTTTAAAGTTCTAAAATATGTTTCAAGTGCAGTTGTGAAGTAGTTCAGTCACTTGCAGCTGCTACCTGTGTGTTTTCAGCCCTTTGTTAACAAAGACACCAGAAGCCCTTTCAAGTCCCTGTGTTCTGTAAGCACAAAGCATCAGCTGGAGGCATCTTCACCTCTACTCAGAACCACCATCAGTGAAGGCTGACACATTCTGGACTTGTATTGAAAACTGAATGCCTGTGGAACATACCACACCTAGAAAAGAACAAAACCAGATCTAGCAGAGAATGAAGTGATCATCTCAATATCTCAATATTGCTTCTTTCCAGTTGCACCGCACAAAGGCCTCCAGATAAATTTTCCAATTCAGTACATGTTGTTACCATCATAGTGATTTAAATAGTTGTGAAACTGCTTTGAAATTCGCTCTTTTCAAACACAGTTCTAAAACAGAATCATTGCTTAAAAAAAAGAAAAAAAAAAAATCAGGCAAACACAAGAGAAACCACCCCAACAGTTTGTTTTTTTCAAGCTGTACACCAAACTAGAAATTTATTTTTCTGTGGTTTATCAGGAAGGTCTATCTACTTACTTAAGTGTTAATGAGACTGGGAAGGAAGGAGGCAAAGCAACTGCTGTCTTAACATTTTACATCAAGGGAAGAAACAAAATTCATTTGCACATACTACCAGAGTAACTCAATGAATAGAATACCATGTTTCAAAATGACAAATTAATTTTAAATAGTAGATTTTAAGTCATCAAAATACTTAGGAGTAGAAATATGAATGTATCTTGTGGAGTCTGAGGAAAACAAAAGTTGCTTGTACTATGATATATCTTAAGACTAGCTGGAACAAATGTGACTGTGGAAACAACATTCGTTTTTCAAGTGGGTTAATTACTGCTGAAGCAGCCCTATATTTCTTTACTTATCAACAGAGAACTAAAGAGACCCTAAAAAAACCGTTAATCACTGTTTGTTTATTCTATTGTCCTCACTTCCTGGAATGTAGTCAGAGATGGAACTAGACTGCCCAAAAGCCCAGTCAGCAGAGCAGCTGCCCTGAACCCGGGATTTGTTTACAATCTATTGGAGGGTGGGAGCAATGAGTGCATAAAGCACCTAATTCCAGAAGTTTACACAAGGCGTTCGGAATACTCGGAGTATTTCTTAGCAGTAACCCCCTGCTCCCCCCTCCCCTTCTTTTTTGCTCCCTAGCTGCAGCTACACTTCCACAAAATGCTTTTAATTCAAATGTTAGTGATGTTATTTATAGAACAAGAAAACTGAATAAAGAAAAGCAATGAAGTAGAATGTACTTTCTCAATTCTACTGCAGATTCCTACACTATGAATTAGAAGCAAATTACAGTTTTGCCTTTATAGATGCTTCCTAGGTATTCTGCATTCTCTAAATTCTTGGTGATAAGAGTTTAATTCAGTAGCATTTGGATTACAGTCTCACTGAGATTGAACAGGTAAATTCCAGCATCAACTCATAGCACATTTTCTCAATGTGGAAGATATTTCTGCCCATCTATTTCCTTTGGGTTTATGATGCATGTTTTTCCTATGCTGTGTTTTGCGGGATGTTCTCTTTGTTTGTGCTTCTCTGTGTGGGTTTGGGTTTTTTTAACCATAACCAAATCCACATCTATGGTCCATTACACAGGATATGTTTTAATCATGTTGGCATTCACCACCCCTTTACTGTATCACCTCTGCTAAATGAATCTGCTAATAGCTTAATATTTTAAAGCTATAGACAGGGGAATAGTTACTTTGGGACATTGGGAAGCTTAGTTCTGTGATCAAGTTCCAAACTATGTTCCTTGCACATAATAAAGGTATTGAATGGCTGTTTCAGACTGGTACTTACTCTAGTGTGTGACTTCTTCAAATCCTAGTTCCTCCTTACCTGTCTCAAGACTGCTTCAAGACTACTTCACAAATGATCACAGTTCACCTAGAACAAGGTTTTCAGCATTTAGGCAGTCTGACTACCCCCCATACAAAACTATGCTCTCACATACAATTCTTCCCTACCTGGAACAAAACGTTGCTCCTTAAAAATTGTAAGGTTTTTTAAATTGGTGGTTCCAGCCAGACTTTCTGGGAACCTCACAGATGGTGTAGCTCATCCCTGCACTGGTCTGACAAAACTCAGCTTTCAGCCCCTCAGGACCTATCATTGCTTTACTCTTATCAGATCTTAACTACTGTTTTTCAGCTTCTGTTTATCAATCCTTACAACAGCTTGCACATCTGGGATAATGGTTTTGAGGAAGTCTGACAAGGTAAAACAAGTAAATTCTGCAACATAAGAGCAAAGTATGGCAGTAATTTCTTCTCAAAGGTTCATTTTTGTCTACAGCAGGAAAAAGGTATCTGTTGTGATCATTTAAACTCATCTATACTCCGATTAATTTTCAAAATTATGTAAATTTCATCTCTTACATTATGCTGCTGACCCAACTTTCTGTGATTAATGTTCATCTGTTTCCATAAATATGAACTTTTTGTCAAGCAAATATTACTTGCCTGCTGTTCAGGGCTCTTCAAGAGCAGTCCATAGTTTTTCATAAAGGAGCAGTTATTATTTAAATTTTATTCTGAACTCCAGCTTCCCCTCAAAGTAAATTTAAAAAGAAAAAGGCTCCAATTTTGCTTTCTTGGAGAAAGAAAAAAATCTTGTTTAAAGTAGTTATACTCCTATTAAAGTTAAATGGTAATTATCAATCTTTTTATTAGTATGATTTTTAGCTACTACTACAGAAAAAGCTACAGCAAATATTCACATTCAGTCACCCTTAGTAAGTTCCTTAAAACACGTTTGCCCAGACCAGTATGTCTTGTTGGCATCCAATGGAAAAGCCTCTCCTGTGATGAGAGGCAGTAAGTTTGACCTGACTGCACAGCAATGATGTGAAGCACAAGGCAGCCAGGCCTTCCTGCCCTCCTAAGAAATCTCGCACTGGAAGGTGCCACGTGTAAAACCCACCCATTCTCCCGTCATGACGTGAGTGACCCTCACCCTCCCAACACCACTACAGGAGGTGGCCACACAATGACAAGTACCAGCCACTATCATGTATGCCAGACTTGCAATATCTGTGAGGAGTTAACTACAGCCATCACCAATGCTTCTTCATTTATTCTAAAATCTCTGGCTACAGAGTTGAGCTTTTAAAAGCAGAGTTAAATACATCATTTACAACTGTGTAATACAATATATAGTAATTTAAAATGACAGGCAAAAATGCAAAACAACAGGTCCTCAAAAATGAGTACATGGCACTTTCCTCACCAAGGTACCATTCACAGGAACTGTAGTTTCTAACTTTATACAACTTGGAATCTAGGTTACTGTTATCCTTTATTTCCAGTCTGCAAGAAGTTTAACAAATGTAAACAAGATGCTAAGAGTAACATTCATAAGAACAGCAAGTGTAGCTTGCCTTAGAACAGTTGCAGTGCTCTGCTGGATACCAACACCTGAGCAGTGAACATAACCCCACATATCAGAAATTCCTCTGCACAGGGCCTATTTTCTTCCCATGCTGTGGCGCTGTACACTCTGAATACCCAAACATGTACTTGCACTCAGATCAAAATTAATCAGATTTCTCACCTATTTATGGTGCCATACATTACAGAATCAGTTATTCAGCAACCTAATGCAAAGAGTCACTGGTTCAGTGGCAGCTGTTCTGTTTCTGCCCTCTTAGGGCAATATAAATAAAAAATAGTGTATTTTGCATGATCTTTATGAAAAAGTGTGAATTCAGCTGTCATAAGCAACTACTGTAAAAACAGTATGGGAACTTGCACTCCTTGTTTTTAAGTCATGAATCACTTAGGCCTCAAACATTTCTCCTCAATATTCTACAGCAGGTTCACATTTCACTTCAAACTACTTATCCCAAAAGGCATATCAATCCAGGATATAACAGTGTGTGTTCCCAATCCCCAACGAGACTGTAATGTGAACACTTCCACCTTGAATAATGACATGCAATTCATCATCCACTTCTGCCTAAATACCTGCAAATAAAGTCATTGGCGATACGCCTGTTAGGAGTTGAGATTTCATGTCCAGGGTTGGTGCATGAGCTGAAGAGGCAATAAAATAATAAAAGCAATCCTTCAGTGGGCAGGTGAAAGAAAAGAAAAAACCCCAACCCCACAACCAAATAGCACCAGGTTTTTGCTGTTGGTACAATTTCTTCGGGGTGTGCTACCAAGACAGGGCACCTGCCATTCCAGTGGTGTAATGCTCAAGCTGTCTGCAGTTAACAAAGTTTGCCAGCTAAATTTGTTCACAACAGAACTATGGCCCACTTACACTGCAGCAGACAAAACATACAATTTACTTCTTTGGCATGACTTACAGGAAGTGTGCCAACTTTCCAAACATACTCCTCGAAAGCTGGGCTGCTCTATGTTTGCATCCAAAGGGTTAGCATAAGTAACGGTTCAGAGGGCCCAGATACAAAGTGTTGGAAACTCAGCTTCAACAGACATAAAACTTGGGTTTTCCATTTTTATACTATCCTCATTACTTCAGTAGACAGAAGAGATTATTTTTAAAGAACAGTGGTTTGTAAAATTTCCTTATCTTCACACCAAGTTGTTAAGCACTTAATTTAGGCAACACATTAACTATCCTGGCAGTGAAACACACTGAATCACAAGTATACTAAATATCCAAAGTTCATGTTAGCATATAAATTTATGATGTATGGAATGAGAAAGTATTCTGAACTCAAACCAGAATGATACAAAACAAATTTAAATTCCTTTCTGTTGGCACACCAACAAACCTTAGACAGACCAGGCCAGTCTGCATTACAAATAATCTACCAACAAACAAACACTACCAGTCCTAGACCTCCTGAGAATGAAACCTGGTAACCAAGCAAAATGCAACTACACTGAGACATAGGGGGAAGTGACTCTGGGCCAACTCTATATACATACACATACGTGCATATATGTTCTTACTTTAGACATGCAAACACACATGGCCTCATTGCAGAGCTCATCATGACCTTAGCTGGGTGCTCTCCACACTCCATCATATCAGCACACTCCGCATTTTCAACACACTCAAGGCGAGAAGTTTCCAACAGGAGGAAGTCTATGGCATAGATACACCCCAAGGTACACCCTGAATTGAAAACCCCATCAGCACCTGGGAAAAGACAACTTCAGAACACTAGAAAATGTGGAGAACATCCAATAAACCATTTCTGGGGGAAGTAAAGGCCAAGGCACTGCTTGCTGATTTGCTTGTATGCTTGAAGCTCATGTTTCCAGTACCATGACTTGGTATCAAGCCTCCTATACAGGATTTCAACATTAACCATGATTTCTAAACTACTTTCAATACACTTCCCTCTCCAAATAACAGTCATTTATGCAAGTGAGTGAAGACACATCAAACGGATGAAGAAGCTGAGTGTCTACCTCCTGCATTGACTTCTTGAAGGAGGTACGTGTCTTTTGATGTGACTGTGGGAGGGGGAATTTAAAAGGCAGCTTTAATCATTACTACTTATTAGTGTTCCTCAGTGACTGAGAATTTAGTACGTTTACAGAGTGTACACATCACTGCTGTTCACTATAGCAGAAATGCATAAAGCAGCTCCCTTTCTGCCTGATTTGCCTTGGAGGACATTAAGTTAACATTTCAGAAAGAAACAGCACTTCTTTAACTATGCAGCTGCCAAATCAATTCTTTCTGATTAAAATATGCTTTGAATTCCATAAGATCTTCCCATAGACATAAATCTTTCAGTCCCAAGCACTTCCTGTCATTTTAATTACTTCCCTTCAAGTCCCCTAAAGAACAAAAATGATGCTTTACAGTGTTCACAGACAGGATGAACAGCACTTACTGTGTCCTAGGGGAGAACACTGTCTGGAAGGGCTATTTAAGTGGGGGAAGAAGGAGAGGCAATGCTGGAAAACACATACCTAAGAAATACACGCTGTTAATACTCTTAATTGAAATCAACAATATGAGAAGCTCAACCTCCTTCTCACTCCCCCCTTCCCAGTAAATGAAGGAGAGATGCCTTCTCTTGACAGACTGAGCTTTCCAAAGCACACATTTCTGGAATGAGACGGTGCCTGAGTTTTATTGAAGAACAAGAAATAATGCTTTTTAAGGTGCTTCCCCAACTTCTAGATATGTGGACATCTTATATCAAGGGGGTATAAATATTTATATAAATATTTTATATTTATTCCATAGAGTAAGGAGCAAGCCAATCTCCATCACACTTGTGCACTGATATGGTCTTGAACCAAGTCAGACAATTGTGCACACAGATTGTCAAATCCCAAGTAATGTCCTTTCCGATCACCCCCATTCTGGAGCTGCTTCCATTTCAAATCTCCTGCCTCATTATGGTTCACCTTGAAGTTACCTCCTGTAAGCTTCCTCCACACACCAGCCCAGACTCCCATAATCTTTCTGTGAAGAAATTCTGAGAAGAAACTTAAACCAGGTCACCCTGAGGCAATTTGCTAAAGAGAAAGCATTGTTTGCCTTCGATGTCAACTAAGCTACTTAAATACTGCAAAAAACTTCAAGCACTCAACGATCTCAGTCACTCAGAGCTGGTTTCAGTTGTTTAAGGTGATTGTAGACCTGCAACACTGTGGCTACAGATGGAGACAGTGCCCTTTACCTACTACTGAGAAGTGCAGTTACAATGGTTGCCCTGTACAGCTGCAGGATTTCATGGCTAAAAAAAAAAAAAAAAAAGACCCCCTCCTCCCCAGAAAACCCCCCAACCAAACACAAAAAAACCCCAAAACAGAACTACTCTGCATTGTCAGCATGTCAGTAACACATCAAACTGTTTGTATGGAAAAATGAACTGACTTTTAACACTTTGAATAACAGAGATCCCAGAACGATGTATTTTCACTGATTTTCCATTCATTGTCTTGGAGTTAAAGCCAAAAAACCCAAGCAATTTTCTTGTCTGGTCTTTTTGAAACACTGTAACATCAGTCTGTACAGAATTAAGGCTTTAGAAAGGAAGAGGTAAAACATTGCATTCTTAGCTCCAGTCTGCATATTGCATTTCAGTATTTTCACAATAACATATAGTTGATATCCCAAGTTAATTCCAAAAGTTTTTTTCGTACAATGTCTGCCCAAGGGACTGATTCTACTGCATTCAAAAAGCACATCTGAAGTGTTTATAGCTTCCAGATTTTGAAAGGAGAAATTACTGTTATAACTCAGCTGAGTTGCCTTAACAGCTCTGCTAAAATCTCTCTGGTTTTCATCCCAAAGTCTCACTTCAGAAAAGACATGTGTATTAATTTCCTGTGTATTAATTCTCCAAGCATACAAAGCCCATATTCAAGTTTTAGGCAGAAAAATAAATTTAACAAGGAAGATGAATGCAACCCAAAACTTACAGTGCAGGCTACTTGAAATATGTAGCAAAGTTTTGGGACCTTGAGTTACTGCATACAACACTCCCTAACCTTTTTCCCATTCTCTGCCAAAAAACTAAAGCACTACATTCAGAATTTGCACTAAAAGCAAAATTTGATAATCATGACCCGTGCCCAATTCTGCATTTAATGGTTTTATTGGATCAAGTTAGCACATAGGTGACAACTGACCTCAGTGCCGCAGACACGCGGATTATGTCACATGAGAAGAGCAACAGCCAACACAGGTCCCCTGCAGTTAATAGTAAATGAAGCTGAAGTGTAACATTCAGATCTGGAGGTCCAGTAACACAACAGCTCAGGCACAGCTCGAACTCAGCAATCAGAGAACAGGCACTAGTCAGAGACCCAAAAAAGTCTGAGACTTCTGCCCAGAGAGCTTTTGCTGTGAGAAGGCACAGACTTTAAAACTAAAATACAGGAGTCTACCAAGAACACAAGTGATTGTTGAATGCAACAAATAAACCAGCTGCTCAGTAACACTCATTTTGGTCACAGATCACAGGAATGTATGAACCAACATGAAGTAAATGATTAGCATGACGTTATACGTAAGCCATTTTGGATGAACAGAGCAAGTGAGCATGTCCATGAAAACTGGTAAAATAATGCAACTGTACTTTGGTAGGTAGCATTTAACAGGTCAACAGGCCAAGTGGCAATACCTGAATTCAACTTGCATCTTTATTGCCCTGTTTCTAAAGCTATGGTTTAGATATTAAATAGGTTTTATCATCTTTTAAGTGCTCCTCTTTATGCTTTAAGTGATAGATTCCACTTCTGTCATAGTGCACTCTGGAAGCAAAGCTTCTGACTTGTCTGAAAATTCAGAGCAGCCCAACTCAGAGCTGTTTTCTGGACTGACTTTCACTCCAGCTGCTCTCATGAATGATTAACACTCAAGTCTCCTACAACTATGTGTTACTGGCTCCTTGGACAACACTTAGCTGTATGAGCAGATGGACAACAAGCTTTTGGAAGCAATTCTGCCAAGAATGTCCAAGCCAAATGCTCTTTTTGGACTGGCATGGGGAGCAGCATGTGGGAAGAACCACACTTCTGGTTGACATATTTGCCACTTGGCATGTTGCCCTGAACTTGCAACTGGAAAATATTTACAGAGGAAACTTTATTCTTGGTGAGAAAGTGACAAGGGACACATCAGGCTGAAGGCATGGAAGATGACAGATGAGGTCTTGTATTTAGAAGTACCACTCTAGGATCAAACGGAAGACTAAATGCAGCATGACATTAGTGTAGCTTCAAGAAACACACACAATAGGCAGAGAAACAACGTTTTAGCAATGCAAAATACTCAATTTCACAGTATCAAATTCTTCTGAAATATTTCTGAATTGCTGGAGGGGAGCGGTTCCCTCTCAGGGAAAAGACCAAGGATACAGTATCTTAAATGTGAAGAAATCTCCACGATTGCCTAGAACTCAACCAGTGCATTTGAGAAAGGCTCATCTATTCTGGCACTGTTTCTATGTCCTCATATCTTTGCAACTGCACAGAAATCTATGAATGTGAAGAGTATTAGCCTCTGATTGTCTAAGTCCATAGGGGCATGGACCCAGAAATGAAGGCTTAAAAAAATTCAGGTGACAGAAAAGATTTTTTCACAACAACCAGATGGATGGGGAAGTAAAAAACCTTATGACGGACAGTCTGTGACTCTGAGCTTTTATGCCTGCTGCCCCAAGGACATACATGCCTGAAGTGACTGAATTACTTCAATTAAATTATGATACTGAAATTCTAGTCACAGGGAAAGCAGGGAAAAAGAGATGGGGAAAAAACAGAAGTGAAGGTTTTTTCCTTTCTTTCTTCAATAATTTTCCCTAGATATATAGGTATGCATAATGTTAACAATCCTAACCTGTTTGTAGCACAGGCAGCAGAGAGAACATTCAACAAATGGTAAGACAAAAAAAGTTATCTGGTAAGTAACAATGACACATGAAACAAGAGTTGAGAGGAAATGCCTCTGTACAAAGGAAGCGTGTATAAGGCTGCTGTACAACTATCACAGAATAGACTTTTAAAACAACAAAAACAAAGTTTACAACAAAATCCAGGTAACATAAAAAGCATAAACTAATAGCTGTATCTGCAGAGAAACATCTGAAGAACATTGTGTTTTGACATCTGTGGTTCAGTTGAACTGACAGGTCATTGCTACACAAAACCTTCAGAGAAATCAGGCTTCAGGGAGGAAAGGGACACCTAGCCATGTTCATCTGCCCAATGGTTACAATTCTGAGACAATAAAAGATATTCTTAAGAATTTTAGAGATGGAAGTAGCTGCAAAGAGAGCCAGTGTAAAAACAACCAGGACCTTGGCAATCTGGGGGGTTTTCACCACAAGGGAGGCAAATGCACCCTCACAAAAACACAGAAGCTTTCTTCAAGGTCATGGGGTGGTTTATAATTCTCCCAGAGACTTCTGTGCCTTCTGCTTGAAGCCAAGTTTCTCTGAGGTTTTCATCTTCAAGTTGCAAAGGAGGTTTTTTTCCCTTTAACTTTCATTTCCAGCAGCAACTGCTCCACAATAGCTTTCCAGTTCTCCCTACCAGGCACTCCTTTGAAACAACCAAGTTTCAGGACATCTTCCAAGGCATCTGTCATTTTCCACAGGGATTTACAAGCACTCCCAGCTTTCCCAATGGTCCAAAAAACAAGCAGTTGTTTCTGTCATGTGGTCCATTTTCACTATTTTCATGAATGCAGTCACCCCTCTGAGGACTGGCGTAAATTGTCAGCCTTTAAAAGTGACAATTACAGCAGAGATGCCAAGGCCCTAAAGTACCCTTTGAAGACACCTTAAGTGCAACCACGCGATTCTCCCTGCTGCAACAACTCAGCCGAACGCTGGAAGTGACACCAGTAAAAACTCATGAAGTTACATTGTACCTCCGTGTCTTCCTTTGGGGCTGCAAAAGCCCTGCTTTAATCCAGTTGTCCAGAACAAACTTCCACTGTAATTCCAAGGCTTTATTTCACAGAAGGCATTGTGCACAGCAATATGAGCTTGAGAATGAGAAGACATTGTCAACAAGGAAAGCACGTTTCAGCCACATGGTCAAATTCCAGCTGTGACCTTATTCCAATACACTGCAGTGGGGTGATACGAGCTAATACAATACTTAAATTTACCCCAGAGGAAAAAAATCTGTGTTTCAGTGGTTATGAACCATAAAATCTAAATTTTCAAAGGTCCCTGCTCCAAATTAAACATTCACACGAAAAGAAACTTCTAATAATGAGACAGTTTCCAGAAAAGTTCAGGGGACTACATGATTCAGTCTCCCAAGGAATTCGCCTTCCCCACAAGCTGTAAATTTGAATGATACTTAGAACAGTTGTTTTTCTATCTTTTCTCTAACTAAGATTTGTAGACATTTATGTCAGAATGTTCATCAATAAGTAGCCAAATTCCCAAACTAAATTTTAAAAACAGAAGTAGTGATTCCAAGATAATTACTTACTGTGCTATTTGATACCTGCTAAAGATAAATGGAAATTTGAGTTCTTTTTCTAGACAACCAGAAATCCTGGTATCACTTTTAAATTTATTTCTAAGGAATGTATAGTGTTAGATTAGAATAAAGACTGACTTAAGGAGTTCTACATTGGAAAACTGTTTGCAAGTGGTTTTTTTGCTGTTAGCTCGAGGTTGGGGGGGGGGGGCATTTCTTAAACCAAACTGTGGTGAAAGTTAATTCTTTCTTACAAAAATACTTCTGAAAATATTAGGTATTTTTGACCAGTATATACAGTGTTCTTCACTTAGCAGCTTAATTCTGCTAACAATGCAAGTCAGGGCAGACCATGTGCACACTCAGAGAGTTAACTGGTAAATTACCTGATTTAGCTTGGCCCACAGTGTGCAAGAAAGGGGTATCAGAACACCACCCCAACTATACAACAGCCCTGCACTGTTAGCTGCATTTTCTACTCAAGTGAGAACATTTCTGGCAATGTTTTCATTTAGAGATGAAGAAAAAAAAAAACCACTGGCATGCTCTAGCCAAGATTAATACCTTTTAATATGCTATGCATGTTTTGCTAGAGCATTTTCAGATAACTTCAGGTAATTTGACGGCTATGCTGTTTAAAGCCACAGTTAAATCACTTCTGACACTCTGGCATGGGTTGTTTCTTACAAGGCTTTCCATTGGCTTGCTTGATCCAGTCTAAGATGAGCCTATAGAAATGGAATTTACAGAATGAACCAGAAAAAAGTGAGTATGTACATTTTTTAGCACTGTTGTCCAAGAGAGCACTTTGAGCATGCTAAGTGACAGCCTAGACAAGTGGAAGGAAAAGTAAAACAGACTCTAAAACTTGACAGCACTGACACAGTTGTGAATATGATGAAAAGACAGGCAAACACTAAAACCCAGGCCATGAAATACCACCTCAGTTACACTCGCAGAGTTTCTGGAAAGGCAAAAGCCCCTGCAAAGTGGAGGAGCTCAGGGTCAGTGAAGCAAAGCTCACTGACTCATAGCATTCTCAAAGAGAAAACACAGTACTTTCAAACAATATGAATGACCAGTACGCAAAAGAGGCAACCGATTTACATCAGGCTCTCCATACGGAGATATTCCCAAACCTGACACCTGTTTACTACTTGCGGTTGTCCTCAGTCAGTGAAATTTAATTTTTAAAATGTTCTTGCCAATATTCAACTGTTTATCTTCATTTCTAGCCTACCTGATAAACAAACTTGAATACAAATAGCTTTATTCAAAATTATTTATTTATTGAGTGGAAGATCAAAACCAACTTACACGTGTCATAAGAGGAAGCTGGCATCCTATTCCCTTCCTTATTTGCTGCCTCACAGAGCTGACATCATTTCTCATATCTGCCCACAGTTTCTTACAAACATCTCTAACTTGACTAGAGCTATCTAGAAAAAGGCCTGACAGCCAAGTCCATTTTTGGAACATTAGTTTGCAACCAACATATCTGAGAGCATCTGCAATGCAGAAAAATCCAATCAAGTGCATAGCTTGCTGTCCCACCACTGAAGGTCATTTATGCTCTCGACAAGCTCCCACAGGCTTCGTCTGTACAAAACAGTTTGAAAAAGCTGCCTCCTTCTCTCTGGCTGTGTCTCTCCTCACTACCTGTAACGTGCGCAGTCAGGAGAATCCTACATGAAAACTGCTATGGTTTAAAAACTGCACACAATCCAGCTATGTTAGGTAATTTTCTTACCTCTGGAATACAACACCAGGTCAACTGTAGAAAGTTAATAGTTAAAACTTCACCAAAGAACAGAGGCCAAACAACAGTGTCTTTCATTTCAGCACTTCTGTACTATAAAATGCATGAAATTCAATTGCAGCCACTCAGGCTTCTTATGTCATTACTTCTACTCTATGCCACACTTCTTATGACAAGACAAAATACAACAGCTTAAACAGCATGTAAAATTTCATGCAATAATTATACAGAAATCATCACCATCCATGCATTTCTCCATTAACATTCAAATAACACATTCCACTATGGACGCATCAGTACAATTTCAACCATTTCTGCCATCAAACGGAATAGATTGGTTTTTCATTTTGTGTGTCTAATGGCATTACATGACAATTATGGCAGCCTACAACTTACACTCTGACACCTTGTTACTTAAGCAAATCCATAGTCCCCACAAACTAAACATTACCATTTAGCCTAAATTGATTTGCTTTGCATTATCTTCATCATACCAGCTCCTATACCCCTTCCAGTACCTGAGGAGAATGTATAAATAAATTACAGTTACATTACACTACCACACGCAAAATAACTGTTTACATGGTATGGTTAGAAAAAATATCAAAGTCCTCCTTATTTTCAAAAACTAGACTCTGAATGCTGGACTTCTGGGCTCTGCTGCAAGGATATATTTAGCTGCTGATATACTGCTCCCATCTCAAATTACACTATTTAAGTCCAAAAGGCAATGCATGTGTTCAAGAGAACTGTTAAGAGTAAACATGAAAGTCCTGATGGAAAGTTCCTGTGGACTAGGTTAAGCCTTAGAGAGATATAAAATCATGCATTACAAGGGAGAACTCGGACATCTTGTTTGTCACACTTTTTAGCCTTCAAAGGTGCCTGTACTTATTCCTCAGCTGAAGATGGGAAGAGATTAATTGCTCTCCCTCTCAGTGGAGAAGCCCCTTTCCCCAGCAGATTGAGACATAAATAGGGCCACCACACTCCCAATAAGGCCCAGATCACAGCTAAGCCCTGTGGTTTCTAAGCCCTTTATCCTTGAAAGGGCAACCAACCACACAAACCACAGACAGAAGAAGACCAGAACTGAGTATTTCATTTGTATAGCCAAGCTATGAAATCTTTCACAGCCTTTCACAGGTGCTCGATAGCTTGAGGTTGCTTCAGCTGCCTCTGTTCTCTGGATATGGAGAGGAATAACAGTGCCCTTTCCAAAGCAAATATACAGCCTTTGAAAGGACCAGTAATGACTGTGCAACCTGAAGACCAGAGGGTAGAAAACAGCAGGCTGAAGGGGAAGATAAAGAGAAGGGTTTGGCAGCAATTCCTCCTTCCATACAGTGCTTATGAAAAAACTGTCTATGGCATTAACATTTGATGATAAGAAGCCTGAGACACACAACCACAGGAGGCTGAACACCTGGGAAAGCACCATTTGTGGCTCTCCAAAGCAATCGCCTCATGCAAGTCAAGCCACTGCACAACTACAGCTTTTGCTGCCTTATCACCAGAGCCCCTGTCCAGTTCTTTAGTATTAGAGAAAAGTCACCCGTTTGCTGACCCATGGTCAGAGCTCAGATTTCCAGTTGAACCAATTTCACTCGGATGCATTGGGAAGAAATACAGCCCCTCACTTGTACCTAAATGAATGTTAGCAGCATTAAGCAGATCCTAACTGTGTTTAACTCCTAACTGAAAAACTGACCTCAACCACATGCATGACACCTTTAATTACAACCAACTCTAAGCAACAATTGAAAAAATTGCATTGGGTATAGAAAATAATTTACAATATTTGAAAATGGAAAAGAGAAAAAAATTACTTCAAGTAACAAAAAGTGACAGAGTTGTCATTATAAGGAAGCTTGACCTTTCTGACATCGTTCCCTTAGGAGCCTTCTGCAGCAAGCAGGCAAAAAGCCAAGTCAGGAAATTCAGGCTGCAAAAAAGAGAAAGCTGCCAGCATGCAGGTGGTGAACAAGTTAAGTGTGCTAAACATGGAAGCAATAGTGGACACTGAAGACAACAGCCAGGACCACAACAGTTGCAGTGGTTTGTAGAAAAAGAGGTTGCAGAGGCAGCTGCAGCACTAAAAGAATTAAAGCATCAAATGAAGACTGAGACACCCCAGCAACTCTCCTTCCAGTTAACTCAATCTACCTCAAACAAAACTCTTGTTCAAAGATGATCCAAGGATGGACCTCAGCAGTTAAAGAACTTTACATTAGAGCAACAACAACTGCAATGAAAATGCAGGGTTTGTTTTGGTTTATTTTCCTCTGCAGAAATGGAAAGATGGCTGAACTCCTGTTAAGCTAAACAGAAGCTTACAATAATGAGATCAAGATTCAGATACAACTTGACAGTGACAAATCTGTACTGACAAGTTTGCAGACACCTTTCTTTTAACCACATTCCCTGGAGGAAGAGAGAGTCTGAGTAAAATCCCCAGATGGTTTGAAAGAGTCAAAGTGAACATTTAAAAACCAAGGGGCTGCCTCTCACTGAACGTAAACAGAGTGAAGGTAAATCCTACTGAGTTTTCTGTCTGGTGAAGACTGAATTAGGTCCCTCGGTGCTTCTAATAAGGAAGCAAAGCTGCAGACACTTATTTCTTCCTACTGTTCCTCGTTCAGCTCAACCACTGACAGCCAAGCACCACTGTTGGACCCTTACAGTTTTAACTCCGTACACTGTACATCACCACATCAGTTATCCTGAAAGTAGCCCAAGTGTAACAACAAAGCTCAAGTCATAGAAACACTGAAAGAAGTGCTACAGTCAGAATTTTTACACAATCAATGCAGAATTCTCTTGTCAGAAATTGTATATATTGGGTTTTCGTGCACTAATACATCCTTTGATTTTTTTTTTATTTACTTCCCTGACCACCTTCTAAATGAGCATGTGTTACCCTGCTGACACCACTCATATGAACTTCAAATCATTTGACCCAGTTGAAGACAACAGCAGCAAAATTTTAAGCACTTTATTTCACAGAAAAAACACCTAAATGCCTGAGAGTACCCTAGCCTGTACTGCCATTTCCCATGGAATCCATATATAATTTGAGTTAACTCACTCTGATCCCTTGCTGAAGTTCTGAGACGCCTTTATTCTACCCCATGGATGGAGATGTGCTAACAACCATGCAATAGAAACACTGAAGACAGGGCACATGGAGCAAGGAAATGTGTGGCCATGAGGAAGTTACAGCAAGCTCTTCACTGTGTTCTGTATTGAAGGATATTTTCCAGAGACATTCAGTTTAGAGTAGTGACCATTTACTTCTCTCCAACCTGTAATTCAACAGGTTTTGGGGCCTATTGCTCCACAGATTTTTTGGTCCCACACTCCAAGTGAGTCATAACATCATCACGGTATCACCTATTTACCTTTCCCTAGTAAACCAACACTTCTTTTACTGTTGTCACCTAGAACAGATCTCCTCAGTTCCCAAGCAAAAGTAGGACAGAAGGAACTTTGTTTCCGATATTCTGGCAAGAGTATCACAGAAGAAAGACAAACAGGATGTCAGTGTACATCCCAGTGATGAAAGCACTTTCTGGAACTAGCCCCTCTTAGGTCCAGATATGCAATTAAAATTCAGTCTGGTATTTTATAATCCACTTAAAAATGAGAGATATCTAATCATTTAGTGAAAGCAAAATAATTCAAATAAAAAACTCATCACACAACACCTGCACACATAATTCCTTAACAGGAAACTTTCTTTGTTTTGCATAATTCCTTATTAAACTGCATACTGGATTTTTGAGGTGGTAGCATTTTTAAATCCCAACTGCAAAATCAAATTAAGATTCCAAGTAAACAAAAGCAATCTAACCCTCAATTTACACTGAGCTTTCTTGCAAGAACCTTGTAAAAGTATATACTAGCTTGTTTACCCAGGCAGGAAAAGCATTTTTTGATGACCAACAACATCTACGGCTACAACACAGAGTCTGTTCTAGGTTTAGAGTTTTCTAAAAGTTTCCCAAGACCTTTTAAGGATCTGATCACAGCAGCTGTTTATAAAGTTCCCAGCCATCAAAGAACAGTTGCAGAAATATGGAAAAAATCCTAAGCTGCAGAGCAAGTTTCCACAGCTTTTGCCCTCTTGAGCTGCTGCCTCACACACAAAGCAATGCGTCACTGACCTTGCAGAAGGCTGAGAACCCAGTTCTGGGACAGCAATCAAAGCTGCAGGTGACAAAGGGGGCAAAACAGCTCCTGCTCCAGGACTCTTTTACACATGGCAAAGTTTGTTCTGTAAGCTAAAAGGGAATATGCATAAGGCACTCCCATTTCTTGAAAATCTTTGAAGTCCTGAGTATTAAACTCCACTAATAGGTTCTTTATCTTACATAATTTCAGGTGGAAGCTTTTTTCTATAATGTTGAGCACTTCAACTCAAGAAAGAACAAATTTAACTCTGTTCCCATCTCTTATCTAAATAAGATCTTTCTTTAAAGGACCCTTGATGAAAGGACTCTGCAAATCATAGATGTGTGTAATTGCTTTCAACTATTTCAAGTATCAGTCAATGACCACCTGAATAATGGAAGCTGTTCTAAGTTTTCTTCTATTAGCTGCATTTCTAATTCCTACACACCTCAAATTCCATGAAAATAACTATGTTGTAATGATAATATAAGCACTGACAATATAAAACCAGATTTTTCACTCTATACTATGTCTCATGATTTGGTACTATAGTCCCAGCATTCTTGCTGGCTCCTCAGACTTTTGGATTCTATTATTTTATTGCCCCCAAAACATTCAAGCTTTCCTTTTGTCTCTCCTTAGTTGTTAAATGCATCTTGTCCATTTATTTAATTTGGTCAAGGCAGATATCTTTAAGCTCAATATTTCTTTATACATTTTCAAAAAATAACTAACTTCTCATCCATTGACATAGGAAGATAACAGCTTCTGACACATCCTGAAATTAACCGGCCAGAACTGCTTATCTATTTATTTGAAGTATGGAAAGCACATACAAGGAAAAAATATTTGGTAGAACGGAATATTTAAACTGAAATTCTCTTAGCCTGTTTCGTGAGACGTAGGAAAGAGTGTTTCTCCATAAGCCAGATCTCAGAAAACATCAGAGAATTCTCCAGATACAATTGAGTTGACTGATAAGATATGCCCTGATTATCAAGTAATATTTAAGTTCAATATAATTTTCAAAGTCATATAAACTGGATTGTTTTTCTTTGAGAACAATGTACAAAAAATCTAAGGGAGAAAAAGCAGAGAAGCAGACAACCTGGAATAACAGAGTAACAGGAATAGGAATAAGAATTCTGCTAAAACGTGGACAGGTGCAAAAGGCCCTCCTACTTTCTAGAAAGTTCAGAGAACGTGAACCAGTGTGAATAGAGTTTAGTTAAAATGCACACCACTTTACACCTGATTTAACTGTAACTTTTTAAATACTAAAACAAGAATAATGCCTTAGCTTTAACTAGGACAATATATTCCAAGGGGTCTTTCCCTACTGCCAGAAAAGGCAAAGGAACACCCCTTTAGCTTTACAGTCAGCACCAATTTCTTACAAGCTTTACATTTCCTGAAATATGAATTGACACAAGTTTCTAAAACTCTAAGCATTGAACTTTTCTTTATTATGCTGTTTAAACTGGCTCTGCATCTTAGATTGCATTATTTTGTGAGCAGTTCTTTCTTACAAAAAGAACCTTTAGAATCGTCTTTGAAGTATGGGCCCCATCAGCACAAAAATAGTAAACCAAAAGTTGCACATTTTATAGTTGTAACATCCAGTCACCAAGCCTATTTGCAACAAACTGTGCTTGGCAGCAGGACCCAAACACATAACCTGAGGCTGTAGTAGGTTTTTGAAGAAACTGAAAAACAACGTACTAGCAAACTTCCTGGAACTCAATCTGAGCGGACGTCAAGGACACTTGGGCAACACTGTGGGGTTGGTGACACAGCATGAGCCCTACCTATAACAAAGAATGTTTCAGCTGAGACTTCAGTGTTGGCTAAGATCAGCCCTGGCAAGCCAAAAAGCCAAGTAAGTCAGGAAGCTCTGCCTGAACAGTAACTTTATTGTTGGATTAACAATGTAGTGGAGAATGGCTACTTTTGGGTCTGTCAGGCTGAACATTTCCCTCTCTGCAGGAGAGGCCATTTTATTACTCTTTCCTCCTCCTTAAAAGCTAGCATATAATTAAGCCTATTAAAATAAGTTAACCTAGGAGCTTTTAAGGGTTACTCTACATACATACATAGTGAGATAAGGAAAGAAAGTAAACAAAGCCAGTAAAACATACTTTTTTTTTTTATTTTCAGTGTTTTCAAATCTGGAACCAAAGAGGCAAACCTTCTTTGCAATAGCTGTGAACATTGATGCATGCATAGCAGCAGCCCCAAACACAAGAGAGAAGTATCAGCAAGGCAGTAAGCAGCTTAAGATTCAAAGCTAAATCTTTAGGGGTGAAAATTCCATATAAGTCTGAGTGTTTGCACCTCAAAATCAAGTCAGTATCAAACTCAAGTCAGTCTTCAGACAATTAAATATAACTGATACTAAGACTCAACTGTATTGACAGAAGAAAGCCATGCCAGTGCAGACAGGAATGGCAGTGGGAGAGAAAATGAATTTTATTTACACTTGAATGTTCTTGTGCCCAAAAACGGCCTCAAACAAAATACTGGGGAAGCTAAGTTACCATGCCAATATTCATCAAAAAAGAAAAAAAAAAAAGAACAAAAATTAAAAAGTCAAAACAGTTGTCACATGATGAGGAAACCTTAGTTTTCAGAGCAATATAACAGATGAAGACATCAAGAGATTCTCTCAAAGGGAGATGTGATTAAAATGGGATGGGAAGCTGCACATTTTGACTGAAGTGTTTTCGTGTTTCTGCCTCCTCTCATAGTAAATTGAGGCAATTGATTGAAAAACTAATCTAGCATTTCCCATTTCTGAACTATGACAGTATGAAACCCTGGCAACAAAACCAGGTTTTTTTCAGTTCAGGTGTTTCTTTAGAACCCAATTACTGCAGCACGACAGATGTTTGGAATACCAAGCAGTGTTTATTATGGCACTCCCAGTAAGGAGAACATAAGGAATTGCTCAAAAAAACCTCAACTCTTTTCTTTTTCATTATTTTTGCTATAACATTTATTTCAGTAACCATTGTCTTCATCTTTCATTCCTTTACAGGTAATACCCTTTCCCCCAGAGTAGTTGTTCAAATATGATATTCCTAGTCTTATCCACAACTTTGCAACAACAAAACAAAGCACAAAGCAGCAAAGGCACCCAGCCAGTCCCCAGAGGCTGCTGATTAGGGACCCAGCCTCAGTGGTCTGAAATAAGAGCTGGAGTGATACATTCAGCTGTTCGTCATAGAAAACACACATTGGTTTACAAGTTTGCATGTGCCTAACCAGAAAGGCCTTTTAGCACACCTGCTAAAGCTCCAGCTACAGAGGTGGCCAAGAGGGGAACCAGAAAAGAAAAAGGCAACAGAACTTACTAAGCATGAGATCAGTGAGGAAATCAAGTCAGCTGCTACAGCTACAGTGCTTCAGTTCCTGAAGCCAGCTCAGACATCTGGGCAGAAATACCAGTCTCTTGACAGAAATGCCACCTAACAAGACACTCCCAGGGCATTTAGAAAGAACGCTGCTCGGATGACAAGACTTGTTTCCAAACTAAGCAACTGTAACAAAATGTACAACAACACAAATCTTTCTATGTATTTACCATGTACCAGTATACAAATAACTCATGTGAATAATTCACAGTCCAAGAACACTGAGATGAGGTGAAAACACATACACATGTCCTGTCAAAGACGAAAGTTCCTCATAGCAAACTCCTGACTGTCAAATTAAATCTGATCATATTCAGTTATTTTGAATGCTTTATAGTGTTCCTGTTGATACAATTTTATAGGTTATGCAGTCAAATATTCTCCCTAAGATGGTAAGACTCTAGAGAAGATAGATATGTCTTATTAAGAGAATTTTCTGCTCTTTTTTGCATTTAATATTTTAAGGGATGCAGATGTAAAACGCAGTTCTAAGGCAGCAGTGCCTAAACTCTGATTACTGATCAGCTGCATATACTAACCACTAAAGGCTAAGTATAAAATAAATGCTGGCACTGGTCACTTGTTTTGCCAGGTTTCTTAAAGCACACACAGTATCACACTGACTGGTGCTACCTGGCTTTGAGGTATGTAGAGCGTTAAATGCCAGTAAAATGTTCCCCCATACCACTGTACTTACTGGTTCCTTCCTGCCAGTCTGGGATCTCTGAATAATGGAACAGGTCTACAGGACAGTCTAGCAGCAAGCAAGACTTAGATGTTAACTCACATCAGAGTACTGTTGTGGGGAGACAGCACAATGTAAGGAAAAAACACTTTAAATACTTTACCTAAGCTAAGAGGTTCATGAAAGAAACAGCATGTTATGACACTGCTTTTCAAAATAACAGACACACCAAGCCAAATAACAGATAAACCTGAACAACTTGACTTGTGGCAGCAAAGCAACCACATTTCAGTCCTTCAGAGTAAAGTTAATAACAAACTAGGGCAGCTCAAATTGCAGAACTGAGCTGGAATGACCTGACAGCAGCAACTGCTGTCCAAATAGACACGAGCTACGGCAAACCTATAGTGTTTGATCAACGCTTCCAAGAAAGTTCATATTAGAGATGTGTGGAGAAGAAACTCTTGACAGATAATTTTAAGATTTGCAGTGTCACTATTTCTATCACCCAACACTTATTTGTAGACAAGGTATCTTAATTTTCAAGATATCTGTGATAAAACACTACAGCAAATCAGTGACGCTTCAAGCGGTGACTCCTCTAATTGTTTGCGAAGCTAGTTTCTCTTTAAATGCCAAAGTAATTTGTCCTCACTGACATCTGTGAACCTGAAGGCCATGGTCTCATGCTGTCAAAAACTACAACATTTTTGCCAAATCATAACAGAGTACCTTTAAGAAATGCCAAGTTTTACATATTTCTAAAAATCCCATACTTTATTCTCAAGCAACCCATCAATTCAGCACTGACATATTTGGGCTAAACTTCACACAGCAAACTAAGCAAAGAAATTACACTAGAGCAAATAAAGGAGTAATCCAAAAAAAGACTTCCGGTCTACATGAGTGTTAGAACGTTGGTGCTAAAATGTTAATTTGAGAAGAAATGCACCTTCTGCAACTAAAGTGCTTCTTCATGGACCTCATCTCCCTTTCAAACCACTAAAATTCACATCATGCGAGTCTAGCAAGTAACATTTCTTATTTTAATACTTGCCCTTGAAACTTTCAACATGCTTACCAAGTTAAAAGAATTACAATGTTTAAACAGAACTTAGCAGCTGCTGATGGTGTTACCTAGTGATGGAGACGCAAAAGCAACTCTACATATGTGTGCAGATACACAAGATACACAGCGAACCCTCTACTCCTGACTGATTTCCTTACTCCCAACCTCAGCAATGAACATGCAACCACGATATGTTGTTAGAGGTTCCAAGCATTGATTTACAAGTGCTTAACTTTTCACCAAAAAAAGTTATCTAGGAAATGAAGTCATTTGTTGGTCTTGAAACTACAGCAGCCATCACTGCCTTTTACTTTAGCACCGTGGCTCTTCTAGGCAGCAGAGCTGGACATTTCAAAAGACATCAGATATTCCCAGCACGAGCACCTGCCCTCCTCCCCTTCAATGCAGAGGGGTATAAAAATTCACTATTCTACACCTACTGAGGGTAATGTACAAAACTTAAAGTAATGTAAAATATTAGCTTTTTTCCCTTTGATTTAAAGAAAATTAAGTGTATCAATAGCTTTCCTTCAGTTTTAAGGCTCAGTAGAAACAAGTACTTCATAAACATGTACAAGTTATTTTAAGTTATTTTATCTCAAGAATTTACAGACAAGAGCAATGCTCATTCTATTTAAGAAAACTGAACCATGCCAGAAATAATTGGGGATTCAAAACAAACCTACACTGTAATCTATTCTTAGGTAACTATCTTACCTAAAGTCCTTACTGGAATAATCTTGTGCCTGCTGTCACCAGCAACCTCACTTTATTTAAGTATTGCTGAACTGTCAGAAATATTCTTGAAATAGTACCTCAAACATCAAATGCCAGGCTGAATTCTGAGGTCTCAGCACTACAGCAGTAAGACTCGAGCAATCCACTGAATAGGAACTTTGGAGAACACAACACAGCCAGCACTGCTGTAGCATTGGGTGAACTCACTGCACTCTTACGGAATTTTTACAAGACCAGCTGTTCCCAAAATGGGAAACTACGACCTCTGTATTGTTAAGATACAGAATGTAGTATGTTACAAAATTCCACAATGAATACTCAGAGATGCCTTCTCCTGCGTATGCAGTGCCCATTGCAGATCAGGGAACAGTAAGGACTTGCAGTCAATCTGCACTCGCATATTAGCAGCAGGCTGTAAACAGCGCAGAATTATGATTCTTTTTTATGACATCTGGTTTGAACTAAAAGATGCTTCAGTTTGTGCATGCCAAAGTCCTTGCAGTGTTGAGTAAAAACTACTGTTCAGACCCAGCTTTCAAATGGTTACGTAGTCAGAGCAAGAACACCTTGCCAAGGTACTGAATATCAATAAGCTGGTCACTCAAAAATCATTAGAGCCATCTCAGATGGAGAACACAAAACTGATTTCATTTCCATGCAGTTCATCTAGTTAATTACATTTCATACATCTTCCCAGATTGATATTTATACAAATATTCTAGTGTTTTGCTGCTTCCTTCAAAAACAAAAATATAAGAAATAGCTGACTGTGGTTAATACTTCTAAATCTGATAGTCTAAATTACTCCAAAATTATTCTTGTCTCAAGAGTTCGTTAATATTCTGTCAAGAGAATGATACCTTACTAATGGGCACACATTCCACAATCTTCTTTAGTTTCATACAGAATGATATAAACAATTCATGCATGGTATATGTAAACAATGGCCTTGGCTGCAACAGAATAGCTCTGCAAAGAGAAGCAGATGAAGTTGAGCAGCTTCCTTCAAGTACTGAAGACCACTGCTGAGCACCAAAAAAACCACAACTGTAGCTGTTTCTTAATGTCAACAAATGAAAGTACAATCACTACTCGTAACCTACTTATGTCAATCACAGAGAAGCTGAACCAGACAAATCTGGTTTTAGTTTGTCTGCCATGAGCAAAAGGATGGAAAAGGATTGACATGAGCCTATGACAGATGATGTTTTTCAAACTAATTCTACCTTCTCCCACAGTTTTGTTGTCTTGTTTTGGGAAATGACATAAAACCACTACTTATGTCAAATCAGTTTCACTAGCACTTGAAGTCAGAGGCCAAGCCTGCCTTCATTCTCCCTTCAAAACTAGGCTATAGGGATGTACAAAATAATGGTATATCACTAATTCGGCCCTGCCATGCACCTAACAGATACAGAGCTTTTTACTCTGCATTACAGGAGTTGGTTTTTCATACAATCCACCAGAAACCTTTGAATTAGGAATCCTATTGTCCAGTGGCACTACTTTCAAGATCAAGTATCAATCATATGATCACATTTTAAATGATCAAATGCTTTCTCCCAACACATTCACACTTACTGAATTGCAAAGTTGAAGATATAAACAGTATGGCTTGAAGCTGAGGTGTAAACTGGACACCAGTACCAACCTACATTTGACCAAAGATGTATTTTAATAAGATAACTGATCAGCTAGTGAGACACACAATATATGTAATTAAACGGTTGAGAACAGTTAGCACTTCTAATATTAAATTAGGGTATATTTTTACTAATGCTTTATATAACAGATTTTTAAAACTATATTTAAATGTGGCCTTAAAGAAAGAACACACATCAAAACATGACTAAGTTATTTTGCCATTATTTCAGGTGCTTCGCTTCCCTAACAGTACAAGAACAATAGCCCCCTAAGAGAAAGCCATATGAACAAAGAAAAAGAGTCGCCCTTTCAAGCTGTCACATACACAAGATTTCTTATCTTCGAATTTCAGGCACAGTAATGTTTCACCATTAACAGCTTCTCATGATTCAGGAGAGCCCAAAGGAAGGCATGAGGCACAAAAAAATAGCACATGGGCACTGTTTCAATACATTGTGCCATCTCTAACTCCATTAACTTAAAAAAAAAAAAAAAAAAAAAAAAGGACTTGTACCATAGCAACTTTACCTGTTCATGACCCTAAGTATATAGTTTTTGGAATGCAAGTACATTTGCTGCAGCATGCTGAGGGCTGGAAGTCACAGTGCACTCATTGTAAGACATGGCTTTAACCAAAATAGAAAGCCATGAATGGGGCTTGGCAGCAGGGGAATCCCCTTCCTTTTTACTGCTATTTATAACTGAAGGCAAGTAAGGTCATTTCCAATTTAATAGGCAGCTCTTAAAGCAACTTTTTCTGCAGGAAAGGGAAAAAAATGAAGGTACAAGTATTCCAAACACAACATTCTCAGGCTTCATCTGCCAGCAAGACATACAGACCATTTCTACAACACAAATTAATAAAAGTCAACATTTGGTGTTCTGTGTATAACTTTTATTTAATGCCAAATGCAGTCAGCTTGGAAGTACCTGGCACTGAAATAAGGAATAAACGAGGAAAACTAATACTAGCTTTTCCACAGCTTTTCAGCTGAAAGAAAGAATAGATTTTGCATTGGTTGAGCTCCTTTGACAATTTGGTTTGGATGCAAGTCTGCTCCATGAAGCAGACTTCACTCCTCAGAAACAACTTCTTTCAAAAGGCATTTCCAGCTTCGAGCTCAACCCAAAAAAAGTGTGCAAATTGATATGCATCATTATTTGCTTTCACAAAACACAAGTATCAAAGCCACAGTTGATTAAAATTCCTGTCCCATTGTTAGGCAGAATCTCTCCTAACATTCTCTAACTCGTTTAAATTTAAAATAATGAACATAAGAATGCTTTCAATTTTGAAGGTTGAGGAGAAGAACACTGGAAGCCAACTAAGTCTTCTGTTAATATACTGCCCAAATATTTTTCTGCCCCATCACCATCAAGCAGATAGATACTGTGTACTACAGTCCACTTAGGCTACTAACTTCAGGAAAAACTGAAGCGTGGCCAGCAGTGTAGTTAATCCCATCAGGAAGCTCACTTGTAGATGTTTCTGCACACAAGAGACTGTAAAAAAGTTTTATGCACTGTTGGATGGGTCAGGAATTTATCACAACCACAGAAATCAGTGGAGAGCTCTGCATTCTCTTTGATCACCTGAAGTAGGAAACAGTCTTTGGAACCATGTTTACCAGAGTGCTTCATACAGAAAATTGATGAGAATTCTGTTCTTGAAATTTGGCAACAAAAGTTTCACTCCTAATGAGAGGTTGTCATAAACTGTTACTAACAGCAAATCAACATAGTTTTCCCTGAAATGAAACAAAAGAGTTTCCAGAGCAAAATACACATTAAATTATACTAACTGCTGATGAGATTCTCTTTAAAACATAGTTCAAAAGTAGAACCCAGATTAAGGGACCAAGAAGTTTGACACTAGTCGAATTAACATCCTCTTGTGTGGAGTTAACATGCCCCAAGTCTTACAAAAACTGTGTTTGAGAAAAAGAAGACAACTCACCCAACACCAACACCTCCAGCTTCAAAGTATTTCCCATGTGCACGACCACACACCATGTGTCACACCCACAGCAAGGGCAGATTCCTCACTGGTTTCCAAACAACTGCTGCACTTCTGAATCCCACCCCTTAATACGCTGTGACAGCAGTATTTATGCAAGATTCAATAAACATCAATCCATGAATAAGATCCCTATTCTCACACAGAATAGACAATCTGAGAAGAAAACAGTATTAATGACAATTGCTCAATATGGATGATGTGCTTTGTGATGCTGGAATAACTCGGTAGCGAGCATTCCTTGCAAGATTTGGAATCAGATACTTGTTGCCAAACACATCCCACACTTAAAAACAAGGGTTCTCTTTAGTGTTAGCAGCAGGCAACTGGAAAAGATGTTCCCTATTAAGAGCAGCTGAGGAGGAACCAAAGAGAAGCAAGTGTCTGTCCTGTAATCTGACAACCTTCAAACAAAGAACTGCTTCTTACAGAGGGCAAGTGGTAGCTGGACACAGGAAATTATTTTTATGGTATTCATCCAAAGTGTTGAAACGCAAACCTTGCTAGAGAGACACATTTTTTCCAAAGTCTTAATTTTAATAAAATAGGATTATCTCTTTACAAAATAGAAAGATGGGATACTAATTCTAGCAATGTACAGAACAATGAGGGCTTGCTATGCAGGCACACACTTTCCAAGGAATGACCCCTTTATTGTCACAGGCTGTACACCAATATGCAGCTGATAAGTATTTCAGTAATGCTTGCCACAGCAGAAGTTTAGGGAAAAAAAATGCCCAAAAAAGCTGGGGGTTGGGGGGGGAGGGAGGCAGCACAAATTTAAGAACCAAATCCAATAACCAAGATTGAAGAAGCTTAGTTTTGAGTTTTAGGATAAAGAATAACAGAACATAACTGAGAAGGGATCAATTTTTACTTTAAGAATACATAATACAGCACACCAAAACGGGCTGCTAACATTCCAGACGCAAGTGGCTGAGCAAGATCTTTGCACTTGCTCTATGTGGCCATTAGAAACAAACAAGTAACTTAAAATCATACACTTAACAGTTCATCTTAGTTTTAATTTTAACCAAAGTGACAACTTATAAAATCCTAAACAAGGTATAAGTAGAGAGCAAGCCACAATCTAAAAACCTATTTACAAGTTCTTCAAGCCAAAGTGTCATCAATGCTTAGGAAGCTGGAATAAACTTAAGTTACATGTCACTGCAAGATGGGGTCAGTTACAATACTGAAAACAAAAAGAGAAATATATCACTGGGGAACCGAAACATTTTTAACTTATCCTGAATTGCTGCCAGGCTTTTGGCTTTTATTTTTAATAATGCAACAATCTGAATAGATTAGGCTTTTTTTTCCTGAAAAAATATATACTTTTGCAAATTAAGAAAAGACTTTTCACACTATTAATAATGGTGTGCAAAATCCAATCCCTGAGTTTCTCAAGCATCAGAATACAGCAACTCAGACTTGTTATTTCCATCATGCTCAGTGAGTCCATGAAACATTATTGGAGAATGGCATGAGAAAGAAAGGGTAGAAGCCTGCAAGTTTAATAAAGCCTCAGACTCAAGCTGTAGGTCAGAATATGCCTTCAAAGTGAGTATTTCAAATTAGATTTTCAAATCCAAACCTGACATTTCAGGAACTCAGTTTGCTGTGACACATAAAGTTACTTTCCCCTTGCCCATCAAGGTTTCTGCCTTCACCTTTGACAGAGCAATTACATGTCTGTAATGCTTCTGAGAAGGGTAAAAACCCCGATCGTTCAGCCAAGCCTGCATATGCAGTGCAAGGAAAAAACTCTTCCCCCGGGCTCTCTGTAAATTGCACTGTTTGTGGCTGAAGCGGAGGCCTGCTGCTGTAACACGCATACCCACAGCCCATACGGCTACCCAGCTCTGACAGCCAAAAGCCACAGAGGGGCTCCATGCTGTGGGAAAGGATCAGATGACAGGAGAACTTTGCCTTCAACTATCAAACCCATTTTTCTCCAAAAGAGAATGCAGAAACAAAAAATGGATGCCAGTAATTTACTGGTACTGGGTATGTTACACCATCATTCTGTGTAAGAGAACGCTACAAAAATAGTTCAGATTTCAATTCAATGTCTAGACACTTTGTCAGCTGAAGCACAAAGACCAGTCCTTGTCTCCGACTCACACTAACCATGCTAAAGCACTCAAAAACAACATCATGTACTCTTGGGTCTCTTTATTTATCCTTGCAAAGTCAAACAAACCATCTTGAAGTTATATTATTTCCACTCTTCAAAATAAATGCATATTTATTCTTTCTGACCATCAGCACTAAATAAGTGAATTTATTTTGGTGTGAGGGTTGAATTATAGTAAGTAATCAGCTGCCAAAGCCACAGGCTGTATTGGTACTCATTTAGACAGATGTGACACATCATATATGTGCTTATTTTACCGACACATTCCCTCAGAGCTGTTCCTCCTCATCCTCAGATTTCAATAGTGCTTCAATGACTTTGACTCATGCCTGTGTATAACTAACTGAAAATGTGCGTTCAGTAGATTAGAAGATATCAAGTATATGCAACAGAAAGCACAATTTCACCATCTCATTAATAAGTTACTTTGTCTTCAAGTGCAGTAACTATCACACAGCAAGGTTATTCTTTTGACATTTTATGGAGGCAGCCCAGAGTACTATCTATAAGATTCTTTTGAAGTAATTTGTAAAGTGTAATTCATCTCTATAAACCTCCTCAAAGGTTTCCTAATGTCTTTTTATTTGAACACTACCACAGTATCTTTCTCTTGTAATTACAAATCTGGGGTTTATGCTCTATATTGTATATAGTTTTCTAAACTGTCTGAAGAAACACTTTTTGCCATTGTAAGCCTAAACCCACAGGGCCTAGGAGTAACCTAGAGCCCTAGGAAGTCATAATTTCCTTAGTTTTCAGGATCCCATGGTCACCATGGAGACCTGAACTATTACTAGCTCAATTTTGCATTTCCAGCTTGTATGTCTGTTAACAGCATGTTAAAAAACAAAATCACACAGGTATCTCAGCAGGACAAGAATCTGAAACAACAGAAAATGCAATCACCTGGTTCAACATGAGAAGTTATTCAACATTAACACACACCTCAAAGAGATGTACAAGTGGGCAAACCTCTTCCTGCCTGCAGATTGCTTTATGTAGGACTAAACCTAAGTTCCCTATGTATTTGGAATCATTAAACAGCAGACACTAAAGCAGGACAACAGAGCATGCATAGGAAAAGGAGAGCATGTGTGAGAAAATAAGATTTTTTTCCAATTCAAAGATTTCAAAGTTGAGTTATTGGGAAGTACCTTTTCTCAACTACCTGCTAAGCATGGTCTTTTGCCTACGTTATTTTCTCTCAAATACTCAACACCGCTCCTTTGTTCAGTTGCAGGAAACACCTATTGGAAGACTTCCCACCAAACAAGCCAAGAACAGATACTTAGAAACCACCAGTATAAACACACTGAAATTAAGTTGCAGCACTCTGCAGACTTTGCCATAGAATCTCAGAACAGTTAAATATACCAAGTTATTTCTTCCAGCTCAAAGAATCAAACTCTTCTAAAATAAATACTTGCTTCAAGGGCTTTAGTTCCTTATTCATTCCACTAGGAAGACACAGCACTGTGTTATCCATCTGCGGTACAACACCTATGTTAGAGAACCTTAAGCACACTCAGTCTTTACTCCCCTTCAGTGAAATACCAGCCACTGGCCACTGTGTGTTGAACAGGCCATTTAAAGCTTTGCATGATAGAGAAGTATTGTTGGACAAAGCAGGTAACAAACGGATGCTGGAACTGCACAAGGTCTTCTCTAAATCCCCTCTTCAGTTAACTATGAGTCAGGATTTGTCTTCCACATATCACTGGAGCTTTTTTGCTGAACACAGCTTCCTTGTTAACAACCCCTTGCACTTCCAGACTATGGGACTTGCACCAAGATCTCAATCCCACTTGAGTTTCATTTCATTGTTCCCAAGACATCCACTATGGAACCAGAGTATGCCTAACAATGACCCAGATACACCTGTTTACATTCTTCATCAAGCCTTACATTGTTCATTTTTTCATGCAAATAGCTCAGTTTAACCCCATTTTGCATCAGCTACATCATGGAGGAGGAGCTGGTTTCACGCCAGCATTCCCTAACAACAAGAACTCTAAGAGAGAAGCCCAGACTGGCCTGTCCTACTTGCTCCGGCTCCTCCATCCCATGTGCAGTTGTTTCACTACCCAATGGTCACTGATAGTCTTATGTTTTGGTTGGTCTGAGTGTGTCTCCAATGCTGTCAAAAGGCTGCATTCCAATAACTACTCCAAGACAGTCACACTCCTCAGGCAAGCCTGATTATACAAATACTAGGCTTGCATTAGCTTATTACTTATAAAGAAGCATTTTCCTATTGCTTAGTTGAATATCCCATGAATGTTGCCAGAAAAAAGCTTTTCTAATTCTAAGCTACTTGGAGATATCTTAAGTATGAATTGCTTAGATTTCAAATGGCAACTCCTAAAAAGCAACAAGTGTTTCAAGCATCTGTAGACTGACCAGGAAGAAACAAAACTTCTACTAGAGGCCCAGAAGGAAGACAAATTTCACTTGCACTCCAGCATCCTGATTCACTCATCACATGTCATGGGAGAGTTGGATCCCATAGAATACACGTAAAGAAAAATGTTCCAAATAAAAGAAAGCTACATTAGAGAGTTCTTACAGAACAACTCAAATTCAGAAGGAAATTGCAAAACTATTGAAGACATCAGAACAAGTGCCGATACAAAATACAACTGTTCTATAAGGTCTGTTTCTGTGATGACACGGCTGCTTTCTGTATCTGGTCATAATAACACAAAGAGTATTTCACAAGCAGTAGTACAGCTCTGGTTAAAATAACAAAAGGTAAATATGAAGCAAGAAATTTAGCATGAGTATATGGCCCAGAAAAAAACCCCAATTTGTCAGTACACACTACTAGAAGTCTACAGTCTTTACAGAGCTGTAACTATAGTTTGCAGGTTTTTTAAATGCTTTTCTCATATTTCTTTCTATTCTATAATTTTCTATCTTCATTCTACATTTCTTCCTTTGGTTTTAAGTGTCTTGTAAACTTTTAAAAAGCAGCTCCCTGTTTTATCTTCTCTTTTTACCCAAAACACAATTATCTGCAACCCCACCTTGCTTTTGCATCTTCTTCAGGGGCTAAAATTGTACTTCACCCCTTGGCAGCTGCAGAAAGATGAGCTGTACATAAAAAGATACACTCATTGGGTGGGTACCAAGACAGTACTGGTGCTTGATAGCAGATGTTTTGCAGGTACTTGGAATTTATCTGCTGTAGCCTCAGGCAGGACGGGAACTACACTGTGTTGGCTGCTATAAGCAAACTAGAAAAACTGCTGTCTCTTCTTACAAGTCCCAGATGCAAAAAAACCAAAACCAACAGAACTCACCAAAACAAAACTCCCATTATTTAGGAATGCTTATTTCTAAAAGTTTAACTGGCACAGCTGAAGGCCACAATTCACAAAGGCATGCTTATAGAAATTTGCATGCTGTCACAACACATGTGGACCATGTAACTAAATACCTTATTTTCAAGTATGGTAACATGAGGCAAATGAAGGCAAGGAATTCTAACCAGGGAAATACACAAATGGTTCAGGCCCTTTAGGGCTCTCTACAGCTGCAAATCTTGCTAAAATCACCCCTGATCCTGAAGACTCTGAAGTGTTATTATGTTAGATACAGAGACGCCAAGACAGATTTTCCTTTTGCTTCAAAATCCATATGCAACAACTGACTTCCTAGTCCCAGTACAAGCTCCTTGTCACACACATTATGAGGTAAAATCAACAATCTAATCAGATCTGACAAAAAGTTGGCCAAAAAAAAAATTGAAATTATGACAATAACTATTTGAAATATGGTTATGTCTATCATCATTAATGACAAACCCCAGCCTAAACACACATTTTGCCTTGAGATATTAGATAATGATAATATGAAGCCATCATGATTAGCAAGACATTTAAAAATTAAGTACTCGGTGAGGTGAGGACAAATCTTTACAATTTCTTCAAGTCATGTGACACTTAATATAGTACTTCACGTAAAAAAACCCCAACCACCTGAACTTAATGACAAATCTTAGGGAGGCTTTTTTAAGGCTTCTTACTTTACAGCAAAAGAGACCAAGGCATATACCATTGGGGAAACATTTGGTCTTCCTACTGCAGTAAAAAATGGCTGAAATAATACATGGAAGACAATATGCCACTTTGTCGGCAAATACCGCTGGAAGACTCGCAGAAAACAGCTGAAGATTTGAAGAGACAAGTATTAGAACCAATTATGCAGTGTGGGAGGTGTGCTACACTGTTGGCTGACCTTACAGATGTTTCCTACATGTCTCATCTTAGGGTATAGGCTGGATTGTTTCAACAGTGAAACACACCGGGAACTTCTCTTTTGCGAGTCACTCCAGGAACAATGTATCAGAATAGACTCAATAGTAAATTATTTCTTTAATAGAAACAATGTTTTATGAGAAAACTGTGCAAGTGTACACTTACAAGGTTCTATCCGTAACCTTTACACTAGAATCCTTCTATTTTTTATTCCAGTTAAAGCAGTCGCTCCATAACCACACGTGAAATTCTTTCACCACATCATAGATCAACTAACGCAGACACGCTGCAGGCAGAAATGCACCAAGTGCTACAGGATGTCATCGATTATATAATTTTATAAAAATAAGATCTTCAAGCAGTAGTATACCTTGTAACAAGATGGGGAGCGACTGTGATATTCCTATTCCCACAGTAAGTTTTGCTACTTGTGACAAACGGCTTAAAAGAGTTGTCAAAATTAATGACACGTTATGCGTTTTTTTTCTACAAAGACAACTGTTCAAAACTGGCTGATCTTTTCTGTGATGACAAGGGGCTGTCAGTACCATGCTACCTACCAGATATTTTCAAATAAAGACACACCTAAGGTGTCCCTTCAAGGTGAAGCTGACATTTTAACAGGGAGCAAGAGAGTAACTGCTTTTCAAAAGAAACTCACTCTAAAGAGACTGTTTTGAAAACAGATATTTGGAAATGTTTTCACCGAAAAAAACCTCCTACAAAAACCTCTGAAAGCTGTACATAATTTCCTAAACTTTGAAATCTTTTTAAAAAGCCAAAACCCTGTTTAAAAATCTTGCAAAAGTGCTTCAGGAAAAGAGAAGAATGCAACATTGTCCCATTAGTCTGCAAGAACAACTGATTGACATCAGGGAAGATGGAAATTTAATAGATGAATTCCAAGAAGAATCTCTGCATAGTTAGTGTATGGGAGTGGAAAATTAGTATCATGATTCAGTAAGCACAACCAACAATGTACTTCTTCCACTTGGATCTTTGTGAGGCATCTCATTTGGCTAGGACAGCCACTAAAACCAAGTACTGAAATAAACTGAACCTAGAAGCACCCCTTAAAATGGCTGTATACAAGTGATGAACCAACATTTTAAAAAAATTTAGAGAGGCACATACAATCGCATAGCTCTCACTAAATTATTCCTTAATGAAAGTAAAAAAGGGTTTTGTTAAAAAATGAAACAACTTTCTAACAATTTGTCTTGTCCTCTATTAATTTCTATTTTTCGTGTATATTCTCTAATGTGTATAATAATAGTAGAGTAGTATGTGTGCAAATTTATAGATAATACACATTTTTGCGGTGTGCTCACAAATCTTTTACTGATAAGGGCATGAGATCAAAAAAAACTTTGGAAACCAGTGCCTTAAATGACCCAGTAGGCTGGCAATATTATTCCAGAGAAGTTATGGCAATGGCTGATTATACTAAGATCCACATGGAAAACAGTGCTTTGGTTTTAGTTTTCAACATAAAGTACCAGAAGTTTTTTACCCTCGTACACGGATGGCATTTGTAACACTTCAAACTGTAATTTATCTCTGAAAAGGAATGATAATAGCATTAAGGCAGGAACACATTGTTCCCACACAGATATTCACACTCATTACTGAGCCACTTTCATAGCCTGGCCTTACAGTTGCTCCAGTACTGCTGTGCTTGGTTCCTCAGGCCACACACACCCTTCTTACTACTTGTAGGCTTCCCTTACCCGTGTTAAATAACCTCCAACTGCTGCATAAGCAGCTCACCTTAACTACACACTTGTACCACAATCAAGGTGTTTTTCTGCCTCATCTCTTCATCACCAAAGCCCTGCCATTCCCTTGGGAGTGGTATTTCACAGTCAGCTAAAGCTCTGACACAAACTCTGAACAAACATTCTCTGCCCAAGACAGAGAGAGGACAAATTTTCACTCATTCATACAGCACCTATGAACCATTTGAACTGACCCCTTATGTATCCAGGTGCACTACATACAAAGGCCTCAGACAAAACTCATCAGACCCCCTGCAATCCTTCTTCATGGCTGGATTTGTTCTGTACTTAATCCATAGTCTGGTCTGCCCAAGCTCACGAGGCAAAGGTAACTACCCCTTCTTCATAGGTTTTAGTCTTCTATTACATACACCTACACTCCTCAGCTGTTTTTAAGTCTGGGTAGCATCACAGTGCAGCTAAACAGACAACCCAGCAACAACCAGGCCTATCTGGACCTCACTCACAACTGCAAACACAGTCATTGATTTTTTTTTTTAAATTAAAAAAACCCAAGTATTTTTCAGTGTTGGTACATACTACATCATCTTGGGTTCTTGCCTGGGGTCTGTACATCCTCAGCTGTTGCACATAACATTTCCAAAGAGTACTTTAAACATCACAACAGAGTGATCTCATTTCCCACAGCCTTTGCTTTTTTCAACTGAAGCTGGACATTTATCTCTTCCTCTCTGTACCAGTGCCTTTAGTGATACCCTGGCCCAAGAGACACCACTGGTTCCTTTTGCTTGACCCTGTGTGCTGGCTGTGCAGCAGTGACTCCCACTTGATCCTTTCCCCACGGAGTTCAGACACACCCCTGTCAACAGATGTGTCCTTATACCACAACAAAAAAATCATCTAAGAAAATCTTGCAGTCAAAAATGATAAAGAATTAAAAGAATTACAAAAAAGAATTACAAAAGTTGCAAGCTGCAATAAATGGAAATATTCAAGTTGGGCTTCCTGATTTAATTTATTCATATATTCATTTATAGGTCCATTTCTAAATTTTGATTCTGTTGTGGTATCTAAACATATTTATTGTGTCTAAGGATTATGCCCCTCAGTCCCACACCACCATCACATTCCTGACACCGTCCCTCCTACTAACATAGGTCTTTTCTTAAAGAGGCACCATCACTTCTGTCAGACATTGATAATCTGTCTTTCCTGCTTCTGTTCTGTCTGCCAAGTGCCACTTTGCCATTTCCTGCTACACAGCACTCGGCACATGTAAATTGAGCAAAGGCAAATGGTAGTCGCCATAAATTACTTTACACCTAATTAATGTTTCCAGCTGTACAAATTCAAGCCAGAAATTTTTGGAACTGTTTTATTCTTATATTTATGTCATCTATATGCTAACTTTAAATCTCACATTCCAGAAAAATCAGAACTTTCCTGCTACTACAGAAAAGTACAACTGAAACCAAACCACAGGATAGCCTGGACTTGAGATTGCTGAGGCAAAGGGTTACTTACCACATTACAGAGATCAACTCTCAAGAAAGGTAAAGAGAGATCAGTATACAAAAATAAACAAGAATATGTAATAAGAAAAGCATTAAACAACTGAAGACCTTTTTAAGCTGAAGGCAACACCATTGTTTAACAGGTTTTCACGCCACTACACCAAATACTTCAGCAAAACACTATGCGTTAGAGCAACAAATCTGCCACAGCTGACAAATGTAAATTGTTATTCAACTCGAAAAAGTAATCAGCCCATGTAGTACCATTGATTCTTTATCACCTCAATTGTTATTTGTTGTGATTTAGAAGACTGAGAGCCTCCTGCTTGTTCCTGGTTTATATGTCACCTTTTCATGAACATAAGAAATCTCAACCTTACAAAAGTTGCCACAGAGAAAGACACAAGGTTCATTTACAATTCACTTCAGCCCCTACTTTCTTCCTGCTGCCCAAACACAGAAAGATGAGCTACCTACTGAGAATGAAAGGAAGGCAGTTTCAAGTGCCAGCCTGGCCCATTTTGGCAGGGACTCAACCGTTAGCTGCCAAGTAAAGGGACTACAAGTAAGTCAGCACTGCAATACTGTAAAGGTATTTTAAGACAAGACTTACTGTTGTATAGTCACCCTCACCTTGTGAAGTCAGTGCATTTTGCAGCTTTATGAAGATGCTTGAGTAAAAAGGCGCAGGAGCTTTGAGAATCGAGGGGGTGTATCTCTGGGGATGAAATCCCAGCTTGCAACTGGAAGTGGAAAATATCAAAATGTTATCACAATTGCTTCAAGTATGCAGGCTAATTCAAACTCAATTCCAAGATAAGCATGTGTGCACATAGCACACCCAGGGAAACGGTTCTCTACTGTGAAATGGGTTTTCAGCAGCATTAGCAGGGACAGAAACCTACAAAATTCATTGTACACAGTTACAAGTCTGGTGCCAAAACTAAGCACAGGCTCCTCACCATCTTCTCATCCTCAAGCATACCAGCCTCACTCCAAAGGTGTAACCTCCCTGCACCCAGAGACAAAAGGCACAATTCTCTAAACACTGATCAGACCCAGGACTGCACCACATGCTGTGGGTCAGCACTTACACATCTGAGGAGCTCAGCCTATCTTCAAGCCATTCATTGTGTAAAAGGAATAGAGTGTTTAACCACAACAATAAAAATAAAGCACAAAAGAGCTTAAGACACGACATGATGTCCATAATCATAATCTCATCCACGGAGTTGCAAACCCCTAGATTATTCTCCTTAACATAACCTCTGGAAGTTGTAAGCTAAACTACTCAGAAAAAATCTTTTGCTTCATCATTTGCATCTCCCTTGCCCCAAAAATTTTGCAGTTCAATTTAATGTGTACTTTTATAACCGTACGTGGTCAAAAGCAGATCCCTGGAAGCAAAAACCTGCATTCTCCTTCAGAACTACCTGAAACTGCAATTTCCAGCTCCATTTGTCCCCACCGAAACACTAAAATCCAAAAGTAAACGAAATGTAATACTGCCTTATTAAGACAGCCTCCCCCCGTTTGCAACAACACCCAACTATTTTGCTTGCTGTTCTCAATTTGCATCAGCATTCTATTGTCTGCAGAAACATGCATAAGCAGACTTGCCAAAACTTTTAAAGATTCAAAAGCAGGGAAAAGAAAAGAATTTCTGAAAGCTGGTACAGTGGTCTGTAAAGACATTCCCACTTCTTTCCTAATTAGGGCCTGGTGCAAAGGCAGCATCTGGAAAACCCTGCTTAGCAAGAAACTCTGCATATTAAAAAAAATAATAATATCAAGATATCTACACATTTGGCAGTTTACCAAAATCTCCAAGGGTCAGGTAGGACTGGCAGCTGAGAATCAACTCAAATGGTGTTTTCAGTACTATAATGCTAAAATTATGGATTGGGGGGATACTTCAACAAACAGTATTGCTCATATTTCATGAACACACAACACTGATATCCCAACATCTGACACTACAGTGCCACAAAAAGGAATGGAGGTGAGATGTCTGAACTACTGTCTAGATGTGGTGACTAATTAAATACTGCCATTTTTGCAAGCCATCTAGACTGCATTTGCACAGGTTTAATAGATATATCTTGTATAGGTAAGCACATAAAGTGATAATCCAAATATTAATGCCTCAGAACATCCTTGCTATGTGGAGTCAAATCTTTGAAGAAACAATGCCAAATAAAAGAAAGTTTTCACAGCAAAACTTCTAAGTCATCATGCAGTTCAAGCTATGCCACAGCTAGACAGTTCTTTCAAGCACACTCCTCCCACTCCAAAATAAGACTTGACTCTGCTGTAGTGGTGTTTTGTACTGATAGTTATATTTATAACTGTAGATGGATTTCCTAATATAAGCAGAATTCAGTCATTACATTAGCTGGCAAATGATGAAAGAAGTCTAAGTAAAACTGTAAAACAAACCAAGCTCAGAGTAAAATTACTTAATCCTTTGCAGTTCAAATGCAAGTTCATCCTTCTCAGTACTATCTACTCGTAACCAATCTATCCATCACACACACCACAAAACCTCTCACCCTCTCAGGCACTACTACAGTGCAATGGCAATGTTTCAAATCAACTCAAATTAGGCTGAACTACATTCCATTACATGATATCATGCAACAGATGTTACTCTAAGAACACACAGGACAATTATTCAGGATAAACTGCTGTAAGCTGAATGGTAAAATGAATGGGTATCCTATATGAAATGGCTGTAGACTTTATCTAACTTTATATTGAGATTCACAACTCGAATATTATCCAAGTTTGCCATAGTTAGCCCACTTAGATTGGCAACCAGAAACAAGAAGCATTCTTATCTTACATAAACTCAATAATTTTGTCACCAATAGATAAGCCAGCGTTCCACTAAACCCTTTACTTCTGCAGTGACCAGTGAGTTAAATGAGGCATTATGAAACTCAAACAAAATGCACTTCCAAGAGGCAAGAGATACACCCCCTCCCTCCTCAGCTGTGTGGTAACCTTGAATCTCCCTTGAAAATGTCACATTATGAAAATTAAAGCAGGAGAGGTAGTTCAGCCAATTTAACTCACAGTTAACTTGCCTAACAGCTGTTCTGTTGGAATGATGGCTGACCATTACACCATACAGATCTGAAAGCTCTTCATATACTAGAATTTGTAAGGTATTTTTAATTAACACTGGCAGCTTGCAATCCTACTTAAAACACACTGCCATACACATACAAATAAGTCATGTTTTACATAAGAGCAATCTCAGAAATGTGTTGCTTCTTTGTTTTTAAATCATAGGGACATTGTTCCAGAGCCATTGGGCTCTCCTGAGAATGCAGAACTCCAATACCTCTAAGTAACATACTTCCAAACCCAGAACTGCCTTGAAATTTAATATGGCTCAAATGTGGCTCCAAAATACAGGTCCTACAAAATAAACTTCAAAAATATTTGGAGGGAAGCGGACAATTATTTAATCTGACAGGAGATATTTTCAATCAATGAACTTTCCCACAGTCTTTCTAACTAGACGTTATAGAAGCATTTTAACACAGAAAGTAAAGCCCAAAAAACCTGAAATGGCTGGTCAGCAGAACAAAAGCGCTATAGAAGGTGAGCACAAAGCCAGCAGAGGCCCCAATTCTCAGTCAGGTGTTCCCACGCAGTGACACTGCTGAGGTTCTCCAGACACCCGAAGGCAAGACTGCACCCACAGACAGATATCTGCTATGAGGGCATGGGAGAAACGGAGGTGTCAGGACACACAGGCGGACCCCAGCCCGGGGCACGGACAGCCCCGCTGCAAGCACACAACGGCGCCTCGCACCAAGGGAGGTTTTGCGCTTTGCTCAGCCCTGGACACGAAACCTCAGCGGGGCAGGTAGCCCGGAGACGCTCGACCCTTGCACGCCCCAGGCCGGCCCGGGGAACATCGAGGCTGCGGAGCAGCGCGGCTCAGCCGCCCACCCATCCTCGTCTGCGCTGCGCAGGGGCGGCCGCGTCCCTCCCTCCCCTCCGGGGTGGCCCTACAGGACCGCCCTGCGACCCGCTTCCAACCCGAGCCGTCCCACCGCTCTCGTGGGAAGATGCGGACAGAGACACAGATAGACGGATACAGATCCACGCGTATGCAAACGCGGCAGGATCGTCCTTGGGAGGTCGTCACTTCACCACGTATTGCAAAAAGGTTTTTTCTCCATCGCGGTCGCCAATAGCGCCCAACAGCGAACAGCTCCATTCCCCGGGCAAACCCACTCTCGGCCACGCCACGCTCCCTCAGGCATGATGCGAGGAGCCGGCCGCCCCAGCACCTTCCTCCTATTCCTGCCCTATATGGCACAAGGGAAATCCCGAAAGACCGCTGTTTCCCTCCCATCCCGGCCCGGCTCCTGACGAAGGATAGGTGAGCAGAGGCCGCCCTCCCTTTCCCGGGGTTCAGCGTGCACGGCACTGGGCCGGGCTGCTGCTGTCCTCCCTGGAACCGGCAACTTGTTGGGCGGGCAGCGCTACCCGCGGGCGAGCCTGTGCGGGCGAAGCGGGCACCGGCGACCGGCGGCTGCCGCTGCAGGGGCACAGAGCGCTGCCCGCATCCAGAACCCCGCGGCAGCCGAGCGGCTCCGCGCTCCCGCCGCTCAGCCCCGCGCCGAGTCTTCCCCCTCTCGGCGGCTCCGCACAGACCACACGCTCTCTGCAATGTGCAACGGCGGGGCAGGACGAGGGTCCTCGCGGGCTCCTACCGGGAACGCTGTTACTGTGGCATTGCAGAGCGCCTAAGCCCCGCCGCTCTCTCGCTTCCTTCCTTCCCCCCGCTCGCCTGTTGCCCGCTCCCGCCGGCTCCGCCGCCGCCGCCCGCAGCTGCCGCGGCTGCGGACTTCAGGCGCAGACCCCCGCCGGGGAGGGCAGGAAGCGCGTCATCACTCCGGGCCGCTCCACCGCCCTCCGCCCGGCCCGGCCCGCTGCGAGGGACCCGCGGCTCCCGCCCCGCGCCCGGAGACCGGCGGGAGCAGAGCCCGCCTCAGCCGAGGGCTCGGAGCTCTTCTTACCTGGGCCTGAGGGAGAGNCACGGGGAGGAGAACGACCCCACAGGGCGCCGCCACCAGCGGGGGCCGCTGTGGGGGCGCGAGGCGCCCGCCCGGCCCCTCAGGCAGCGCGCGCGCGGCCGCGCGCCCCCGCCCAGCCGAGCCCCCCAGAGCCGCGGCAGGGACGGGGCCAGGGCGGCAGAAACGCGCGGGTGCGGGCCCCAGGCGTGGAGAGCAGCCCGGACCGCCCGCGGAGCGCGTCGTCCTGTAAGCGCTTACAAGTCACGGAATCCATTTGGTTGGAAAAGACCTCTGAGGTAATCGAGTCCCAATTTACGACCGAGCACCACCTTGTCAACCAGACCATGGCACTGAGTGCTATGTCTAGTTGTTTCTTGAACATCTCCAGGGACGGTGATTCCACCACCTCCCTGGGCAGCACATTCCTATGTTTAATCACCCTCTCTGTGAAGAAGTTTCTCATAATGTCTAACCAAAGCCTCCCGTGCCATAGCTTAAGACTATATCTTCTCGTCCTATTACTGGTTGCCTGGGAAAAGAACCTGACCCCCACCTGGCTATAGCCTCCTTTCAGGGAGTTGTGAAGAGTGATAAGGTCGCACCTGAACCTCCTTCAGGCTAAACACCCTCAGCTGCTCCTCACGGGACCTGTGCTCCAGACCTTTCCCCAGCACCATTGCCCTGCTCTGGACCCATTACAGCACCTCAGTGTCATCTCTGAACTGAGAGGCCCAGAACTGGGCACATTTCGAGGTGTGGCCTCACCAGTGCCCAGCACAGGGGAAGAATCACACCTCTTGTCCTGCTGGCCACACCATTCCTGTTACAGGCCAGGATCCAACACCAGCAACAAATGAACTGCTGTAGCAGCAAAGGAGACTCAGGGCTTCCCTTACACAGCTGGTGTCATTTGAACAGTTCTAACACTGTTAGAGTTGTGTAAATGGTTTTCACATCAATATATTGATACAAATACAAGAAAAGAAATACCTACTCCACCTTAGGTCCCTTATATGAATTAGTGCCATATATACTGGGGCATCTGGCTGTAAAACTGGAATGGTTGAAAATCATGCAAGTAAAATAATTTCAGATTTAGCTGAAGTACAGTCATTAGTAAATATTTTTATACTTGTAACCAGCTTAAAAAAGCTGCATCAGCATACAGCTGGTTTTGCCTTTCAGAGTAATCTTGCTCCAACAAATTAACCTTAAGACACTAAACGCACAATGCATGGTGACACTGTCCAACACAGTTACACAGCTTGTATCAACACACTTGGTGAGCATGTTTAAGGCAGTCTGTAGATACAAAACCCAACCAGATTATCTTATACACCCACCCTGCAGAATGAAAAGCATCACAATTTTAACATCCCTAATAGTTACCCTGAGCTGTGCCAGCTTTATCAAACAAGAAGTGTCTGCTCTGTTAACTAAAATACAGGCTACACAGGATCTGCCTTATAACTTGCCAATACTTGACAATATACGAGTTTTACAAATGAGTTATTGTTATAATCTATTACTGAAGAGATACTATCCAATCTGTTATTAAAAGCAGTGATAACTTTTTCTTGTGGTTTGGAGGTACTTTTGCACATGTAAATTACCAGTGAACAGCCATAACATTTGCATAAAGAGCAGTTTGGGGTGTTTTGGTTTGTTGGCTTTTTTTTTTGGTTTGGGTTTTCCCTGGTTTTTACTACCATGATGATAAGCTTCCAACAATGTGGTTTTCCCTGTGTGGCGTACAACTTAAACTTCCCTCTTAAAAAATACGTAATGATACATTTCATTCTTCTCTTCATGCAGTATTATCCTATTTCCTGGCTGCAATACTGCTTCAAGAGAAACTTCCTGTACTCCATGACTATACTTGATCGCATTATCTTTTTCTGCCTTCACTTTTAAACCTTTTCCTAACCTATGTGTTCTCTCACGTAGTAACATGCAAGGCCACAATTCCAGTCTCTATTGCCCTTGTCATTTCTATGTTCTTCTGTTTCCTCTCAGCTCACAGGAAGGCTGATTAAATCTCTGTGCTGCATTGACCTCCAAATAGCTACTTTGAAATCTCTGCAAAGAGATTTCAGCAAAATGTCACTAAAAGTACCACCCCAATCCCAAAGAACAAAAATTCACTGCAATATGGAGTGCAATGTCAAGACCAGGCTCCCCTGTATCATTTCCGTGTCTCGCTCCTCCCAATACATCTGTGTGTCTGGACACATTTGCTATCTCCCTGGACACATTCACTATCTCCCTTTGGACCCAGCTAGTGACTTGCTTTGGGGCAAACCAGCTTTTCTTTTTCCCTGTTTGCATCACATCAAATACAAGGTGGTCTGAGCACATACCTGCATTCTACAGTAAGACTCCTTGATAAAACTAATGCAGTAATAAATGTGGTATTCTGTCAATCTGTCATGTGGGGATTCAGTTTTGTTATTTCAGTAATGAGAAATATACATGTTTTTGCTTCAGTACAGTGGATATAGAGAACAGAACTATAACTTCTTGGTTTCTTTACAGTATTTCAGCTTATAAAAAATTCAGATAAGTGCATTTCCCTTGAAAAAAAATAACAGTAACATTACAGATGGATCTGAAAGCACTTACATCAAAGTATTCACAAGACCCAAAACTTCATTAGCATTTCTACGGAAGCTTTGGTCTATATGTCCTATTCAGCCTTTCAGTGATTTCCTGGAGTATAGTTGAACTGATTTTACCAGTCATAGCTTTGGAGTTCGAGATATCAGTATCTGCATGGCATAATAATCTCCTGAGAGTACATCTGACTCCAGTTGCAATTACCATGTGTGACAGTAATGGTTATGATTTGTTGTGGCTGAGTGGAAAAATAACATAAAAAGTAATTCTAAACTTTATTTGTATTCAGAGAACATTTTGAAGTTAAGACATTCTATTGGACACCTGACTTCACGTCCAAGGTTATGTTTTCTTGCCGTCCCAGCTATTCTAACACCTTATCTTTCCATCTCCTAATTACTAAACCCCAGAACTTTAAGGATAACTGTGTTTTATCAGAGAAAGAATTACAACAATCTAATATCCTTCTTCAAAGTGAAATGGGTGTGGTGTGTGAACATCAGGGATATTCTCCAGTGGTTTGCCTTTCCCTCGGGTCAGCGGACAGATGTTAAATGATCTCCCAAAACACTCATGAAGCACCCACACAAACTATCCCTAAATGCTGTCATACTTGTCATACTTGTTCACAGCCCTCTGTTAATCCTTGTATTGCAATTACTTTGGCATTCTGGTCCTCAGAATATCCTGTGGATGAGAGCAGCACTGGCATGTTTACTGATGTTTTGGGTGAACCAATCTGAGTGCAGGGACCTTCAATGAAGTACATTATAAACTATTTTCTCATCTGTCATTTCAAATACATTTGAAATCACTGTCTCAGAACAAGTCAATTAAAATGCAGCCTAAATCATACCCAAGCCTCTTAACTAGATCCTATGTGTGTGACAAGACTATTTTAATAACTACACTGGATAGCTTTGCAGGATATATTGAAGACATATTTATAAAAGTGACCTTCATAATGAGTCAAACTTATCCTTGGTCAGTAACACTGAGCAAAGCTCAGCACTGCCAGAATTATTTCAGCGTTAGCAGGTGGGAATGGTTCTGAGTGTTTTCATAGCCCTGACCGACCTCACCTGGGCCCTCCACCCACACCCTCTGCCCACATGGCCCAGGAGCTCCAGATAAGCTCAGCCCTGGGATAGGCGGGTTTTTAGCTCTGCTTTACTGATACAAGATTCTCTAGAGGTTTGGGTTCTTTGTTAGACTTATTACTATCCTAGTACCCGTGTTGTTAGTTTTGTTTGGGTACTGTAGGGTGGCTTCTGGGGTTTTTTGTTTTGTTAGGGGGTTTTTAGTTGTTCTGGGTTTTTTTTTTCCTTTGTTAAAATCCTTGGACCAGGGAATATTGCAGTGTCTTGGTGTATTGTTCTGGTGTTCTACCAGGCTTACTAGGAAGTTTCTATGAGGACCCAGTCCAGGTTTGTGGTACTAATTCACATGGGTTCTTTTTGTTCTGCTCTCTTTGGTCATAATAAACAAGTGGATTGTAATCTAGAGTTTATATTTATTGGAGTTTTTACTTCATAATTTTTTTTTTTTGGCTCTGCTTGGCTAACACCTATTTAGGTGTTTGTTGGAAGATTACTAATTTCTTTAGGGCTTTTGTGCTCTCCTCTGGATCATTATAACTCTATGCTTTTCAAAATCTGTGCAGCCTTCTCCAGTGTCTTTTTAGCTTTAATTTGTGAATCTGATGAACTCTCTAGCTGATTTCTGCTATTCTGATAACTTAGCTGATTAATTTCTAATTGATATTTGTGCTTAGGCTTTTTGTTTTCTCTTTGAGCCCCTCTTTACCAGCTGAGTTTGTTGACAAGGGAGCATATCTTCAGTTTAATCCCATCATTCTGGATTCTTTAGAGTTTTCTTCAGTACTCACAGGTATTTTAAACTGCACTGCTTACTTCTGCTGATTTGGTGTCTTCTTGATACCATGGTGCCTGCTATTGTGAGCAGTTCATGGATTTTGTGAAGACTAAATTATCTTTGCTACCTTGAGCCTTATTGCTGTCATCTGACTTCATCAGAGTCGAAGCTATCTCCTCCCTACCCTCCCTGGGCAATATCCCAAGACCTCCCTGGGCTGAGGGGCTGTGGTAGCAAAACCCTGTGCTACAGGTGGACAGGGCATAGGGGAAGGAGAGTGGTTCTGATTTTCATCCCTGTTACTCACCCCCACTGGTAGCTGTCAGGTGTCCACCAGTGGGTGTTAAAATAGCATGTGCCACATCTTGTGTCCAACACATTCAGTGAAGGTCTTGCATATGTGAGAGGGAAATGACATTGGGGGTGACAATTTCGCTGCTTGCCTGGTGTAAATACTGTTTGCCTTTTTGGAAACATCCACTTTATCGATTCCATACCGTTGGATGATACAAAAACCACAGCATTACTGTGCTACAACAATCATCTTCTTAATTTACATGGGCTTCTTTATTCTTGTAATAACTGGACCGTTCTGTAAATTTTTCCCTGGTCCTGCTAAAGATCCAGTTCTCTAAGGAAGTAGGTTATTACTGAGAGGCATTACAGCATTGCTGACTCTTACTCTTCAGATTTGCACTGTAACTTTCAGAAATTATTTTATTAGAAAAACTTCTTGTTGGATGTCTGTCTTTAAAAAAGATGTTAAATAACCAAAGGGATCATGTCCATCTTGTCTTGTGCTAGAGGATTACAGTATTCTAGGAAATGCACAGCATTGTAGCAATCTTGTCATGATTTAACAATTTTTCCTAGCTCTACTAATTCTAGTTATGATAAAAGGACAATGCATTGTCTATCAAAGTAGGATCCGCTGATCTTATAGAATTCCTTTTTTTAGCTCTGTAGTTACAAACTACAATATGGAAAAGAAATTTTATTTCTCTTCTATGGGGGTTATATCTGCAGAAAAATCAATCAGCTATTTCTAAATGAGAAAATAAATTTATGGGGTTAACATCATTGGTAAGGAACTTTTAAAATCAAGACTGCAGAAAACAAAGAGGATATTTTGATACCTAAACTTCAAGGAAATAGCTACAAGAGAATGAAGGATAGGATTTTAATTCAGATCTGGTTACCACGGAAAATCTCAGTCCCAACGAAGTAAATGGGACACAGATTTGGCAATGTGGGAGGTCAGGAGACTGAAAACCAGAGTAGCATCCCTCACAGTTGTGTCTGACACAGCACATGGCAGTGGCAGGGTCATAAAATGATCCTGTAGTCCCTGAGTCTGGCTGCCCTTGAGCAGTCAGATTATCTGATGACTTGTATCACCAGAAACATTCTGACTCCCAAGCAGCAGTGTTTTCTGTAATGCTGTCCCTCAGAAGGCAGCCCAAGTTGCCTTTTGGTTATAAGTCTCTGTGGCTTCTGATGAATGTATTAATGCTTCTGTTTGCAGCTGAGCTGCATTCTGGTCTGATGAACATTTCCAGGTTTTCAAGAGTGCTGCAAGAAGGATCAGGAAATGAACATGAGGATTGTTGTCCACAAACCCCTGTCCATCTAAGTGATAATTCTCAATATGAACAATAAGCAGCACAGTCTTTGGGTTCCAGGTATTCGTGAGTAGCAATATACATGCTTTTCCAGGTTTGTTTTTAAAAACATCTTCTAATTTAGTGTTTATTTTTAGAAGTCTGACCCTCTCTTGTTTTCTTGTCCATATCCAGAACATAAAGTTTGCTGTACAAATTACCTCTGAAAATATTTTATTGCAGTTTTGAAAACAGAATTCAGCCTTCTAAACTGCTTGGCTGTTACATGGTGCGATCTAAATTGGATGTGACTTGTATGGAATTATGCTGAACTTTTTGCTTTGTCTGAAATTCATATCATGCAGCAATAATGGGTGTTTTTTCAATTGCCTGTATTTTCAGGATGCTGATAAAGCGCTGGAACAATGCCAGGTATTTTAGGAAATGCATTGCTATTTCCCTGGATCACCAGATGTTACAACACATTAACTCTGTTTCCAGAATAAAGAGTAATTTTTATTGTATTTCTTTAACTAGGGTGATTTGGTGTTAGACAAAAATCTTTACCTTTAGAATGAGATATGTTGTTAGCACCTTATCTTATACTGCATGTTATCTAAATTATTTGTTTGAAGACGTGTAACTCTGCTTCCTTTTCCTTCTATGATCTTCTTCAGTGACTGGTAAGGGCTGTGCCTCACTTTTATCATGTTATTATATTGTTCAGGATTATTGATTATTTATGATTTATAACAGAAAAAGCCTTAAAAAATGATGAAACACAGACTTGGATGTATTTAAATGAATCCAACAGATGCATTGTCTGAGTCTGTGTGGTACCAGAGGACAGAGCTGTAGTTGACACAGGATTATTTCCTGCTGGAGTTTTGCCAAAGAAAAATTGGCATCGTTTGCACTATTCTTTATTGCAGGCCTCCTCTAATGTGTGTGTTTAATAAAATGCGAACATCTGGGCCCACAGGGTAAACTCCGTGTGTCCAAGCAGTGTAACTCTTCCAAATCAATTTTTATTTGCAAACTTTTCACTCAAGCAAAACCATCCTGGAGTATCTGTTTTGGGGCCATGTGCTACTTTAGTGCTACTTTAGCACTTACTTGGGGTTTGTGGAGCTGAAGTATTAGATAAGCTTTGTTCCTTCCTCTGCTTCCTGTTCAATTGCTGTGCTCTCTTTATGGCCGCACAGGGATTTCCATGGCATGGCCCCAGGCTTCTGCAGGCAGCCAGCACTGCTGCGATTATTGATCTCCACTGGAGAGCCAAGGAATGAAATCACAGGAAAATGGAGCTGTGTTTTGGGATGGTTACTTCTAAGGTAAGGCATGTGGTAGGCCAGAGTACAGGAAAACATTTGTCATTTGTGCTGGCAGGAAGCTGCTTACGTGGATTCCTGTCTGTTTGTTCCTGATTGATGTTTCTGATGCTTTCCCTTGTCCTTGTACCTTGATGCTTGGCAGCTGGAGTGGGTGCTGCAGTCAGGTGTAAGGTGAGCACTGAGCTGTGAGCAGGGGCAGGTGGGGTCATAAATACCGCACTTGTGATTCTGGCCTTTTCCACAGCAAGAGGGAAGCCCTGCCAAGTGCTTCTGCTATAGCACTTACTGGCCTTGGTTTAAACTAACTTTTCACATACCTGAGAATCTGGTTGAGTGTCTTTCTAGATATTTGTATTCCTGTTAGGTGTCTTGTTGGGTTTTTTTGGGGGTTTTTATGTGAACCAGATCCTTAAGCCTGCTTAAACAGGAGTAATAGGAGAAATCTTTTTTCCTTTTTGTTAAGCAGTATATGTGCATAAAAGCATAGGTTTTATGTGGTAGAAATATACCAGTGCTTTTGCTCAACAGTATTTTACTGTATTGCTGACAAATACCTAAAATCTGAGGGGATAAAAACGGATGGCAAAACATAAGGGAGTGTCTTCCTCGTAGCTCGTGGCAATGCTTTGAATAGTCTCGAGCTCTGAAGGGGATTTGCAGTGTGTGGGTGGAATTTTGCTCCATAAACAAAGTGGTTGCATAGAACTATACAATCAGTAACTTGGAGGAGAAAAGGAGTTACCATAAAGAGGACAGTAGGTTCTTTAGAATCTGTCTTCTACAATAAAGTCTTAGGTCACTTTATCCAATGCTATCCAAATGGGTGAAGAATGCATCAGGTTTTTATGATGTTGAAGTAGATCAGCTTTTACAAGGTCTGTGTGGGAAGGAAAGAGCCACTTCTGCAATTAAGTAGGAGACTATAATTATACATAATTCATAACTTCTGCCTAATGTGTCTTTAGGGTAAATGTGCAAGTGGAGTCAGTGTCTGGCAGTGCTGAGCAAGCAACCTCTACCTGTGTGCATGTTCTTTGTGCACATCAGGATGGCCTGTATTTAACTGAAGTGATGTCTAGGTCTTGTGGCATTCTTGTTTGCAGAGGCATTTTATAGACATTTGTGCTAGTGCTGTTATTTCTGCTTCCTGCTCTAATCAGAGCACATCATTTTGTTCATGCATACGAAACAAGGTTTGTAAGAATAAGTCTCAACCAAGTAATTAATCATTTCTGATTATGATTGTCAAATTTATATATAATCAGCTTTTTAGCCATGGGATTAGCAAATTAGATTTTCCCTCAGTAAAATGAGAAATTCAAATTCTTCATATGAAATCATGGACAGCACAAAATTAATGCAGTATTCCATGTAATTTATATTTTTATAAAAATAGATCAGTGCATCCTTTTTGTGTCCTACGAACCCTTATTAGACTGTTTCAAAAGTAAGCTGCCTTTTCTGTTACTTCATTGATAAACCTCTTGATTGTTATGGTCTCTTGTTGATGTGTTAAGTCAATTATTGAACAGCCTTTTTAAAATTATAAGAGCAGTTACTAATGACAACTGTACTCCTTCTGGCATGCCTGAGGTCTGGGGGGAACATAAATGCAACAGCCCTGACTCTTGATTTTATGCTCAGCTGTGCAAGAGCTTTGTACTTTCTGGTTTTGGAGGATGTTTTGGCTTTCAGAGTTGGCCTCATTTATGTTCAGTTGCCCTATTCTCCTGCTGGGTGGTGGGGAATCAAGGATGCCTGGCACTGCTCCTAGTCCCACACTCTGCTTTGAGCACAGGTCCCTTGTATTTCTCTAGGCAGCCCCACTGCCAGCCCTGTGCTGCCATCAACCCCCTTTTCGGGACATTATTCTCTGAAAGGGGCCATTTCCATCACTTTTCTGCTGCTGTGTAATGCAAACAAACTGGGGTGCCCTGGGGAGGCTGATGGACCCAGCTATACCACTAGAACAGGGCTAAACATTCCCTAGTCTTTTCTTCTTCATTTTAGACATCTCATAACAGAAGAGTCTTTAAATCTACTAATTGTAATCAGGGCTTGTGTATTTGGCAGTTTTCCCTTACTCCCTAACATGCTTTACTATTTCTGCCAAGCCACCCCTTCCTTCCCGCAGCTGAATGCTTTGCAAGGCTGGACCTGAGACAGCTTGTCCCAACTCTGGAAAATGGACCCATGGATTTCTTCCCACAGATGTAATGAATTCTGCAAAATTATTTGCTCTTCTTGGGTTGTATTTATCACATCAAGAGCGAAATTTAGCGTTTCGGTGCAGACTTGCATTCCTTCCAGAATGGGTTAGTCTTCATTGTGTTATATGCTCCTCCTCCTCATCTTGCAGGAAGGGGGAACGAGAGGTCTGCAACTTGAGTGGGTAAATCCCTGATGCTTTACTTGCTGTAATGTATTGCATATGAACATGCACAATTACACATTTTGTGGTCAATTGCTAAGAAAAAAGGTATCCCAAAGATAGGGAGCAGTACAAGTTCTCTTATATCACTACAGCCTTGGGCTCATGGAATGTATTTGAGGGATTTCTTAAGTATAGTAAATCTTTTAAAATTACGGTGTATGAACTAAGACTTCACTGGGGCATGTATCCTAATGGGAACTTGGTCCATGCTTAGGCTTTACATGCCATTCTACACCCTGCATTGTGCAGAACTGGCTTTAGAATTGGTATTTTTTTTTCAAGTACCTTTGCAAAAATTTGATCATTCAAATAAAGCACAAAACAAGTTCTTTGCCTTTTGAATGCGGTATAGGTGTCTGTGAACATGTGTGTGCATGTATGTGCCGACTTCATTTACCAAAGAGAAGCAATTAGTAGTGACCTTGGCAATTTGGGCAGAGGTGTTTGGGGTTTTTTAACATAATGCAGCAGATTTCAGTAAGAGTTAAATTCAAGGGGGGAACTAGAATATACTGTATGTAATTTTGTTTCAACTTTGCAGACAAGATTATTGATAGAGAAATGATTTCTAGTGAGGTGAGAGTATATGCATAGGTAGAAAGCATAGACAGAGTTGGTTTGAGGATTTTTCTTTACCTTTGAATGAGGCTAAGCACCTCTTGGTGCTTGGCAGGGCCAGATCTAGGCACAGGCAAAGGAGGCAGCAACAGGGATGGCAGAATGGGCCCTGGCAGAGCCCTGAAAACCAGCCTGGCAGCTGCTGCTGCCAGGAAAGGCAATGAGAATGTATGAAACAGCAGCTACTTCAGGGAAAATGGGTCATGTGAACCTTTGCTGGATCCTGTTCGCTCTTCTGTGGCAGAACATGCCAGCTCTGGGTGTAATATATGCACTTCATCCTCAGGGCAGCACAACTTAGTTTGCTTATTCTGATAAGAAGCCTTAAGCCAGCTCTGGTGGTTGGCTTGCATTCACTGTCTTCCAAATAGAATGTGTTCAATTACTCATTAGCCACTTCACAAATCAAACAGATACTGCTTTTAAAAACAACTGTCAGGTAAACCTATTGATGAATACTGGCAGACACTCATGGACATTTACAGACAGACAAAATACTTAGACCCACCTGAAATTAAGTATGAAAGATTAGCAGAATAGCTGAGGAGAAACTTATCTGTTCCAGCAGAGCAGCAAGTTGTGGGGCTCTTATGTGGTATGCAGACAGAAGTAGCAAGGTGGAGAAATGCAGGAGAGTTGCTCCAGATGTCAAGAGTTGTGGAGTATGGTTTTGTGAGCCTTTGTAAAGGGACCTAGAAGTACCTTGTTCTGCATTGGTGGAGGAATTGAGGAATAGAGAATAAGTCTATGGGACAAAGAACCAGTCTGTGAATAATCAGTCATTAATAAGTGTTGCTTTTACTTTTCCACAATTCTATCCAGAGGAGATTGTAATAATGTCTCCTATTGTTCCTGAGTCCAATGAGTAACTTTCTCCAGTGGCACACTTCCAACCATTTTTGTGTTCTGAGTTTTCTGAGATGGAATACTCTTCCCTTGCCCAGAAGTGTCATCTCTTTTATGGCCTCTAAACTGGATTTCCATGTAGGAGTCTATACTGCAGATTGTCCCAAATATCTCAATAAATATAGTTGAGGCTTACTTATACCATGTTAGATGCAGCCACCCCTGTGAGACAAATACTGATGGATTTAGCAGGAATGCTGCCATACCAGGGGCAAAAATGAATTTCCCCTCACTACTGCACTTTGAGGAATGACACTGAAGTGTCACAGTGTACAGCACTCAGTATCAGGGATAACTCATCCATGTGATTTGATGTCAATTGATCTACGTGTTACAATACTGAAAAACCCCCTACTTTAAGTGTATTTCTCAGAGAGCTTCAGTAACTATTGGCACCTTTAGATCCCTTTCCTGTTTGTCAGGATTTCTTTGCATTGCCTCTTTCTACCACTCTGACAAATCTGTGTGTCAGATTGTTTTTCTAGGCCCTGATTCAGCAGCCAGCATCAGGATTGAATGTCTCAGCAATAGCAGCATAGTCAGAGTTGTGACTGTGGCAAAAGTGAAAAGGAAAATCTGGTTAGGTCTATAGTGGCATCCTTTTTCTTGGAGGAAAAACAGTCCAGTGTGCAAGGATCAGTTTTCTAAAGGAGTCCATCACCTAAAAGGGCTGGAAGAACCCTGCTGCAATTTTGAAATAGCTCAAGTCCTGCTAGTCTGTGTCCTCTCTGTGAAAAAGCTATCTTTTACTGATTCATCCTGCACCTCTTGAAGCTGATGGCACAAATCCTGCTGGAATCTGTAGGGCAGGATTAGGCATTCCTCCAGCTTGCTGGTGAGCGCTGGCACCATTGCTGTACTGACAAGGAGAAAGTACACACTGAAGTGGTGAGGCAGAGCCCTGTTTTGTGGCTAAGAGGCACTTAAGGTGTTGCTGAATGAAGGCCATAAGATGTGGTGGTATCTGAACCCTGGCCTGCCAGACATCAGCTTTCTCTCTGTGCAAGCATTTAGGGAATCTTAAAAATGGCTGGCATGGTGCTGAAGCAATAACTGCATCACAGGATTAATTGTCCTGTTTTATCAGGTGTTTTTTAGAGAACTGGGAGCTGCAACCCTCGTGACACAGTGAGCTGGGCTTTTTCCCTTCACTGCTCCTGAGGTTGCCAGTATAACCTTATAGTAAGGCAGTTGCAGTATTGCAGCAAGCAGTACTAAACTCTACTACTGAGTGTAAGGATCCTGCCTTGGGGATGATTTTGGCATTCGTTCAATAATATGTAACAGTGCCAAACTAGAGATACCACACAAATTAGAAACACAACTTGCACAGAAATGTTTTGAATCCCTTAAGTGTTTAATTCAATTGTATCCTAATATGAATTTATTCTAGCAGTTCTAGTTGAATTTTACTTAGTATTACTTTATGCTTATAGAATTGGAATGGTTTAAATATTTCTTAACTGCCTAGGGAGGAAGAAGTATCCCTCCTGCAGCAACAGAACAGGCTCTGTGGCTGTGCTTTCCCCTGTCAGTGCCAGCCTTTGCCCTCAGAAGCTGGCATGCAAGCTTTTCAGATATCTCAAGCTTTCCTTAGCAAACAGGACTGCAGCTTCTTGTGTATTGTGCATGTTTGGGGGTAGGGAGAAAGTAAAAAGGAAAAAAAAATTTTTTTTCCTAAGTCTCTTGTTTGACAAGACACTTAAGTAATGGCTTAAGAAAAATGTGAGAGATTTTTCCGCTTCTTACCTGCCTGAACAGAACTTTTTCATCATTGTTGACTGCAGCCCAGGACTAACAGATGAGGAAAGGATTTGTAACTGCACTACATGTACAGGTTTAGGAACCTGGAATCCATTTTGTAAGTGTTATGATACTCTAGTTATCTTCCACAGTCTTGCTAGGTTAATGCAGTTTGTGTACTCAAACACAGGGAGTTGAACAGGGAGGAGGAGGGGAAGGCTGTGCAGTGTTGCAGCTACGATGTGGAGTCATCTGTGCCACAGTGGTAACCAGGGATGTGTGTGCCCCAAACACACAGCACAAGGGACGGCTGCTCCTTTGCCTAGGAGAGAGTAAAAGGGATGTCACTCACATCCTGGGACTTGGACCTGGTGGGGCAGCATCTCTTGAATATGCTTGCAGTGGTTATATCTCCTTTCTGTGGGGCAGATATTGGCATCATATAGGATTGGCCAAGAGAACCCCCCAGAAAATAGAGGTTGGCACTTGCTTTACCAGTTTGTGAGTAACTACAGAAGTGAGCTGTGATATGGCTTTCTTTAAGAACTCAACCTCTTCAAGTAATTGAGCATGTAGCTGTAAGTAGGAGCAGCCTTTTTGTGTTTTTATAATATAAAATCATCTTACACTTGATATTCACCCATTTTCCTCTTTTTATACTTTGCACTCTGTTAAGGCAGGTTTCCATTTGCTCACCTGAAAGCTCTCCAAAGCTGGGCCTGCAATCTGTTGTGAGCTAATAAGAGTAACCGGGGTCTTGCACTACCATAGGGCCTTTGTGTTGAGGCACTGCAGGGTACAGGGAAAATGATTACCAGGTACTGAGATAATGCCACCCTCAGACAGGGGTGCATATGCACAGGTCTTAAGTGAGTGTTTCAATGAGTGTCAGAAAATTAAGAATGACATGTAACAAGGGGTCAATCCAGGATGCAGCCTGCTGGTGGCTGGGCTCGCTATCACTTCCCTGTTTGTAAGATAGGCTGTGTGTTCTCAATGCAGGCATCTTCAATGCTTATTGCTTCGTTCCCCATCCTACAGACCTAGGATATATCAGGCCTCTGCTGGGACTCACTTTTCACTTATCTGAGAAAGCTGTAAGTCAGATTTCAAGCTAAAGCCAGATGGGAAAAAAATGTTTCTTCCAGTGAAAAAGGAGAAATGAGGGCCAAATGAAAATGCTGTAGTGACTAAGTGCTTGAACAAAATGAAGATACTTCTGAGTACGTGAAGGACTGATGTTAGTGGGGAAATTTAATTTCAAGCTGCCATCTGGTTGTATTGCACCAGAATGAATATAAACTGAAGTGATGAATGTAAATTGTTTAGTCTTGATCAATAAAATCTGTAATTTCACCCTGAAGTTTAATTTCAGCTCAGCTCTGTGATGTTCCATGTTAGTAACTGGCTTTCTTACTGGAATTTAAGGAAAAGGCTAACCCTATAACACTTAGCATTTTAGGGGTAAAGGAAAGGCTTTGACAGGGCTGGTCCCTTTGAATCTCCAGTTACCAGAGCCCATCCATGCAGACATACAGCTGATTCCTTAAGTCTCAAATGCTATGCTGCTCAGATAGCAAGGAGGGCAAGGCCCAGGGGCTGAAGATTTGGTGGCTTTCTGCACATGCTGATCAGTGGTTGGAATTGGTAGTAGCTCGTGAGGGATGTTTTGGTGTCTTTTCAATAAGTACGGATGTTCACATTGCAGTACTCAGATGGAGGAGGTTGGGTAAGGTGTGCCCTGACTAAAAGTCGGGGGAGGGGTTGGAGAGAGCTGGCTGTTTGACCAGATGTAGCTGGGGAATGGTGTGTAGCTGAAATCAGTACGTGTTTTGCTGTAGATTTTAGTGAGAGCTGAACAGCCAAGAGGCTGAATTTGGGAAGGCATGGAACTGCCTGTGTAGATAGACTTAGGCAGTGCAGACTGTAAAAGCACCTGAGCTGTAAGTGCAAGTCACATAATTCAGATGTTATTTAAAATCTCATTTCAAGAGACCCTAGTGAGTGTTTATTCCCGTCACTGAGTGCGTAAGTACGCTTTCAGCTCTGTCACTGCACACTTGGATCCTTTGTGCTTTGCCTTCCTGAAAACAACTGTAAGCACTTTCCATTGAGCTGCTTTGCTTAGGTCTTACTGAAGGACAGCAGAAATCCCAGTCAGCTTAGAGTCCACCCAGGTGTCCAAACCTCCCCCCTGTGCCAGCCAGGCTGTCCCACTGCAGGGGGGAGCTGCAGCATTGCAGTAGAGGTACAGTCCAGCCCATCCAAGGTGCTTCCCAGCTGCATGAGACTGGAGATGTGCAACAGCAGTGAGTGCTGGGAAAACAGCTATAAACTGGTTACAGTTTTAAATAGCAAATATATTAGACAAGGAGTGGGGGAAGAAAAGGGAGAGCATAACATTCGATTTTCTATGTATTTTTGTCTGTGTAAGAAGTCAGTTACAACTTTATAGTTTTGCAAGGAAATTTCTGCTGCTTTAGAAAACTTGGCCACAGAGCAACAGGGTCCACCAATCTCACAACTCAGAATCCCTTTTTGGCTCTTGGACGGGTTGTGCAGATGTTTCTTGTGTGCTTAGACACTGCTTCTGCTAAGCAATTCAATGAGGGAATAATATCTTCCTGCCCAATACTGACATAACAGCCCTTCCAATGGGGGAGCTATGCTTATCACCCATTCTGGGGTTTTTCATGTACAGTGTTTGAGGGAAAACAATCCCAAATAAAATCCATGAGGTAAGATGCATTTTTTTATACTCACTAGTTGGAATAATGTCAGCAGTGAGCAGCTCTCAAGTTTTTCTGGGGACCTTAATACTGGGATGCAAAGTAAATTGTGCTACCAGAGCCCTGTTCAACACCTCGAGCAAACCTGTGTACTGGGGAGTGTCTCCCCAAGAGGAAGGAGCCATTACTTCAGGGAGCATGGCCAGCTCTGTGCTTTTGCAATAGCTGTTCATTTCCCCTACAATAACTTGGAATTGGGCTTTTCACATCATCAAGCAGTAGAAAGCTGTGATTGTTATCTGCATTTCTGCAGCTGACTTGTCAAGAGATGTTAAAATTAAGTTGACACACATCAGTGCTTTTGAGAAAGTTATGCCCCATTATTGATAAATTCAAGGATTGACTTAGTAAGTTGAAAAATCACATAGATGATGCAGTGTATATCTTTATCTCCCCCACTTTTAAATGAGGTATTCCAGACAGAGCAGTGAGCTCTTACCATCTTGCCTTTTGGCAGATTTTTGATGCATTGATTGCTTTGTGATTTCTTATTCTATTTATTGGTTTATGAAATTTCCAGTTCCTTGGCTTGCTTTATGGATATTGTTAAAATCAGAAGAAGGTTCAAAAAAACCCCTAGGGAGGAACAGATGTGGTCATAGGTCTGAATATTTTTGGGGACTGTAAGTAAACTCATTACATGTCTACTGTTTCACTGATAAAACTTAAGTAAGACATCAATTGCCTACGATCTTAGATTTTCTTCTGACTTTGTTACATGCCCTCATATCCTGCAGAAAATTAAAACATCTGGAAAAAAAAAAAATCCCTCCTCTCCTTTACTCTGAATTTGCAAAAATGGAAACCAACAGCTGTTTCAGAGCCTAAAAGAACTGAAAAGCATGTAGCAGGTGGTACCATGCATGTATGTCTAATTGCAATCTAACAATCTGCAAGCCAGCTACCAAATAGTGAGGAGTGAGATCATAATTTGGGCAGAGAAGGGGAGCAAAGACAATGGGAAAGCGAGAGAAATAGTTTTGGCCCAGGAAATGAGTATCTTTATAGAGGAGAGAAATGAGTGTAACTAAGAGCAGTGAGTTGTGATATCCTTTTGTTTTTGAAGTGTTGCCCTCTTGACTCATCCCTGTCTAGAGAAACTGGCTGTAGGTGGCAGAAACAGTGGGGAAATGATGGCATGTCTGGTGCATGGCTCAGTAGAAGTAAACCTGATGGGCTTTGTCAGGTGAGATGTGGCTCATAGTTCAGAGGCTCATATGGAGCAGTTGCAGGCCTGCTTCTGGGGCTCCTTTCACATCCTCTGTGTGTCTGTCTGCTCACACCTACCCTTTGAAGGATCAGATATGTGAACAGCCCTTTTCATTTCCTCAGAAAGGAGCTTTCTTATAGCATTGTATTTTTATGGTGTGGATCTCAAGTGCTCCAGTGAAAATGATGTTCAGGATGGATAGAAAGACTGATGTGGGTAACTCTGGAGTCACAATAGCTAAGCTGGGTCAAAGGGAGTGTGGCATATATTTAGCATGTGATTCTCTTCTCAGTTGTGCAGTGAAAGTCTGAAGTCAGCTGGATTACACAAAGGTGAAGCCAGCATGACTGAGAGGAGGGAGCACCAGCCTGTTCCCAGCTGCTTTCTCTCCAGAGGTCTGATGGTGTTTTGTTTTAATGCTGTTTTTCACTGACACCTCCCACAAGGTATAATTTGTTTGCATTTTCTGTGATCAGATCAATCTTCCATCTTATTGTCAGCTATTCACTGATAGTAATCCTCAGTTAACTCTTTCTTTTAATGCTATCTAACTGTACAGATAAACTATAAAGGATTTCTTTGGCTGGAGGACATGTGCTACTAACTTAAACTGATTTTGGAAATGCTTTTCCAGAATTTCACTGAGCAGCACACTGATGGTAGTTTGAAAAAAATATTTAAAATTAAAACATTCAGTATAATATCACAAGCCCAAGAGTGCTATTTTTCCCTTGTCTGGCACCCATTTTAATGGGTGAAATGTACTCCTGCATAGTCCCAATAAGATCATATATCTCTGAAACCATCCTTGAAGGGCTTCTATCAATATAAGTGTCATAACAGCTCCCTGTTGCCAGTGCAATACTTCAAAAATGAGAAGAAAAATCCACAAACCTATAACTTACTTTGCAAGTTTCCTTTAGAAAACTTAATCAAGCCCAGGGTCACTAAGGTTCTTCACAACTTCTAAGGGGCTTTGACTTAGGTCTGACTGCATGCAGAAGAAATCTGAATTATATTCTTAGAGGAGAACAAATAGTTGATAGGTGAAGTTGGGCTGTTATTGATAATTTTCAGTCTGCCTGAAAGAGCTGATCTTTGAATGGACAATGTGGGATATTTGGGGGCTGAAGCTCCTCTGGCCTTATTGCCCCTTTAGCTGCTTTTGGACTTACCTTAAAGGTCTTCTCTAATCTAAATCATTTGTGATTTAATGAATCACATTCTTCATTGCTTTAGGAAAGCTGCTGAGCAGTAAATTGTGAAGTATAATATTTTAATCAGTTAAGATCAGTTTTTCTTCCCAACTTCTGCTGATCACAGTAAGTAGCAATTAAGAGCAAACAGCACAGAGTGAGGGTGCTGCTGCCATGGAGCTCAGTATTAGGAATAATCAAAGCCAGGGTATTGGGCTCATTAGTGCCTGGGCCATTTGCTGGCCTGCAGTTTGCTGATGAGTTCTGCTTAATTAAAAGCAGCAGGGACAAGTTGATGGCTTTCTGATCCTGGCCCTACTGTCTGAGAGTGCTGATGAGGCAGACACTGCTCTGGCACAGAATAGAAGAGCAATCTCTGTCTGGAGGCCAGAGATAGGATCTTCTGGGTGGAACAGCAGCTCTCAGGTGTGTTTTGTCCCAGAGACATATTAAGAGGGGCTGGTCCCTGCCCTCAGCTGATCATCTGCATGATAAATTAATGTCAGGGGTAGAAAAAGACTGCTGCATAGGAAGTTAATAATTTATTAATGTGGGAGGAAAATACAGAACCTGCTGGATCACCTGGCTGGTTCCACACTCAGCTCTGAGGATGGGGCTGCCCATCAGGAAGGAACAGCTGTCCTTCCCACAAATACGGTCTGGAAAAGGTATTCCCTCATGTCCCTCCTTTCTTCTCAATGACCTGTCCATGCAGCTCCTTGTAAGACTGGTGCTAGAAGAAGCATTTTCCAGAGCTTTCATTGTATTTGTTCTTTTAATTGAGACAAATTAATGGTGAAAGATACTTGTAAGTGCCAGGAAACAGAGGAAAGCATCCTTTACTTTACACACCTGGATAGCAAAAAAACCCACAAGTGTCTTAACAGCTGAAGCATTGAGTTCTGCTTTTGGATGTGTGAAGCCTCAAGTGAAACATGCACTACAAGTAAATTGCAGCCCATTTTCTCTTAAGCACTTGGGGTGGAGGAGGTTCCCAGAACACAAGTGCTGTATGTTCCACCTTGCCTGCTCCAGCAGGAGCCTGCTGGCCCTGGGGCATGAGGGTGGGAGGCTGAGGCAGGATTCAAACTTCAGGCTTGCCTCAGGGGAATGAAAGGATGAGGTAGCTAAACAATAAAGGGTTTAATTTTGTCCTTCCCACTTAAGCAAAGCTCCTCACTGTGAAACAATTTTTACCAAGTGCCAGAGTATCTGTTATAGCCACATGGTCCTATTTGTACTTTTCCGATGGGAATGTGTGTGACAGCAATAACTGCAAATTATTTTTTTTTATACAGTAATATCTGGCCATATGTTTAAACTCTGTAGCAGTTTGGTAGCAGTAGTTAAATGGTTTGTTTTCTCATGCCTATGGATTCCTGACTTGGAAGGAATTTTGTCAAGGAAAATCCTTGCATTTCTGCCACTCTTCTTGCTTGCTGCTGTAAGCCAGTATTGTTCTCCAAGCACTTTTAACCTAATTTGCTACACATCTCTGGTTGTAAACCATTAATAGTAGATATTTAATGTGGGAGTGCTGGGCTGTGATCCACAACATGCCCCAGAGCTGCTGCTTTATTCCAGGATATAATTATAGTATCCTGTGACTTTTCTTCTAATTTTCCTTTAAACGAGATTTCAGGCATTCCATTTCCTCATGGTAACAAAACTCTCTCCCTGTTTTCACCCTTTCTGCTCCTGAAGACCAAAGCCAGCACCTCCACAAAATCCTGAGCCATTTTCCCAAGCTGCCTGAAATCTGCAGGGCTCTTTACATTGATTTCTGGAATCAGATTCCTCCTACCAGTATCAGTTTAATTAATGGATTTTTTTTCCCCACCACTGATAGTCCAAGGGACCATTGTTGTCCAGATATTATTTGGACAATTAGGAGCTCTGAGATAAGGGAGGGAATCATAAGTCACCTGTATGAAGCTTTGCAGGGTCAGGGCCATAGCAGGCCCTGCATTTTAAATGGAAAATAAAAGTGGAACACTATCTCATTTCTGAAAATACTCCTGCAGAAACATAACCTAGGGCACGGAAAGCCACAATCTAGAAATGTGGAAATTTTAGAAAAAGAACTGTCCTTTTGTATACAGAAATGCTGAGGACAGTTTAAGGGTGAAGAGTCAGCTTTGAGCTTTGCTTTGAAGGTTGAACTTCAGTGTACCAAAAGCAGTATCTGTTTCTTAATGAGATGCTGCTGGTTAGTGAAACTACTCTGAAATATATTCCACTTAAAGGTATAACTCTCATGACTACATGTTCTACCCATCAAGATATTGTGGCCAAGTCCACCAGCGTGCTGTGCCACCTTCAGGTAGAAGAAATGTTCAACTAGATTTTACTCTTCAGAGGACACTCTTCAGTTATTTGCAATTTTTCTTTCTTAATATTTAATTTGCAATGACTAGGTGAAGCTGCCTGGAGTGGTTTGTGGCCTTCACTTGCTGCTAAGCAGGAATATTTCCCAGTCGAATCTGAAGTCAAAGTCTACATGAAAGCTGCTATAAACAACTACAGGTTCACTGTGTGTGATCTGGAGAGGAGGAAGTCATCTGGAGGTTGCTGTTTTTCATGTACTTTAAACACCCTTCCATGAGCAGCATTAGGATCCCTCTATGAGGCAGCTCCTGCAGCAGAATTCCCCACCTAGTTCTTGATCTACCTCCCACTGGGAATGGGGCTGGGGCCAAGGGAGGAACAACAGAGTCTCCACACTCAGCTCCTTGGAGCTGGGCTCTGCTTGTGGGCTCTCACAGCCCATCACAGAATGACTGCATGGCCTGCAGGCAACTGCACTTGTTGTTAGGGCTGAACTTAGAAACTCTCCTCCTGCAGTGACACCTCAGTCTTTGTAGCTCATGGCGTGGAAAATGCAGGGAAGTGATGTCTGCCAACACACCTGTTTTTGAAGTGTTAAACACTCCCAATCAAGATCCAGCATGTTTTGACAAGGTGAATTATCCTTTTTGAAATGTCCTTGGCTTGCTGCCTTGTTCCTTCTCATGAGCCTTGTTTGTACCAGCAGGTTGCTGCTTCAACACAGACACATCATCTGGTGCCTTTAAGCTTCATACATACTGTACCTGCAGGACACACTGCAGCCAGCCAGGAAGTCCTGAGAACATGGATTTTAGCAGCATTGCAGAGAGATCTTTCCTCTCCTTTTCAGTTTAAGGTTGCTTTGGATCTGTGCTCTTTGGAGAAGGACTCCTGTGGGTGTGACTGGGCAGGGAAGAAGGTTATTAAGAACTGCTTGTTTAATAAAACCTGCCAGTAAGTGTTTTGCAGTGCATAGATTAACCCTGGTGTACTTTTGGAAATCAAAATCACCTTTTACAAGTTTCTGCATGACTACAGGAGTATAATATGGCACAGTTGTAGAGGAAGCTTTTTATTTGTGTAAATCATGGGGCATAGCATGTGGTGTTTAATTTTACAGTTTTAGCCTTGTGTCTTGAAGGAACATGGCAAGCAGGGAAATCCTAAGAGTTATTCTTCCAAATAATAACTACTGACATTGTAATGCCTGGTTAAGGTGCTAGTAGTAGTTAATTATCCATTTGCTGACTCATATAGTCTTCCTTTGAGGCATAAGATGTCTAAAATGATTTAAAAAATGATAAAAAGATTGGCACATAGATCCACAGCTTTTCTCAAATTTGACTTTTTGAAATGGATGTAAAAAATACATTCTTTGTATGGACAAACATAGTGCCAGGACTATGTACTAGGAAACTGAATCCGTTTTCTTCTTTTTCTCTTTAACCACAGTAGAGGTGATCCTTATTGGTTTTAAGGTTTGTGGAGACTTTTGTGTTTTGTTTCTTTTTACAAAGCCTCATTTTTATTTGATAACAAATTATTTTTAGCTTTTATCTTTCATATTCTTATTTTAATCAGATTTAATCATTTTAATTGACATAAGAGGAATCTGAACAAGGCAGTCTAGGGGCAGTTCTGCTTTCACCAGATCCCAGAATTCTTGAAAGAAACACAGTCTGTAATACAGAGCTGCATCTGTGGGAAATGTCATGGGAATTTTTAGGTGTGTTAATTGTGTTCTGCCCTATAAGACTTAAATGAAACATCCACTAACAATGCAGTTTATACAGCAGTCCCTCGGATATGTGTTCCTTCTGCCTTGCTGTAAGGTTTGCTCCTGCCCAAACTGCACCTCTGCCACTGCCATGGCTTTAAGAATGTGAATTAAAGGCACTTGCAGAGTATTCTATGAAATGTAAATCTTTTAGAGGAAATGCAATTTCTATTCTTTGTGTCTGCATCTGTGTGACTTGGCTGTGACCTTATGACTGGCCTCTCAGTGAGCATATGTCCAGCAACAAAACTGTGAAATTATCTTCCTGATTGGACATCCTTTACCTCTCTTGATAATATTAATTCCCTGGAGAAAGATCAGACACTTTCACCCTTCAGAATGGTGGCCATACAGACACAGGGGTACCAGCAGCCTCCTGTTGAGTACCTCAGTCCTTTTCCCCTTTGAAGTTTAAGATTAATCACTGAAAGTCGCTGAAATAGCACTGAAAGGCAGCAGTTTGCCAAGCTTTGACTGAGAGTCACATGTGCCTTCAAAGTTGGAGCTGTGCAACACAGTTCAAAAATCCTGGGTTTTTTTCCAGAAGCAACCAGTCTTTCTGCCTATTGGTTTTTGGGGTTTTTGTGGTTTTTTTGTTTTTTTTTTTTTTTTAGTTAAAAAACTTAATTTCTTTTGTCTTCCTTTCTCAAGCTAGTTCCAATCTTCTTTAGGATCCTTTCATCAGCATGCGTAAACTGCCCAGGCTGTCTAGTAAACCCTCTGGTGCTAGAAGTCCACTTCACTTTGCTGTTGAATTTTTACCCTGGTTATCTATGGGTAGAAACTTGCTTTTTTGGGAAACTGAGTGGAATTAGGAACAGCATACCTTTCTTGGATTTTTGCATGGCAGTTCTCAGCTTCTCTTCACAGGACCATGTAATATGCTATCAAGAATGAATTCTTCAGTTCATACCTTTAGATTTTCACAGTTCACACTGCTGTGACACAAGGTACTTGAGATACTTGGCATAAAGTCCCCAAGTGCCTGAAGGGCCCTGCAGCTCCGGAGCTCTTGCTGCCAAGCAGCACTTGGGCATCTGTTCATTCATTTGATCATTTAAAGGAGCATGGACGCTTCTTGTAAAGCTATGCAGAAACTTGTCTTTGCAGCTGAGATAAAATATAAGCTACTCTGTGATACAAAAAAAGAAAGGTCAAGTTGTCAGATTAGTTTTGCTGAACCTCTGTTACTACTTTGCATTACTATACAAGTAATGCAGAAGGATGTGGCCATTGGTTTAGGCCAGAAATGGTGGGCAGTCTGCTGATAGATATGTTTGACATTTGTCAAAGTGACAGGGAAGAATCACTGTGCTATACAATGTGCTATATTTGCTCATTATATCAATCTCTAACAAAAAAAAATGTATCTAAGTGCCTCTCAGTTGATTGAAGTCTTCTTCCAAGAAGCTACAGCTGAATTACTGCTGCATTCTTTAGGAAAATAAAGCTGAACTGGTTCTCTATTCTCACAAAAGCTTGGGGAAATTTTGGATTTGTAGGTAATATAATGCACAGCCATTGCTGTTGCTTTAAGAATGGTCAGCTCTTATGTGCTGTCTCATCCATGGCTGACATTCACCTCTCCCCCTTTCACAGCAAAGCCAGAAGTTTTTTGTTTATCTTTCCAGTCATTTTGACTGGGCAGGGAGGGTTCCCCCTCCCCTGGTGCCCATCCTCCAAAGGCTGTCAGCTCCTGCAGCTCTCCTGACTCTCTACCCCCTGTAAACCGCTGAAAGGGTTCTCCTTGCAGTTCCAGGCCCTTGAACCAGTCAGCTTCAACCATGTTTTGGATACCGATGTGTGACCCCGGACACCCCCGGCCTCCTGCAGAGGCGGAGCCGGCAGGGGCTGCCCGGGACCCGCGGCCGGGCGTTTCCTGAGCCGGGCCACTGTGCCCAGTGAAGCCCGAACGGCAGGAGATAAATAATGTCAGTAACACAAGAAGGAAAACTCCCGACTTCCTCCTGTGTTGGTAGGAGTTTCTATTTTGTTACAGCTTTTCCAGCCCCTGGCCAGATCCCAGGGTTTCACCTGTTGTTGGTACAGGGGTTGTAATAAAGCCTTGCCACGAATTATATCCGGTTTAAAAGTGGATTATTGCAGACACATTTTTTTATAGCAACAGGAAGCCTTGTTGGCAGCATATTTTAATTATGCTCTGAAGCTAATCAAGGAAAGAGAAATTGTTCTGAACACAGGAAGCTACATATACACACTTGAGTGCCTATTTCCACGGGGGAGGTACAAGTGCTTAAGCGTTGCTGAACTCCCAGCACACGAGCAATCTGTTAAATGGCTATAAAGTGCAGGCTTTCATAGGAAAGGGGAGGATCCACCACCCAGTGTAAGGCACCTGCTTACTCTTCACAGTCACCGGAGGGAGACAGGCAACTGTGATCAGAAGACTGATCACCTCTGGGAAAAGCCCTAACTCTTTTCCTTGACGATAGAGGAAGAGTAAAGAGACTGAAGAGAAGTTATGTACTGGGAACAGGGTAGCTATTTAATTTCATCACTGTCTGATGCTAGCTGAGAACTTAGAACACCTGAAGCTGGTTGCCATGATTGCTGTCTGTGAACTACTTCCATGATCTCTTACTGGAGGCAATAAAGTTTCCACTAAAAAGCGCCATTGCCTTAATTTTTCTCTGTGTTTAGAGTAACATTTTTCTTTGGTATTAAAGGTGGAGCTGTATATATTGGAACAAGCTCACTAACTCTTTGGAAACTACATGGTATGTAATGCAGGATATTTAGTATGGTATTGCCTGGTCTGAATGGGTAGCAGCTGTATGGTGCACACACTGCTTCCCAAAGGAGAGCATCCCAGTGTCTCCAGTAACTACTCTTACTATGCTGCTGAAAAATCTCATTGGCTGGAGAAAGAGGCTTCTGGAGAGGGTTTGCACTAAATTAGATTGGAGATTATTTGGAGCACATCCACATCAAGTAAGTTCATTTAAGTAAACTACACGAGCTCCTACAACTGGAATGTTGCTGGGATGTTTGAGGTGTCCTAAACCTTTTTACAAAGCACAGCAGAAAGAATTTTCTCAGATTTTAACCCCCAGCGGATTGTTATGCTAATGAAGTCTAATTGGTATAAAACAAGCAGGAGAGAGGCAGGGCTTACACCCAGAACATGTGTTACCCAACTTAATCTTTCAGCAGGTTCAAAATGTTCCCTGTCCCTGTTGCCCACGGGATTTGTTTTCTCTGAGCACATCTCGTCTATTTCAAGCACTCAGTAAACACGCATTTCAGCTCTTCAGCGGAAAGGGGAAGAAGAATATTATTTGTCTACTCTCCCTGTGTTATAGGCTTCAAATGAGTATTTAGCCAACCAGTTTGGCAGGCCTTCCTGGCTTTGCAATAAAGATTCCTAGTTGCAGCTTGCTGAAATTATAGGGTTTGCAGAGGTCCGTTCAGGCTCTGCTGCATTGGTGAGGAAGTTCATGGATCCCACCTGGCTCTGTGCAGGGTCTGTTAATCATCACGCGTGCCTGGGGTTTTGACACTCTGCGTTTCAAGGTGCCTTGCCACAGCATTTTGTGCCTTCTCTTTCTCCTCACTGCATCTGCATTCCCATTTCTGTTGTTGCTTCGTATCACCGATAAGAACACACTGTCAGGGCTCCGTCGTCTCGTGTTCTTTGTGAGTAACGAGAGTGTAGACACACATTCAGATGCAGAAGGGCAGCGAAGTTCTTTACAAATGAGCTTGAAAACCGCAATCCCCATTGGCAGCTGGAAAGCTGCCACGATCTCCAGGAGAAAAGAATCCCCAAGACAACGTTGCTTTTGTCTTGGGTTTATTAGCTATCTCGAAACAGCTCGGGACGCCTCTGTAAGCAGATATTAATGGAAAAGCAACAGGACGAAGGGGAAGGACAAGGGGCTGGGGCTGGGCGCGGGCAGCCCCGTCCCCCCGCGCTCGCAGGCCGGTGCCAAGCGGCGGGCGCAGCTGCTGCGCTGCGGGGGCGAAGGGAGACCGTCCAAAAGCGCTTTCCCGCGAGAGGCCCCTTTCGCAAGTTCCCTCCCCGTTGCTCCGGGCATGGCCCCGGTGCCCGGCAAAGTGTCCTGCAGGGCAGCTGCGGTGCCGCTCTCCCTCCTCTCCGCAGGAGAGCAGGCGGTGCGGGCAGCAGCCCCCGCCCCTTCCCTGCCCCGGCCGGCGGCGCGACTGGGAGGCGCCCGGCGCGGTTACAAAAGGGCCGGCCCGGGGCGGGCTGCGCGGTCCTGGCTGGAGCTGCTGAGACCGAGCCGGGTTAGCAGTGAGCCGGGGCTGCTGGAAAGAGCAAGGCTTGCACTTGTCAAGGTACGTCCTCTGCTAAGGGAGAAACACGGTGGGGATTATGCGAGAGGGAGGTTTTCCTCTGCTGGTAACTCGATGCTGTTTTCTCTCGTCAGTGGTTTAGTTCCGTTTCTGTGCCATTTGACTTCGCTAACGGTAGTGTGCTGGGCAGGGGCTGTTTTGAATAAGGGGATTGAATGGGCCTGTGCTAGTCCTGCTTTGAATGGCATCCTCCGTGCCTTGCGTGGCTGTAATGTGTCCAAGAATGGTGTTCTTGAACTTTTTTTCTCTGTGTGTCTGCAGGTGGATTTGTCCTTTAAACTCTTCCCCTTTGAGGATCTCCTGCCCAGCTACAGTGATGTGGTTCTTGGAAAAGATCAGAGCATCACATCAAAATGGAAACCTCCCCAACTCTTCCTTCCTGGGACTGCCACACAGCCAAAATCTGCCAGAAAAAGCCCGACTGGGAGCTGCTGCTTTTCCAAATGTGCTCACTCCTGACAGAATCCCTGAATTCTGCATCCCCCCTAGGCTGACCAGCTCTGGCTCCGTTAAGGGCAGTGGCTTCCACCAGGATCGCAGTTCAGTGGATGCAGCTCTTACTTCTGATTATAGCCCCAGGTCTTTCCCACATCTCATTCAGGTGGAAAGTGCTGAAGAGGAGATGGCAGCCCTTGAGGAAGAAAGCACCAATGCGGACCCACAGTCCCAAGCAGCACTCTCCCTGCCCCACTTTGCCAGAGCCCCCACTTCCTATGGCTTCTGCACTTTGCTGGAGAGTCCCCACACCAGGAGAAAGGAGTCCATCTTCCATGGTGATCCACGTGGTGCTCTGCCCAGCCTGAAGCTGTCTCGATCCAGAGCTAACACCTTCAGCGGCAAAGGGAGTATGTCTAATCCTATTGCTATCAGCTTTGCTTCTGTGAGACTGCCTCCCAAGCACCTCTCTCTGCAAAGGCAAGGTGCCTGTGACAGTGACACTGCCTCCTCCAGTGATTCCTCTCCTTTCAGTTCTCCACTTCTCAGCAGGTCACCTCCCAGACCCTGCTCCCTGATCAAAGCACAAAGTCAGGAGGGATTGCTCTGCAGAGCACTGAAAGCCAAGAGCAAATCCAGTATGGCCAGGAACAATTCTCTCTCTACAGAGGAGAGCAGCTCCACTGATAACAGCCCCAGTGCCATGAGGAGGGCCTCAGAGGGGCTGCTTGGCATGCGGAGCTTTAGCACCTCCTGTTCTCCCATCTTTCCTCTGGACCTGACCCGCAGTCGGGAGAGACTGGTGGGAGAGAGCGCCGTGGTAATGGACAAGGGAGGTGTGTTGAGGCTGTCGGCTGAATACTGCTCAGAGAACGAAAGGCTGCGGATCCGCCTGATCAGTGCAGAGGGTTTATATGATGATTCTGTAGAGCCCAAAAGCATAAACTGCTGTATTTCCTTCTCTCTGGTGCCAGGGAAAACACAGAAGCAGAGAAGCACAGTTATAAAGAGAAGCAGAAATCCCATCTTCAATGAGGACTTCTTTTTTGATGGCATTGCAGAAGAAGAGCTGTATAGCCTCTCTGTCAGGATGAAAGCAACAAATAAAGGGTGCAGTATGAAACGGGATTATACCTTAGGGGAACGGCAATTGTCTTTAACGAGTATGTTGTCAGTGTAATGTTTCAGATATTCAAACAAATTGTCTTCTGAAAGTTTTCTACTAAATAAAGTTTTAGGTTGACTTTTATGTTTTTGGTTTTGTGGGTTTTTTAAAGAATACTTAAAAGCACTGCCTTGCTTGGTGTTGCTGTCATGCTCCTGTGCCTTGTTTTGCTGTTTAACACTTCAGTGAGGTATTTGGTGTTAAAAAGTGGCTGTGGAGAAGACCTCTGCCTGTAGAGAAAAACAGGAGTGGAGAGAAGGGCTAGTTTGCCTTTTGGATAAAAGATTAGGCTGTTACCAAGTCAAAGCTGTTCTTGTTTATGGCTGTCAGGCCATAAACTTCAGGTGGAAGTAAGTGTTTTTCACTCTTCCTGGTCCCTAAGTGGGTAACAGCCTGTGCACACAGTACACCCTGAACTCTACTGCAGCTCCTTGGTACAACATCAGTTCAATGGACCATTTGGACAGCACTCATATTTACACAAACTAATGTTTTAATGAGCCCTGTATTCGGAGGGAGAATAAGGTCTTTTACAACGGGTGGATTTGGATTCCCAAAGCCGGTGTAAGTTTGTGTTGAGGATAACAAGATCAGCTTCTGAGCAGCAGCTAAAAGCCACTGGAGGCGGGGCTCTCTTTACTCAGAGCTACGGTATCGACACTGAACAGGCTCCTGCCTGGGTGACAGCTGCAGCGCAGTCAGCATCTTCATTTACCTTCCCTTTCCATGGTCGGTTTCACAGCTCTCAGAATCAAGTTGCCAGGTAATTGTGTTTTGGTCAGGAATGTACCCGAGAGCTACAGCCCTCAGCAACTCAGCTATTGAATCCTTTCTGAAGCTGAAGCAGATAAGGTATCAGTGCAGCAAGGGCAAAGGACAGTTTGGGATCGTGCATTGAATTCCTGCTTCAGCTAATGACTTGATGCATACCTTGCTCAAGTCATTGTCATACAATTAGTGTAATCAATCTGTCCTGTCAGCAAGCGGGGAGTGACCGAAGCACTCCCTTCAGCGCCAGGGGAAACACAAAGGTGCAGAACTCCTGCACGCTTGAGACCATCTTCCTCTCTTCTTCCTTTTTTTTTTTTCTTGCTGTGGTGGACTTGAGGCTGGGTAAAATGGATAAATTAGTGGGAGGAGGCAGAACTGTCTTGAAAGTCCAGATCTGTTGCTGTCTCCCTTCATTAAGTTGCAGGCTTCATTCTGTGAAGGTAGGTAAGCCTTAATGGAGGAGCAATCCACAAAGTCGTGGAGCAGAGAAAACAAAGGTTTATTTTTGTGTTCCCTTTGAGGCTGTAGAAATAGGGCCTTGCTTGTGCCCAAATATACATCTTAAAAGCTATTTCACAAAGACTTTAGCAGAATCTCCCCTGGCCATTTCTGGCAAGAGTGTGGGTGTCTGCAAATCATAGGACTGCTCACAGGGAGATTGTGGTATTCCTTGGCCAATGAATAATTTGATTCTGTTTCAGACTGAAGCACTCCAGGAAGGATAGCAGAAAATGTGCTGATAGAAAATTCATTCTGATAGCAGAACAAGCCCAAAGGATGTTGACTGTGACCACAAGTGCTCAGAAATGCCTACTGCTAATCCTTGATCCAACTCACGTGAGATGCTTCTAAAAACAGAATCCTTGTACAAAGGACAGCTCCCACAGGCGAATGGCTGGGTGTATTCCCAGAAGCCAACCGAAATAAAATTGAATAATAATCCCTTTGTGCTAAGGGAAAGAATTAAATGTACTGACACGCTGCTCAGATGGAGGTGATACACTGTCATTTTTGTCCTTGAATCTGGGCAAATTGACCAGAAGGGAAAACCTAAAGGCAGTGGGGAGAAGTGAAATTTAAAAATGTGACTTCAAGGAGGAATCAATAATGTTGCAAAAAATTAGGCCAATTTAATGAGTTATTGCTTGGGGTCTCCCAAAGGAAGGCAGAGGCTTCCTTTTCAGGCTTCTTACTTATCCACCATCACAGTTTTAGTTCTTGGGGCTTAGGGTCTCTTCACAGGTATACTCACATGGAGAGATCGGCTGAGATAACACAGAACAGTTCCAGGCCTCAGAGGATCCCATACAGTCACACTGTGGTGAGTGTCTCTCTATCTGTGCCATGTGCCATGTGCCATGTGCCATGTGCCATGTGCCATGCCAGTGCTCTCCTGCAGGGACACAGGATGCTGGGATGTTTCAGGGGGGAAGGGGCCTTTGGGGACTGTATCACCTCACTCCTGCTGGAAGCACAGTCAGCTCCAGCAGGTTGCCCAGGACCATTTCCTCTTGGGTTTAGGGTGTCTCCAAGGATGGAGACTCCACAATCTGCTTGGGAAACACAGTCCAGTGTTTTATCACCCTACCAGCAGAAAAGTTTTTTTTTTCCTGCATAAGTGAAATTTCCTGTATTTCAATCTGTTCTCGTGGCCTCTTATCCTCTCACCGGATACTGCTGAGTAGAGCCTGGCTCCATCCTCTCCATTCCCTCCCAGCAGATATTCATACACATCAATGAGACCTTTCCTGAGCCTTCTCATCTGCAGCCCAGTGGGCATACTGCAGTTACTGCCATAAAAGAAATGTGCTTCTGAATTCTCATCCTTTATCAAAGGATGGGGAAAGAGTTAAGTCCTTAAAGAGAGTTCTCCCTTCCTGTCATAGGAAGATAGGTTTGCAGCTGGGCTCATCCAGTCAAGTATTTAAACAGGTGAAAGCTGCATCTTTGATCGGTTGAAAGGAAACTGAGCTGTTTCTAAGGCTCTTTAAAAAATGATGTATTTCTGAGAAAGCCTCCTCACAGAAGTTTGATGACAGGCCTGCAAGTTAGAGGGGGACAAAGCAAATCAGTAGAAGACTTGCAGACCCAATTCAAAGGCAGAGTTTAAGCCTGGGAAGGACAGATGGAGTTTCCCTGCGTTTCTCTGGTAAATAATTTAGCTTCAGGTTTTTCTTGATAATTTTGTTCTTTAATATAAGAACTTTGAATTAAGTACCTATCCAGGTACATTAGACTAGACTAGACATGACTGCAACACTAGATGGAAAACAGTTTTGGTGAGGTTCCCCCCCCCCCCCCCCATTTTAATGTGTCTTTTTTACATTTTGGGGTATTTGATCCCTTTTGAGCTTTGGGGTGTTGTTTATCAGGTGTTATTAACAATGCAAAGCCATAATACAATTTGAACACTTCAATTTGCTTGCCGTTGGAGGCCATAGGACTTGTTTTCCTGTGCTCTTAGAGGTCAGCTAAGCTGAAAGTGGTGAGCACCTACAACGCTGCCTCTGCTGCAGCTGCTTTCCGTAAGCGTCAGCCTTATTGGGGCAATTACGTAAAACACCTGCATAAGCAAACAAAAAGGCAACTGGATACTTCAGCCTGGAAAAACTCATGATGCCTCAATGCTTATATTAGAGTCAGCAGCAAGAAGAAAATCAGTCTCCTGGCATTAGCAAACACCTACTCAGAGTTAAGAAATATTATCTTCATAAGTTTTTGGAACTTCTAAAACATCATGAAAATATGGGAGCATAAATAACTCTTTCAAGGAAAACTCCTGTTTTGGGGGAGTCTGATCAGCTGTGTTCAGTGGTGCTCAGTGGTTGGAAGATCACATCTTAATTTAAATTTTAAAAAAACCTCAGACAATTGTTTGGGGAAAAGAAGGTCTTTGTGCCAAGATCCTGGACTCATGTTCTGCTGAGCAAATATTATTTGTTTTAGCTGCACTGGAAGTAATACTTGTGCTGGCCTTTTCAAACGCAGTTATGTCGAGCGTGCCTCTTCAGTTCTGGAGAAACGTTAGTGCAAAGCAAGGCTTATGTTCTTCTTTCCAGAAATCCACTCAGGCTATCTCAAATACAATTTGAGCTGCCAATATACTGAGGTACGGTAGGGTAAAATGCAATTCCTGTAACTGAGCTCCTTTTCAGGTAAAGTTCAGAAATAATATCGAGAGAAGCAAATACATGTGACCTAAAAAGACTAACAGGACAGACCTGTAGACTGGGGATTAGGCAGCATAGTGTCTGCAGTATCAAGTTCTCTTTATTGCATCACTTCTTCTAAGCTGCTCCCATTTCTCAGACTGGCTTTGGAGAGGCACTGCTGAGCACAGCACCTATGCTGCTTCTAAGTGCTTTATCTGAGAGGGCTTTTTGGGGAGGGTGGTACTTCTGCTCCTGGGTCTTGGCTTTTCAGTCACCATAGTGACTGTGGTGGAAGACTGAGCATATGATGGGGCCTAGTGGGCAAAAATTCTTCTGTTTTTTAGACTAGGTAGTAACTCTTGCTGTGGGTAACTCTTAGTTTCCTCAGAGAACTGAGGAAAGAACAATTAGATGAATGTATGAATCTGTGAAAAGCCTGGCTGTGGATTGCCAAGCTGGGGAAGTTGTCCTGGAGAAATCTGTGTCAGTGGGATTGCTCAGTGTGAGGACCTCTCTTGCAGGACCGCTAGGCACGCCGTGCCACGAGCTGTCCCCACCCAGCCACCCCATGCTCACTGGGCCTTTCCCAACCACTGGCTGCCAGGCGATTGTCCTGCATCAAGGTCAGAGCTCCAGGTTGCATAGGTGCCTGAATTGTGGACCATGGTATTTGGCCAGGGTAGGAAAGGTAATGAGTCACATCTATTGATAGCTTTTTGCAGCAGGATGTTTGATTAAAACAAACAGTAGCCTTACGCTCACCAAATGAATAGCATAATCAGATGCTACTTGTTTTCAAGTATTGTGTGCCCTGAACAAAAAAATGTGTGTAAGATTAATTTGCGTATTTAAATGAATGGCATTTCACTACAGACTTAATGCTGGTGACTGGCACTGAAATGTACTCTAATATTATTATTAATAGTGTCTTAGAAGCAAAGGCCGATGCTGAACAATCTGTCCTCGTAGCACAGGTAAAATGAAGTTTAATTTTGTAGAATGTCTGTGAACTAAACTAACCTACTTTGCATTGAGGTGATTGATGTAAAACACAGAAGTGATGTCCCAAAACACATCCTAGCCTGGGCTGTGCACAGTGCTGTGCTGCCTGCAGAGTGGGGAAAGGGGCTACATTATTTGAGCATTTTGTGCCTCCATTACGATTGATAAGCAAGTCATGTTTTGTGCTGCTGTATCTTTGCATTTAAGGTATCCTTACGAGAGGAAAAGAGCTTCCAGTAGTTCTGTGTTCCTGTCAGGAAGAGAAATAGCTACAACCCAGGTTCCTGGTAGTATGTGGCAATTGAGGCAAGGTACTGGAAACTGAGCACAGTCAATGAGACAAGAGGAAGGGTCCAACAAACAGGAAACTGAGCACAGTCAATGAGACAAGAGGAAGGGTCCAACAAACAGGAAACTGAGCACAGTCAATGAGACAAGAGGAGGTGTCCAACAAACAGGAGTGAATAGAATTCACAGCCCCTTTTACTTAGGTAACCACCACAGGTGACCAGACAGCTCTGTCTTCTGATTTTGTTATTCCTTTTCCTGCTACTTTTCTATTTCTGGCTATAAATATTCTAACACTGCAAAATTAGCTATCCTGAGTGGTACAGTGAGAACCTGATCTTGTCAAGCATTGCATGTTCTAGACAGGAAAGAACGGAACAAGATTTTCCATTTTGCCTCTGTTCAGTTAAATCTAAATGGTTTTTCTACTTACCTTTCTGAGCCTCTTCAGTGCAAAGTCAGGAAACATTTGAAGGAGCACAAGGTGAAAGAAGGTCATCTGAAAAACCTTAGGGTTGCTTCTTTTTAGTGGGAAGACCAGACAAAGTTCTGTGTCTTCATTACATTGCTACGATGAAGAAGCACTTACAGGGAAGAAAGTCACAGCCTGTCTGTTTAAACTGTTGCTGTGAATTAGAGGAGGTCACACAAGTTTAGTTTCCTGATGTTTGCATCCCTGTGTTCTGTGGATTTCATATGGCTGTCTCACCATGTTCCTCAGTTGCCTGTAAGGAAGAGCTCTTCCCTGTCTTAAGAGGTGAGAAAGACATTGAGAAATGTCACTCAGGTAAGAGGCTTATACTAAAGGTGCTCATTTGCTCATGCGCAGAGGCAAAGGATGAGATGAAGTAGCTTAGAATGGCATTGTATGAATATTCAGGATCATTTCTATAAGCCCTTTATGAAAGTGCACAGTTCCAGAAGGTGAAACTCTTTAACTCAAATCTTTGTTCTGGTTTTGGTGGGGTGTTTTTATTGTTTTTAGTCAAATCTTCCTGTGCTAACCACTGGCTGTTTCCAGCGAGCAATAAACCTGAATTTACCATACCAGTAAATATAATAGCAGTAATAGATGTTGTCTTGAAATCCCAGAGCCAACTTCAGCTTGCCTCTGAGGCTCCTGTGACTCCACCAGATTATTTTATTTATGTAATTGTGATTCTAGAAGATACCCTAGTTGTAAGCATGTGTTGCTTGATCCTTTCTGGCAGCCCAGTGCCCATAGCAGAGCCGTACCTACCAGAATTTACTTTCTGTTGAAATCCCAGTTCTTACACTTTGCAGAAGGAGTTGGGCATTGGCCACAGCTGGCTTTTGCAGTGCTGGATGCCAGAACTTCAGCTGAGCTCAGGCCCCAGCACTGCTCCTGCATGCACTTGAACAGCATGACCCAGCTTTGGTGTTAGACAGGCCAAGCATGAGCTGCTGCCCAGCCTGCAGGGACTGCTGTGCTGAAGCTGACACTAACGATGCAGTTGAAGTCGAGGAGAAGGGGGATCACCCAGTAAAGCTTGTTAAAGGCAAATAGCTCATGCTGAGTGTTGGCAAAAGCAATGTCACAAATGGTGAAAAAGTGACTGTGGTGGTAAATGCTGACTTTCATACCCCTAATTAGCTGCTGTCAAAGCTGATTCAAGACAGTAATTCAGCTGTGCAGTGTTGGATCAGCTGGTCTGTGGGGGAAGAAGGAGAGTCAAACCTCCGCAGATGATTTCAGTGGATAAGAAAAGTTGTGTAGAGCCCTAAGTGTTGTTTGTCTGCCATGTGTGCTCCACCAGTGATGGAGGATGGCTGGGTTGGGAGCGAGGGCATTGTCAAGTGGGATTCTGTAAAGGAAAATATCCACCCTTCTCCTCAGCTGGGTGATTAACCCTGTGCCCTGACAGAGGATGCAGTGCACCAGAGAAATAATTTTGCATTTTTAAGATAAAACTTCTGATTTCTGTTCGTAAAAGTTACAAAACCTATCCTACAGCTTTGTTGCTTATTAACCCAACTGTCTTTTTAGCAGAATGTTTTGCTGGGCTAGATCCTCTGGTGTAATCCAAAGGAATCTGAAACAAAACCTTAAGTATGAAAATATTGGTGAAACCGAAAGCTATTCTTAACCCACTGGGAACACCGAACATTTTCCAAGTCTGCATAAATCCTAAGCACAAATCTAATTCAATAGTGTGTTTCCTAAGACTTGTCCTAAATGGGTCTATTGGAAAGGAACAGGCACATCTAGTAAATGTAGACAAAGAGGTATGGGAACCAGCTGGAATATTGCTGTACTGTTCTAAAAAAGCATGTGGCTTTTTTTAGCCATCTATTTTGAAGATACCTTGCTAGGAATGAATGAGTTAAGGTTGCTTCAGAAAGGGGACTGGGTGGAAGTTGTGGGACAACAGACATGTCCAGCTGACAGGAATGATTTGTCACCCTTGGAAGTTACTACATGGGCACAGGAGATAAACAGAACACTTGAGGATTGCACGAATATGAACAAAAACAAAGGGATATTTAACCTGTGGGACTTTTTAAAAGGTCAGAATGCAGCATGATCTCAGGAAAGTTACTGGAAGAAAAACTGATAAAGTAAAAAGCCAAAATGCAGGCTAGGACTACCAGTATGGAACTAATCTGCTCCACTTATTTATATTTCCACTCAGTGTTTGTGCTGTAAAGAAATACTGTTTGAAGACTGAGTACCATTCACATTCCACTTTTGCTTGATAAGAACTTTTTTTCCTAAAGAAAAATAGTCCTTGTTATGGCTTTGGCCCATGACTTTTTGTCAATTTCAGAATCTCAGCACAGTCAATGCTGGCAGGGACCTAGAGATCCCCGAGTCCAGCCCCTTGCTACAGCAGCCTGCTCAGGACCACGTTCAGTTGGATTTTGAATATCTTCAAAGGGTGGAGACTACAGCCTCTCTGGGCAACCTGTCCTAGTGCTCCCCCACCCCCAAAGTAAAAAAGTGGCATTTTTCTCCTCTTCCTTCTCCTGTGTCATCTTTTGTTTAAATGGAATTTCCCACATTTCTGTGCCCATTACCTTTTGTTCATTCTGGTTGCACTGAGAATTTGGCTCCATCTCTACTTCCTCATATCACACTACCATTGTTCCTTTTATTCAGTTTCACCTTCCAAACACAGGAGATGACTTTTCTGTGCTTTGCTTACATGTTTTGCTAACACCAGAAGTGTAATAATATGAGATAACTCACCCATTTTGGCTTTTTTAAAAAATATGACAAATATCTGTGGTCTGACCCTGCTTACATTATAGGCAAAGGGAATCTCAGAATGTCATAAGTGCCAAGTTAAAAACTTTTAATATCCATGTGAGATGCACTGTCATCAGTATAAAATGCATGTGTTAGAAAACTACGCAAGCCTTAAAACCTGAAAAGTATATTCACAAAAGTAATTTGGCAAGGCTGAAGTCTTGCTTCTTTGATGGCTTACCAGTGCACAACATGGGATTCAGCCATGATCCATTTCTGTGCTCACTACACCTAAATTAACCAGATTTTTGACTGCACAGTCTGCAGGATTAAAGGATGTCAAGTCAAAGGATGAAAAGATTTGCAGTATGCAATTCCAAATGCATCCCTCAGACTGACAGCAGTTTAAAAGTGAAGACAGGAGTTGTTAAATGTTTTCCTGAAGAGTGACCCTGAATCCTCGTTGCAAAACAATTTGCTAGATAAACATGTATTATCGTACATGTGATACAGCAATGTCTGAAGAGAAGTTTTTGCCCAGAATACATCAGAAGAGTAAATTCTTTTTAAAATGGTCACCTACATGTCTCACACTGCCCTGGTGACTGACTTTGAAAATGTGGGTTAAAGTTCTCTGATTACGAAGGAGCTGGCAGCACACTGCAGCTTTGCTTGTCGGTGGTGCTCTCACACACTGAGTGGTGGTAGGTGCCAGGAGACTTGTTAGCCATACATGTGGTTAAACTAACACAGGCCTGTGCTACCAGATTTTCTGGAAACTACAAGAGGAGACATAATAGGATGTAAGGGGAAAGGAGCAATCCAGCATTCCACACAGAACTCTAGTTCTACATGTTTCTTCCACACCACATCCACTTCAACGTCACTAAAATATAAACATTAACAAAATCCACTGACAGCGCAGGACTCGCTCAGGTATATGAAGCAGAAAACATTTAATGAGGAAACCGGTGATATTAAAGTACATCATAAAACACAATTACTGACCTCCTAATTTAATGAAGCATTGTACCTCATTGGAACAAGCAGTTTATGCAATAGAATAGTTTAGGAAATAGGAGACCTATTTATGTCTCCCAGGAGTTTAAAATGGTTCTGGGAGTAAAACAAAAAAGCAAGGCCATAGTGATGTCAAGCTAACTGTCCAGGTGAGGAAAGATTTTGGATTTGCTAATTCATGATGTACCTTGACTATGTGGTGTTTTTTCTCCCTCTTCCCCCACCAGTTTCTGAGTCGCTCTATACAGGCACCAATAAGTGTCACCAATAATGTAACAGAGTTCTGCTCTGTACACAGGAGAGGGAAGCACACAGCCAGACTCTGTGTCCCTGCTCAGTGTGTATGAAAGCAGATTCATAAATAATGCTGCTGCTGAATAAGTCCAGACACCAGTGCATAGCAATGATTAATTTAACAAAGCTTACTTAGAAATGACACCACAAGTGATAGCTAATGGCAGGTTATTTCACTCTTGTAAGTGCATATTAGCTGTTACTTTTAAGAAAGAACAAAGGACTGAAAGTCTGCTTTTCCTAGTCAGTCCGACAGATAAAATGGGAGGTTGCATATTTCTGACTTTTCCCACATAATTGCTCAGGTGTGTGTCAGCTGCTTGAAGCAGCTTTGGCCTGCAAAGGAGAGGGTAACAGTTTCCCCCCATGCACAATCAGGGCTCAGGATAATGTATAATCCAGATGAATGCTTATGCCTTTCATGAGCCCACAGTGGGTACAGACAGCACTCAGCCAGGCTGCCAGTACCACCAGGCTTACTCAGTTTGTTTCGGAATTAACAATTGCTTCACACCTGGGACAGAGTACCCAGCCTCCATGGGCACCTGGACAAATGTTTTGAAGAACACTTTGCAACTGTAACTATGTGCCTGTCAGCCACTTAATGCCATGAGCTGCTGCTGTTTCTTGGTGCAGCTTTGACTTACCAAACAGGTTCTTGAGGCAAGGTTGGCCAAGCAGTTTGGTTCATCAGCTCTGCAGTGAACATACTTCCCAGACTGCCTCAAAACAGTCAGATCACTGGACCTGCCATGAAAACAAATTAACTTGATATAAAAATACTTTTAACCTGTAATTGAATGTTTTTGTCAGGGAAATTGCCGAATCCTCGTTTCACATGAATAGATATGTGAGTCATTACAGTTGAGCATGTTTATTGTACATGGCAGTTCTTTTCAAAACACACATGGTTAAACAGATGGCTTCTGTTGACTATTAATGCAGTTCCTGCAATTAAGTTCAGTCTGAACGAAGACGACAGAGACTGACATTCTATTGATATCAAAGCTGTTGTATTGCATCTTCTCCCTATGAATGTTCAAATTTGGATCTGCTACTACAGCCCTACTGAAATGTCAACTGTGATAAGTCACGATGCAACTGAAGAGGAGAGATAAGGTACCTGGCGTCTTGCTAAATTACTTTTTGACAGGGATTTACTATTTGCATATTCATGCTGTTATGTTTCAATGGTGAAAGTCCATGTTTGAGCAAATTACTATAAATAAACACAGCAATAGGAAGAAACTTGTCCCTCTGTCTGTATACACGTGGTGGGCTCAACCACAGGCAAGTGAACTTGCCATACATGGAACCCAAATGAACGGTGGTGCCATGCTCTGCTCACCATACAGCCCACAAATGCTGCTGTCGGGTTTATGGTCCTGCAGGCAAATGACAGAAAATAGGAATGGCCACATACCTGGTGAAACCCAAAGCTCTTTTAGTGCAGTGCTGTGTTGAGACAGGATATTGCAATAGTGACTGGCAGAGGAGTGTGAGAGCAGCTCAGGGGACACGGCCCAGACTACAGAGCTGAGGTTGCTTTGGGGCTTTCTGATCTACAGCCCGTTTCGCTGCATTTGAAAGTGCCAGACAGGTTTCTCCTCTAAGAACTTTTTGCAGAATCTTTGGAATTTATGTAAACATTCATTCCTGCAGCAAAGTGCTTCATACTTTAGCTGTGCACTATGTGAAAAAGTGTCTCCCCTTCTTCTGAACTAGCTGCTATCTTCATTTGGTAATCTGCAGGTCTTTCATTGGAAAAAACACTGAACAATTGTTTCCTACTCACCGTCTTTTGTCACCAATGATTTTATAAGTCTATTCTATCATCTGATGTGTTTTGCAGCCTGAGGGATTCTATGCATTTTTTATCACTTTCTCCTGTATTAACTCATCAGTATTTTACTTACCTATCTCAGTCATTTCCAGACATCTGTTTGCAGCAGTTAATGTGTTGGCCCTGAAGCTGGGTTTGTATGGCTGCAGTTTAGCAAAGAGGGTATCCAGCCCCTTGTGATCCATTTAGGAGTTGTTGACTGTGTCTTCTGAAGTGACATAGAAGAACAGGTGTAGCCAGGTTTAGTGAAGTAGAGCAACAGGAACAGCTTAACAAGCATGTCATGTCTATTAGATACTGCTTACCTTTCCCTCCTTCTTTGGTACTCTCCTAAATTCCATCTTTACTACTTCTTCTATTGTATTGTTCACCGTAGTTTAGTAGTGGGAAAACATACATTTCACAAATGTCTTTAGAAAGAGATGTTTTCAAAAGTCCTTTCATTATTCAGTAGCAACTTTGTAAACATGCATGGGAGCAGCATTCACACAGCACAGCACTGTGCAGTAGTTGTGCTATTTTTCATATCTGCTCTAGCAGGGCCTGTGACACACATTCTTGAAAGACCTCCAAGTGTCACTGCGTGATGCTGGACAAGGCTGAGGTTGAAGCAGAACAAGGTCCCTTCTATTTCCAAGTCTGGCACATGTTCAGCATTGCCCAGCAGTGAAACTGCCTTCATGCTGGAACTCCACTGTCTGTTGGAGCAGAGAGCTTGTTTTCTGTCACACTCATGCAAATACCCAGGCAGCCATAGTCAACAATCTAATTAAACCTGAACATTGATACATGCAACCTAAACCACAAATAATTATCATTCTTTGAGTGGAATTCATTGCTGGAATTAAAAAACCCCACCGTATTTCTGGGAAAGACTTGTGAAAGCTCTCTGAGGAAAAATATGCAGTGCTTAAATCTCTTCTGATTTTTTTCAAATTAGCTTTAACAAAATTTACACCACATGAAGAAGAGGGACAGCTATATATCTCACATATAAATTCTGATCTTTCATTTCAGTGAATATATTATAATAGAAACGAACTTTACAGAGTTATTATTTCAGCACTCTCGGATATTTTGTATTCTGTAAAAATCAAACAAACTTCCAAAAAACCCATACCACAACCAATCCCCCCCCTCAAAAAAACCAACTTCAAAATCCCCCAAACTCCCCAAAAATCTAACCCAAACAGCACTTCACCTTAAACCCCTGAAAACCCATATACAGTCTTTCACAAAGCCAGTGAAATATCCTGGCAATTGTAGTTTTTCTCTCTAAAAAGCTACAGTTAGCATTTTAGCTGACCCAGAGCTCTAGGAAGGAAGTCTCAAACCCAAAGGGAGAACAGCCTGGATGTTTCTCCAGTAAGACGTAACTACAGCAACCACAAGGCACAGCCATTTGTCTTTATAGAAAGAGAGGAGCAAAGTTGTGCTGTAGCTTGATTAAATATTTGTGAAGCTGATTTAACATCCTTTCACCAGGTGAAAGTATAATGCTCTAAACAGCTGTGTAAAAATAACCTATGAAAACAGGTTATTTTTATAACTTTTCTTGAAAAATGGCTCCAGAGAAGTACAGGTAATGAACAGGTACCAGAAACATTAGGAAGCTGATTACAATTGTAGCTCATAAAACTGATTATTTAGGTTGCTTGATGTTTCTTGTCATTGGAGCTGGGTTTCAGTCATTGGTAACTTTGTCAAATCACAAGTTTTTGGTCTCATGTTTTCTAGCCTGGATGTTAACCTCAGACTGTATTTTAGTGAGAAAATGATTTAATTTTTCTTGTTTCTGATCAAGGTGTGTGTACATGAGCTCTAAAGAGTAATTAAGCCTGATTCAGCTCATGCATGCAAACAGAGTCAGACTTTTTTGACTACAGAGCCTGTATTTTTTGTGCTTACATTGATCCTGTGCTAGAACATAAAGGATATATAAGAAGGAGGAGTGAAGACCAAGAGGAGGGAGGGGTCCCCTCAGGGGGCTGGCAGGACATGGCAGCCCTCTGCAGGAATGGGTAATGACTCTGGGAAGGCAGTGGTGGCTGGGGGGAAGCAGCCCAGCTGGCCAAGGACTCAGCAGGAAAACAGCTCGAAGAACTGGGGCTCTGAGAAGACAAAAGAGGGAAGAGAGTCAAACTAGCAGAAGAGGTAAACCAATGGAGATTTGGGAGGGACTGTAGCTGCACTGGTCAAGATAAGAAAATCAACAACAGCAGCAATTCCTTAAGCAGCAGAACCAGTTTTCTGGGTTTGAGAATGAAATATCCCAGGTTAATAGAATTTAATTTTTTAAGGTCTGTTTTCTGAAAGTTAAGTTTTAAAACAACCTATTTCAAAAGGACAACATTAACACAATTTCTACCATCACAGGGAGCATCCAGATCTTTGCTGGAGCAGAAGCTTCCCGAGTTATTTCTGAAGAATATTGGCAGTGGGAAATTGTTGGTCAAAGGGCAGGGGATGATGGGGGAAGGCAGCCTGGGTAGTCACTTTGAGTCAGAGGAAATCTGATTAACTCTGTTCCTTAGCAATGAATGCCTGCAGGTTACATGCATTCATTGAAGAATTTCAAATTATGGAATAAAGTGAAGGAAAAATCATCACCTTATGGCCACCATATTTCTTGAATTTTCCTCCCTACTGTGTTTAACAAATGATGTCATTGTGCTGGTGCATTATTTTCAGCTTCCTGTTTTTAAGCTTACTGGCATTTCCTCCAGTCCCAAAAAAGTAAAACTAATTTACTGAGCGATTATAGAGCATTAATTTGCGTTGGTTTAGGCAGATATTCAGATTGTGTCTGACATTAAAGACTAATCTCTACTTCCCTTTGGCTTGTGGATAAATGCAAGAAACTTTCCACAGTCACACAGGTAAATAAGGATCTTTACAAATAAAGCAAGACAATTAGAGTACTCCTCTTTGAAAAGTGGTGTCATACTTCAAAACAGCAGCTCTCATTGTAATCTTGTGTCTGCTGAGTATCAGTAGGATTCCTGGTCTGTGCTTTCCATGTTCTGTGCTGCCAACTATGAGGAATTGAGGTCTTTTTGGCAGTGGCCCTGAAAAACTGGTAGGCCATCAAGCTCAATACTCAGACAGAAGTAGATGTGAATGAAGATCAGAGGTTTATTTTGTGGTTTGTATTCTTTTTGCTGTTTGGTTCTTCCCCCCAGCATTTGCTACAAGTGAACAGATTTTGCTTTTTCCATCTAGTGGCAGTCTGTCTGCATGTAACAAAGCACCAAGAGGTTTTTTCCTTGCTTGTATGCAGAATATGAACCATCATTCAGGGAAAAACATCTTGTGAAGCATCCTGGCGGTGCTGGCAGCTGTGTCATAGTGGAGGTGTCCTTCTTCTTCTCTGTCATTTGTGTTTGGCAACTGACTGTGTAGAAAGAGGTGGTGCAAGCAGGATACACACACCTTTAAGCTACAAAGCAATTATTTGTTGCCTTATGCACACAGTTGAGAGTGACAAGTTCCCAGGGTAAGGAGAGCTGGCAAGGACCTGACAGTGACAGGGGAAAACAGTGTTCCCTTGTTCCCTGAGGCTCATCCCCAGAGTTGCTGAGTTGCCATCCTTGAATCCTTGTTTTTGATTCAGGGCTTTATGCCTTTCCAGGAAGTGACATTTTTCATCTCAACAATTTTGCCTCTGTCTGTGAAGGTATCTTTCTCATTTTGTCCAGCCTCAGCTGACATATGGTCTCACAGCTCTTGCTCACAATTTGATGGTTTTCTCGGAAGTCTGAGTGAGGATTATGCTGCTGTGCCTCAAAACAGAGCCTCAGGTTACAGATGGCTGAAACAAAAGGAGGGCAACAGAGGAGGTGCTGCCATGAACTCTACTATCTGTGGCTGTGTGCTGAGCAGGTTGGTTGATCTGGGAAATCTGGCACATCCCCCCACTCTGTGCTGGCACAGAGCTAAGAGCCCATACGTTGGATTAGGTAAAACTACGTGGAAACCATTTTGGAGCGCCATTAGTGAAAAAAAGAATTGATTCTTTCAATTGTCTAATACGGAGACAGCCCTATTTATCAGGATCTAAAAGAACCACCCTGGTACTGGACAGTTTCTGTTTGCATTAGAAAAAGAGTTATTCATAAGTATCTTCCAGGAAAATGCTCATCCAGCATTCCTGATGGAGGAGAGAACAGAAAATTTTCATGGCTAAGCACTGCAGTTTAGGGACAAATTTGAGCTCACAGTGAAGAAAAGGCAACCAGAAGATGTCACAAGCCTGTTAAGGATTGATGAACATGTAAGAAGTCTGTGCCAAATACTTCAAACTCTAGTCTTATGTTATAAAAATGGACACGTCTTGTGGTTTGTTTTTGGGGTTTTTTTCTGTGTGTAATTTATTTTTGATTTATTTTTTATTGCTAAGTATATGACAGCATTGAAATTCTATGAATTGAAATGCTGTGCTTGAAGTGAGGGCAGTTGAAGTAAAATCGTCTGTCATAAAACCCAAATGGTGACCATGAAATTACAACAGATGTGAGACTGAGAAACTCAAGCTGCCTGGACATATTGAGTAAATGCCATGCTGGGACACAAGGCAGGGTAACTGCTTGGTTCATCAAGTAGCCAGAGACGCATAGCATGAGAAATCAGTTCTGACATACTCCTAACCAGTGTGCAAGATTCATAACAGTGAATGAATAGTTGTGATTTGCAGTAGAGACCATCATGTGCTCAAATACCAACCTTGGAGGAGGAAAAACATGATTCACTGCAGTAACACATAAAAGAAGACAAATTAAGAGGCTTCTGAAAGGAAATTTAATTTAAGCTGTGCAGAGAGGATTTAAAGAATGCTTATCAAAGATTTGGATGTATGCACCCCTGTCTAATGTGCTTTCAGAAAGACCAAATCACAGACAAAGTGGTGAGGCTAAACAGGAATGGGAGTGTTGTTAAAGTAAAGAAACAACCTCCAAAAAAAAAAAAAATCGGATCCAAATCATAAAAACTGAGAAGACCTTAAGCTCCAATTTCAGAATTAACTTCCCCCAAAAAAGGAAGCCATAAGAACTAAGCTGCATGCCTATCATCCTTCAGTTTGCTAGCCAAGCTCTTCTCTTATTCTCCTGTAAAATATGTTCACCTGTCCTCCAGTCATGCTAGTGCACACATTTGACTTCATCTTTCTTGATAAGGGATGACCTACTCTAAAGAAGGTCTTTGTTTTTAGAAGTCCTAACTTGTGTTTCATGAGAAACTTGCAAAGGGCTGTTAAATATGAAGACATAATCTAGTTCTGTGTGCTTTTTCATATTTTATTATTTTAAATGATAAGGGTAAATATTAGCATCACAGAAGCACATCACATAGGCTCAACTACTATAAACTTAAAATGAGCAATATTATGATCAAACCAAAATGACAGTTCAGATTAGATTGCGTGTTCACTACTTTATGAAGTCATAAAGCTAGTACAGTGTGCAATCAAAGTGTGTGCCCAACAAAGAGAAGAATTGCTATTTGTTAATTTACATCAGGTGTTTGGAACAGGAGTTGTTTCCCTTTGGTAAAGGCCTGTCTGTACCAGAGAACTTCACCAACCTGGGATTGCCAGGGCAAGGGTTCGCTGAACAAAGGGTTCTGCCTGCGAGAGGATAAAGCCTCCTCAGCCAGTCTTAAGGAACTACAGAGATCTAAGCAGGCCCTTTGCCATTTTCTGCTCCAGCACTTTCTCCTGAAAATCTCATTGCAGTTGCAGAGCTATTGTTTACCCTCCTTCATTATTTGTTGCCTTCACCTTTATGAGCACAAAGCTTGCCAAGGGTTTTGCATAAAGGTTCACCTCTGGACCAGCCTCAGGACTAACAACCGTAGGTCAATACGGCCAACTTTCAGATCACTCTGTTTTGATCTCAGTTGAAACAACAGGATTATGAGCTGAGGTTAGCTTTTCAGCTCATTATGGACTGGCTCTACAAACCAGTACTGTCTGATCTTCTGCACCAGTCAAGTTAATTGTGCACTTGGGACACAGTCCTCTTCAAGTGGAAAATCTTAAAACTTATGTCCTCTTCAGAGCTAGTCTTCATCCCTCTATGCTACAAAGGAAAATCTCAGAAAGAATCCAGTTATCTATTTTCGGTTGGAAACATTCTTCTTTTTTTATTTTTAGTTCATCTGAGAACATGTAATAATTTATGTCCCAAATGTATTTGTCAAGATTATTCCTCTGTGCCCACTGAAGTTTTTGAGTTTCTGTGTAATCTGAACACATTTTCTTTCACAAAAAAAAGTACAAATCTAAACTGCTGTAAATGTACCTTTCTAAGTTTCTGTGTCTTGTCTTTACAGTACGCAAATGGGTTGTATTTTGGAGTTTGAACTATTCAAATCCCAGTCTAACATTCTATGGTTACATATTCTTAATGCTTCTTACATATCCAGTAAAAACTAGTGTTATACAAAATATTTTGTAAGTGAAAAAAGGTATTTCTGTACAGCTTATTAGCATTAACTATGGAAGAGAAAAATTAGAAAAAACCTCCTATTCCAGTCACAGCCTAAACAGCTCCTATATGATTGAACTGACTGATGCCTTTATTAATTATGATATGCTTTTATCCTTTCCTGACTACACCGATTCCCAGAAATAGTGGAGCTTCTGCACACAGTTTAACTCCCTTGTAAACACACCCATCTGCTCAGTGTTTTCCTTCCTGCATAACTTTTACCTCAGTGGTAAAAGCAGCTGACTGAGGGCATTAGGCAAGAAATACATCTGCTCCTGCAGATCACCTTGTTAAAATGAAATGGGAAATCAGGCAATGGTGATTCTCTCAGACGATCCCTACGTTGACAAATGCCAGCGAGAGTTCAAGGATGTGGGTGACGGGGACACTTCAGTGACTATACCTTAAATGCTTTTGTGTCAAAGAACATTTTTATTTACTTCTTGATATCTCTGCCTTGGAGAGTGTTATAATTTAAACACTTGGCTTTTCTCAAAATTATGTGTTCTCAAAGTCAATAAAATTCAATGTGATTATTGGCCAAACTGTTGTGTCATGGAAATCATTATTATTCCACTGACTTAAAATATTTTTCTTGGTCTCAGATTTGACTCTTTTAATGGCAGAAGTACACACAGAGTGTTCCTATGGAGTTTAGAACAGTGGAAGAATAGTTTCAAACTCTGATGGAGACTGGGGGTGGGCTCCTTTCATGCTGGTGACAAGTTTCAGAAGTAGGATGCCAGCAAAATTCAGCTCACCAAAGGTACTTATACTGACCGGCTCTGTACTTTGCACACAAAAATCTCACACTCCTTGTTTTATTCCATGGAATTTTCCAAGAGCAGCTAACTATCAGTTTCACAGGTCCCAGAGCCTCTATAGGGGAGAAATCTCACTGCAGACCAGACAATTTCAGCAACACAGTCATAGTTCCCATGTTATTCTTGTGCTTCTATACTCAAATGCTGAATACAGAATCTGGTCTGCTGGTTGCCGTAATGGCAAGTGTTTGTTGTGCTCCCTGTTCCCATGAAGTGAACACAGACAAACAACGTGGATTGTGCGTTGAGGGCAATCATCCCCTTAGGCACGCTCAGCTGCATTGATCCTCATAGGAGAGCACTGTCTCACCAGAGTTTGTCAGCTTGCAAGCTGAATTTTGCTTGGAGGCTGTGCATCTCAATGATGAATTCAGCTTCTTCCAGAGGATCAAAAGTTATCTTCCATGTTTGGCAATCCTTGGTTTTTAAAGTGAGGACTGACTGTTTTATTCTTACTAATTTTAACTCTATGTAGATCTTATCCTGTGCATTTTAGAGGAGAGAAAATAAAAATTGAAATGACACAGACTGTCCGCAGGAGAAATGCTTCATGTTGGGACAGAACACCTGGGTATCTACCCAGGGCAGAATTGGGTGTTATATAAAGGTGAACAAGTTGAATAAAGGCAGCATGGACAGGCAGGCTACAAGATTGCTGGAGACTACTATTTAGAGGTGTCAGCTGAATCAAAAACATTTATTTTGGTATTTTAAAGGATTTTTAAACAGAGATTAAACTAAAGAAAGGTTTGAACATGAGTGGTTTCTGATCTAGCATTGGAATTCAGATGGATCCCAGTGTCCATGCAGTTAACCCCTTTATGTGACTAGGATTTGGTGCAATGTGTAAGGTAACAGGCAACTTGATGTGTGTCTGTAGTTCAGGATTACTACTTCACATTCTTCAATGCATAAACCAAGAGATTTGTCATTCCAATAATCTGATTTGCACAGATTCCTGCAGCAGAGCACGTGAGTGCCTAATTCAGGTACATGTTTATTATTTAACAGAATACTTCTTTGTTACTGTAACACCAGAAAAAAAATGTACATATGGTCCACTGCTGTCAAAAACAAAGATGTAGAAACATGGTAAGCAGAGGCTCCTAATTTCTTTCTCATCTGCCAAGTACAACCTTTCACCTAAAAAACCCAGTCACCTGTAGAAGGTTGTTAAGTTGTTATTTTATTAGGTATTATTAAATAGCTTCCTCCTGATAAGGGACAGCTCACAATATGTACAGCAACTAAAAATCCGATTTGTATCCATAGGCTTCAACCTTTCCAAGTCACGTATGCTGACTGTGCAGAGGGTTAACGTTTCATGAGAAAGGCAAGCTTCTGAAATCAGGCTAATCTATAAATAGCTTCATTACTGAATGTTGGCATTTAGGGCTGTGGAATATTCTGAAAATTAAGGGTTTGTGTTTTCCAGTATTTTCTACAAATAGTTAACATGTAGTCTAGGCCAGGTTGCCTTTATTGCTTCCTAAGCAGCATGCAAGAGTCTGTGGGGACAATCCACTTTGTACCTAAGAGGTCACAAAGACTGGGATACAGTTAGAACTCTCAAAAAAACCAACCTGAGTAGGATGTTGCCAAAGAATTTGATTCTTTGGCAAGTCTCCCTCTGTTTTTATGGAAAGCTTTTTATTCATAAAATACCAAGTGAAGGACAAGGAAAAGGAACTGGCACTTATTTGTAGGAGACCTGTACCAAAGAAGGAGCCTTTCTGCTGAGAAGGTGACCATGACACTCCAGTGCCACTTTCTGATTTGGCACAGTTGTATTACAGCCTTGAAAATCATGGGTTTAGCACAATCTGAGCGTCAAACTTGACATCTCCAACCATGTTATGAACTATCATTATTAGTTTCCAATGGAAGTGAAGTCCAGGATTCACTTCACTTAGTGGAATCCAGTCTAGGATTTCACTAGAGCAGTATCAACATTTACATGAATCTCCTGTTTGGGTGGTGGCAGTGTTGCACTGTCTCACTGCCTGAGGGAAAAAAAGTTGCAACTCTTGGCTACAGCTTTAAGTATCTGAATGTTAGAAAAAGCCAAAGAATACTAAAGTTTCAGAGAATATTGGAAGGCCAAATATAAAAATGACATTTGAGGCAGGCTTTTGCTCTTAAAATCAGGCTTCAGCTGCTCAGTATCTCTTAGCAGCTGAGAAGAACTAAAGAATAAAGAATTTAAGGGCAGATGTTTTGTGCTTGAGTTCAAATACAGTACTCAAATATGTTATATGTTATGACCTTTGAGTGCCTCACTTGTGGAATAAGTGATAACCTACTTACATTTGGCTACATACCTACTTCTTATGTGAGAATCCTGGTACAATAAATACCCTTATGCGTATAAAACAATAAAGTTGGAATGGTAAGTGTACTTATCTTCAATTGAAATTCAATAAACTCTGAATTTAGATAAGCTTTAAAAATACCATCCAAAAGTTAGTTCCTCATATGAAAATTAGTTTCAACAATTAAGTGGCAATATAAAAACCATGTTCTTCAGTAATGAGAGATTACAGTAACCCTCAGTCTTTGCAATCTTGCTGAGGTGGTTGGAAAGATGTATCCCCAAACCCAGCAACTTATGCTTTCTTGAGTGTGGCCTTGCAGGGTCTGGAGAATGTGTGATCCACTGGGGAGAAGCCTGCACTAGTTCAGCTCTGAATAGCAGATTTTGCAGCCCTTGAAGCACCCAGCCAGTGTACAAGAGGGTAAAGGAAAAAAAGAACATATTTGTATTAAAAAGCTGCTCAGAAGATTCTATAATTCTCTCATTTATGACTTAGTGGGTTTTACTGGAGGACTGTTCCAAAGTCCAAGCGAATGTGCAAAGAACTGAAATTTTTAGAAAGGGTCATGGCTTGGCTTTGGATTAAGAGACGTTTATGTGTGCTTCCACAATGAATAAATTCAAGTCCTTATCCACGAATGAAACTACACTTATAATTTAAAATCAATTATGTTTGGTCCAGACTGGACTACTATTGCTTCCTTCCCCACTTAAAGGCAGCGTATTCATTAAAATAAGCACATTTTTATTTCAACCAATTTTCTACATAACTAGTGGCATTTTCATCTTCACAGCACATCACTGAAGCAAAAAGCTATGACTCTCAAAAATTCTGTTAGATAAAGCCCTCATGAAAAATTAAGTTAGATTCTTCTTATGATAGAACTTAGCTGTTTTTTCAAGATTCTCTGGCTCAGGATAAAATACAGCAATGTAATTTATATTCCAAACCTCAGCTGGTATAACATGCATGTGATGGATACTGATAAGATAGACTAAGCCTCTCGGCTTAGAAATTTCATGCAGAAATGCAGATTCTATAATAAATCTCTTAGATGCGGATAAGGTGCAGTATACAAAGGAAATGATTCTTCAAACTCCCTTGAAAACCACCTGTCACACTCAGACTGGCCATGGAGCTGTTCTCATCTGTGGATACAGCATTACTTCATACCATGTGGTATTTACACTTTGCTGTCCTTGTTTTTTCTAATCACATGAAAGCTCTTTGGGTCACATAAGATCTTTGGGTCTAGGCTTTTAAAAAACGTCAGTGGGAATTCCACTTTTTAAAATCTAGATTTCTCTGAGAACTTGTTTATAGAAGCCAGTGAGGATAATTTTATGCAAGGTTTGTCTTGGAGGATAATGGGAAAGGGTGCACATTTAGTTATTTATTTAGAAACAGATGTGGCATTTTTATAGGGGGAAAAATATAATCATTGTGTTAGGATTTAGACAACATGTCTGGCTTAAAATTATTCTGAGAAACAAAACTGGGGTTTCTGCAGACGAATGAAGTTATTTTTATGAATAAGAGAGGCTTCCATTTGCATATCACTTAGTTCTTACATATTTGTGCATGGCAAGTCTTTTATATTTTATTGTTTGATCACAGAGAGAAAGGACACACACTGAAATAGTATCACAGCTTTTTGAAGATGTCAGTTCTTCTCCACTGAGAACTGAGACTCTCCAGCTGCCACAAGGGAAAAGGGATTGCTATGTGTTGGCATCTTCTAAGTGCATCAGACATCTTAATATATCTTAATCTGTTGAGTTTACTTACTGCTAATAAGATCAAATATTGCAAAAATTCTTATGAATTATCCTAATTGTTAGCAGTTTTCTAAGTAATAGCAGTTGTTTTAACTTTGTGGCTACTCTAGTTCTTGTAATTTGGGTGTTTATTTTAGTATTTGACATAATTGTTTAAGCACCTTTTATTTTCACTTATTGTCTAAAAGTGCATTCAGTGCTAATGAAATCTCCTGTGCATTACTTAGAAACAAGATTAAAAACAGTGCAAAATGAAGTTATTAGAAAAATTTAAATCAAAAGATAAATAAGACTAACCCCAGTATCAAATACTACTATTTTACAGCATACTAAACTTTTCTTTAGAAAAGACAAAATGGCAAGATCACAAATACTGATCTTTTCCATCTGTTAGGTCCAAAAACATGTGCTTTAAGTATATAGTTACTTCTGAGACTGTAACAATCCAAAATTGTGATAAGGGAAATCCTCAGTAGCTGGAAGGAACAAAACATCTCTCATAATCAGAGTCAACAAGGAACTGGCTGCTCAGAGAGGCTGTGGCATAACTGCTTTTCGGAGATTTTCAAAAGTTGTCCAAACACTTTTGGCTTTTGGCAACCCGATCTAACTCACAACAAAGTCCTCTTATCTCTGTAGACTTTGTGATGAGAGTTGATGCAACATTACCTGGCTAATTTCCCAACTGCTAATAGGCATATATTCTGTTTAGTGAGGTACAGTGGATAAAATTTGCCATCTGTTCACTTGCCAACAGTCAGAGGGTAGGAGCTGAGATTTTATAATATTAATGCAGTAAAACAGGAGAAGAAAGCTTGCTATTGAGCTATCAACTCACGTACCTACCTCAGATTAGCATTAGAACTGCTGTGACTATTTATGCATACAAGATTGTGTAATAGGCAACTCTAAACAAATATTTGTTGTTGCAGTTATTCATAAAACTGAACCTTTAACTGATACTTTCAATGCAGATTTCTTGTCTTTTTTAGGCTTCATATTTTTGGTAAAGGTTTCCCTAAGAAGTTCAATCAAATCTTGCCACATAAAATAGCAAACCCACAAAGCTGAGTGTCACAATTTTGTATTTGTATTTTCTTTTTAGTAAATTAGTGCAGTGATGGAATCATCCGATCCTCTTATTTAACAAAGTGCTGCGATAATACAAAAGAAGGCTTTATATACCAACTAGAACATATTTTTGATGACTTTCAGCTGAGTAAAACTAATTATTTAATTCATATTTATCAAACCAATCATTAAGAAAAGGCAATAGAATGCCTGGGGTTTTCCCCAGGGCGAATGAACATTCTGTGTATTCAATGACTGGTCAACAAATACCAATATTTCTGTTTGTCCTGGATCTGTTCTCCTAGATACAGAATTCATACGTCATCTAACTGTGGATGAGGGGGTTTTGGGGTTGTTTCCCTCCCCCCCACTCCATTTTGGACTGTTTACCTTTCTCATTGAGAACACACAAGGAATGGCACCTACCAATAGACAGAGCAGCATTACCATCATTTTTGAGTGGTATTCTATCTGCAAGGGAGGCTCGGGCAGATTAACAAAGGATTGCTGGTAACCAGGGTGCAACAATATGTTTTTATTTTCAAGTAATATCACAGTACTTTGGTACCACACACATATGGTTGATAAAATATCTATGAAATCTGCTCACAGGTTTTCCATTCTTAATTATATTTAATTTTCCTTTTACTTTTAAAAATCTATGTAGGATTTACTGAAATGGGATATCTGACACAAATGTGACTGGCTGGTGATCTTTCCCAGGTTAAATCACACTCCTTCAGGAGCAATTTTTGATCCACTACATCTTATACTTATGTTTGCTAGGAATGCATAGAATCATTTACGTTGGAAAGGACCTTTAAGATCGAGTCAAACCTTTCACCTTGCACTGCCCAGGCCACTACTAAACCATGTCCTTAAGAGCCACATCCAGAGGTCTTTTGAATACCCCCAGGGATGGATACTCCACCCCTTCCCTGAGCAGCCTATTCCAATGCTTGATAACATTTTGGTGAAGAAATTTTTTCTAATATCCAACCTAAGCCTCTCCTGGGGATACTTGAGGCCATTTCCTCAAACAAGATGATTTTATAAATTCACGGAGGTCTTTAATTTCTTTAGAACAACACTTTAGTTATTCAGGATATTATTCAACCACATGAAAACTATTTTTTTTGTGGTTTTCAACACCCTTTATAGTTGTGATTAACTTTTCTTTGGGGTTTTTCTTCTGTGCAGAAATGATGACCATTAGGAAAAAGGAAGTAGAAAATGGATATATCATCCTGGCTATATTGTATAATTGTTACCGAGAAAATTTACTACCATTGATTTGCACAGTTGTTCTTAAATTGACATACACTAAGTGCATGAACTGCCCCTGATTAGCCAGTACTTTTCCTTAAGCTTTAGTTATTCAGCTGTGGTTTGTATTTACAGAAATTAAAATTTTTCAAAACTTCATTTAAAAAAAACACAAATGAAAATTCATTACCTAACAGAATGGCAGCAGGACGTCTATTCACAATTTCCTGACATGTTTTCTTCCATTGTCTCTTCCCTATGATGGGAACAGCCAAGACTGTACAAAGCAAGTAAACAAAAAAATTGAACATAAAGGTAGGCATATATATATGTATATATATGTTTATATATGTGTGTATATGTGTGTGTATATATATATAGTAATGAGGCACAGGTGTGGCATTTGCCTCAACAGTGTGTGAAAAGGTGATAAAACCTTTTGTGCTGCTTGCATGCTCTGGACTGCACTCTGTGATTTACCACATATGGTTTGATAAACTGAAAATGCATTTGACGCGTGCATTTGGATGAGGCTGAGTACCCACAATTCAAATGAAGTCAAAAGTGTTCCTAGCAAAGCTCTCTGAATTTACCTCAACTGCAGCAAGAGGGAGCTTGCAAGCCTGAAATACAGGCTGTAATAGAACCAGAGCGGTAACAATTGCCAATGGACCTTTCCTTTGTCAAAATAAAACCTTTTCCTTCAGCTTTGTGGTTTTGTAAAATCTTCTTGCACTACGCTCCACAATATATTTGAACTCTGTTTAAAGGAATATTCGTTTCACGCTGATCATATTTCTGTGGTGTTGATGTATTTTCACATACTTTTGAGGTTGAATCCTATTGCTAATATTGATTTCTGCTCTCTGGAATACATTTTTAGACTGAATGTGCCATTTCGAGCTACCAAGTGCTGTGCTTCCATGAATAATTGAGCTCCTATGAGATCAGAATGACTTTACAGAACCAGTTTGAGATTAGAGATTTTAAAAACCCCAGAGACTTAAACATTTGTTCCAGGGTTGACATTGCTACCTGCAGGTTCACCACACGGAATAGCGTGTTCTTACCTACTTTCTCTGCAGAGCTATAACCTCTAAAAAATCTGGGCTTGGTGATTTTTTTCTCACTTGTGTTCACTTCCTCTGTGAGCTTCCTGAACTGCTAGATTAACAGTTAAACAGTCTAATTAACAGTTTTTAAATAATAAATAGTTTTCTTAGCCACTGCAAGCACAAGCCAGGTTCCGTCAATCCCAGGTGAACTGACGTGCATCAGCACGGGCAGGGCCTCAAATGCGGCCCCGCGGCCCCACACAGGCGAACGGGCGGTACCCGAGCGGCTTTCGGCGGGAACCGCCTCAGGGGGAACTGAGGGCCGCTGGGCCGGGGGCCTTCCCCACATCCCCGCCAGCCTCCAGTCCAACCCGCACGGCTCTCCGGGGCTGCTGAGGAGCCGGGGCGCGGTGCCGAGACGGTGGCCGCGGGTGAGGAGTCGAGGCGCGGTGCCGGTGCCCGGACGGTGCCCGCGGGTGAGGAGCCGGGGCGCGGTGCCGGGACGGTGCCCGCGGGTGGGGAGCCGGGGCGCGGTGCCGATGCCGAAACGGTGCCCGCGGCTGCTCCTCCCTCACACGGTCTCTTCGCTCCGCGAAGCGCCGAGGAAGCCGCGGCTGCGGCCGCGCTGCGATCCCGCGCCGCACGGGGGCGCCGTGTGCCGCCGCGCCGANGTGCCCGGCACTACCGCCCCTCCGCCGCTCCGAGCCTTCCCCACGCCTCCCGCCTCCATACCCCGGCAGGCGCTGGGCTGCGCCCCGCCCTGTCAGCTGACTGCCGGGGGCGCGCCCGCGCTGGGTCACGCCGCGCTCGCCGCCCCCTCCCCTGCCCTCCGCTCCCCTTCCAGCCGGTGGCCGCGGCTGAGGGGCCGCCTACGCCATGGTGCTGGAATCAGTGGTGGCGGATCTGCTGAACCGCTTCCTGGGAGACTATGTGGAGAACCTGAACAAGTCTCAGCTCAAGCTGGGCATATGGGGGGGTAAGGAGCCCCTTCCCTCTGCCGCCCCGTGTCCGCGGGGCCGCCGGAGTCACCGGGGGCAGGGAGCAGGTCTCGCTGGCTGCGGGTCCTCTGTGAGGGGTTCGCAGGCCGTGGGACCACCGACCCCTCTGAGGGGCGGGCGGTGGGTTTGCGGCCCCCTATGAGCAGCGGGCGAGTTCCGGGGCCGCGGCCCTCCGTGACGGATGGTCGGTGTGTGGCCGCAGACGTCCCCGTTCCCTTGGAGGACCGTCGGTCGTTGTGTGCCCGTGGTCTCTGGCACCCCCTCCCTCGCGTCGGTCTGTGGGGCGGGGGCATGGGCGCAGGGCGCTGGCCTCGGAGCGCTCCGAGGGAGGAAACCGCCGACATCGATAACCCCCCTGGTTTTTTCCCCCTATTCGTTCTCTCGGGTGCTGGGTGGAAGCACGAGGGTGCTGTTGGGTCTGTGGGCGGGCTCATGGCGCAGTGCCCCGGGCGGCGGGAGCGCTGGGTGCCGGTGCAGCTGACGGGGTGCTTGGGGAGCCGTGTCTTGCAGTTATCGGTGTAAACAATGTGTGTTAAACAGCCGGGATAATGCAGTAACGTGGAGCAGCTGTTCTCGGTGAATGTATCAAAACGTTTCCGTTCGCTACCCTGTAGTCGTGCAAAAAACCAGCTGAGGTACTGCCTAGGGAAGCTGCCTGGTTTAGGTGCCTTCCATAGGTAGGTCATCACCTTATTTTTACTCGTCATGGTTGTACGTATTTTAACATTTATGCGGTATTAATACCTGTACTTCAAATGGAATATAGCTCTAAGGAATCTGTCATTAAAGCACTAAGAAGTATATTATATGGGCTTTCCTCGGGTGTAATTCTGGGCCAGCGTTTCACTTAGAAATCCTATTATGTTGTCTGCGTCAGGAAAAGTTAATGTGTTTGTGAAAATAGGCACGTGATTTTGTGGCTCTGTGATTCATGATTTTTCTATTATGTGAAGTCATGAAAAACAAGATACCATTTTCCAAGTCTACTCTACGTTGATAGAACTGCAGTTGTCATTCACAACTAAGTGAATAATAAGAAAGACTTCCTATTACTGTGGGTGTATTTAATAGAGCAGAAACACATAGACATCTAAGTTGGTGATGTTTTTGTCATCTCTTCCATCTGAAATTTTGTCTGTAAGCTGTGTTTAGTGGCTCTTACAAATTACACTTTTGGTGTGCTATTCTGTGACTGGAATAAGGTTTTCAGGTTTTATTCGTAAGTACTTGGGAGGGTTGTTCCTTTTTCTAATATAAGTAATACTTGAAGTAATTTTTCCTGTACTTCTCTCTTTCTTCTAAACAGGTAATGTGGCACTTGACAATTTACAGATAAAGGAGAATGCATTAGTAAGTATCCTAATAACTTCAAGATTGTTTTTATGGGTCTAAAGACTGAGAGTTAGGATAAAATATTGCTCACTGAAGTCTCAAAAAGGATACACTGTGTTCTTTTTTACTGGTTATTGGAAGTAAGTTCGTGGTTAACTGCTTCTAATTTTGCTCATTTTACTGGGACAGAGAAAGAAAAGCTGTGGTTGAAAAACAAGAAGTAACTTGCATTAAGTTCCCATACTCTTGTCTGGAAAAACACATGACTTGGCTGATTTTCATGTTCTTTAATTTGGCTAATGAACATCTGTACTACTGAGAGAATCTTGCTCCAATATTCAATGTGTTTCAAACTTCACTAAAGAGAACTGTTGCTCTTCTGTGCATTGAAAACACATTGGATCTTTGTATGACCTGATCACTGGCTTCTGTTCATTATTCTGAAATTTCATATTTTACTTGCCCATTTCATCCATTCCTGATAACTTCGTACTTTAAATCTATTGCTACAAATATCTTCATATCTGGTAGATAAGAAAGGAAGGAAGTGTTACTTTGTACACGCCTTTCCTTCTTACGGGGATTGATTCAGATTCCAGCGGTTCTGACGGAGAAAAACGCAAAGTCTTGTATGTGACTGACCAGAGCTGAGAGTGAGCCAAGACCAAGTCAAGAACATTAAAACGAGGGATGGTTCTGACAGCCTTACAATTGCAATGTGTTAGATTTCCATGCAAAAGTAATTAAAGGAAGGTCAGTGTTGAACACCACTTTTAGAGAAGTAGCCTACGCTTTCTTGAAAAAGAAGGGATCAAAAGAATATGATACAGTCCAATTTTTCTCCTTTTTCCCTTAGTTTGCCTGTCTCCTGCTGTCTGGATTGTTTTTGTTTTCCTTCTAAGGTTTTCCAGTAGAAAAGAAGTAGCTTTTAATTTCTGTATGTAAATACAGTACTTTGCAAATGTAATTTAAATTTATTTATTTGATTTCTACTACTTCTTCTGTTTAATACTTTATTTTTGTCTTTTACAGAGTGAACTGGATGTACCTTTTAGAATAAAAGTTGGTCAGATAGGTAAGTTTTAGTTCCAATTCGAGTGTTGCAATGGAAATTTTAATATAGGCTGTAAGGTCAATCTTGCCCCTGAATTCCTTTTATCAAGCTTTCTTAAATGCAATTATACTCACTGTTGGAACCAGCATAGAAATTCAGCGTGACTGCCATCGATGTTATCTGGCAAACGCTGTTTGTGTAACTTTACAGGTTGGTATGAAAAACACGTCTGAGAGGTTCTTCCCAGAGATGTGAATGATCAAGGGAGCTGTTTAGTATAGACGGAATATGTGTTGTTCTTTAAAGGACTGATTAGGACTATGAAGAATTTAAGTTAAATTCCTGGAAGTGACAAATAGGCCAAAGGTTTAGGAACTCTTTAGTTTTTGTTTTGTTTTTTTTTTTTTAATTCCTTTCTCAGGTGGCAGCATTGCTTTTTCACACGAAACCTTTGTAGGAGGTATTTGTGTATTTTTTCTTCTACTTCCTGGGAAAATCATATTCATCCTCGTGAATTAACTTCAGTCGTGATCTCAGGTTTTGATTTGAAGTATTCTGACTCAGACTGCAACTTTTTGCTTAAAACTGTGGCTTATGTTTCCTCTGCATGTATTTTATCACTTCAAGAGCTTCATAAAATGTTCATGCCTGTATGGTTCTCCTAACCTTCTAAGGTGTCTAGCACATCAAGATATAGGGCTAGTGCTCTTTAATGCCTGAGGTATTCTTTGGACTAAGCACAGTGGAGATTTTTGTTTTGATGTAACTGTGTCTGCTTTGTTTAGATAAACTTACTCTGAAGATTCCTTGGAAGAATCTCTATGGGGAGGCAGTTGTTGCAACTCTAGAAGGCTTGTATCTTCTGATAGTTCCTGGAGCAAGTATGTAGACTTTTCAGCTAAGGGTACCATGTAAATGAGTCTATAATAGCAAGTAGTTCATGTAAGCCACCATTTTTACATTCTGCTCCCTCAGAGAAATTTCTAGACAAATGCTGGGAAGTTAGTAGAAGGGTAGGAGAAAACAGCACCTGTTGCTTTTACGGAGGTCCTTGGTTATGTCCGTTCCAAGTTCAATTCAACAGCCAAGTTTCCTCTAAAACGTGCTTATCCTGAATCCAGTTTTCTGGCATGGTTTAGGTCCTTAGCTGCTTATCTGCTTCTAACAGTTGAAGGTAGTAATACCATTAGTACTGTTTGTAGGGAGAGGGAAGAGGGTCAAAGTACTTTATTAGTTTTCTCTGAAATCAGAACCTCTGGTATTATGAGAAAACTTCCAAGTTCCTAGAGCATGAAATATGTGTATAGAAAAGCTTAAAAACCTGTTTTATATTGCACAGACCACACTTAGGGATCTGGATTTCCACGGAAAAATTCTTCTATGAAATAATGCATAATTGTGTAAAACCAACAGTTTTGGAGGCTGGCTGCAGTGTTCAGCAATGAAAAAAGAATAGCCTTTCTCTCAAACAAGGTGTTTTTCAACGTGATGTTGTATATGGTGTGCATTGCTTGATAATGCATTTATGTAACTTGAGATTTAGGATTAAGGCTGTCCCAACTTGGCTTACAGGTGTTAAGTATGATGCAGAGAAGGAAGAAAAATACTTGCAGGATAATAAACAAAAGGAACTGGCAAGAATTGAGGAAGCCTTGCAGAAAGCAGCGGAAAAAGGTACTGAGTTAATAATGCAAATCTCCATTGGAATTTGATGACTTAGGCTGTGCTATGAAAGAAAAGTCCTGAAGTCTAATTGACTTAATAAATTTTGTTTTTTCAAGTGTCCAGTTAATCTTACTACAGTGCTTTGAAAAGCTTTTTTACTCTAAAGCTTGAAAGAAGTGTTGTTTGTTTACCATTCATTTATCCAGTCAGCTTCCATGGGAAATGGGAATTTATTCATCTGGTTTGTCTTTTTTATTATTTTTTTCCTTGGTGCTCTAGGGGAACAGGACCATATAGAACAATAGAAAGTGCGTTGCGTGAGGGTAATGTTATCTTGCTTTAGCACCTTGATAATAGATGTTTACCTGTGTGTTTTAGAGGTGCGTGTGGTAGGTTTTCTTTGTGAAAGGAACCTTTAAAGGGAACAGTAAGGCTTGTAAACTTTTACTGCAATGATAATGCTTTTGTTTCAGTTTCTGCTGTGCTTTTATGATGTACTGAGTTTGGGCTGGTTTGAGAAATGAGACTCTGTGAGCAGGAGGTAATTCATGATGCAACAAAACAATTGAGCACGAACTTAGGAAAATTAACCTTTTGCTATAGGTCATAAAAACTGTTAAGCTCTCAACTAGAGGTTAAAATTGATCATTTAAGTCCAGTTAACTTGTTTTGTGGTGGTGATTTTTTTTTTTGCTGTTGTTTGTTTGTATTGTCATAACCCGTACCTGCAATGGAATTATGGTATCAGTAGGCTTGTTTGGACAGAAACCAAGCTCAGAACCAGTGACAGGTAACTACACGTCTTAGAGGAAAAAGTTACCACTGAAGTTTTTGTCTGAATTGAGACCTGTTTGTTGGCTTGTGTAATGATTCTTGAGATGCGTTTCTAGGATACTTGTAATGCTGCAACTCATGGAAAAGTCACTGAGAAAGAGATGATGCTTTCAACACTTGGAAAAAGGATAGTTTAGTTGTAATCCCTTTGCTTCTTTAATTCTCCAGTTACAGGAAAGTCTAATGCCTTTTTCTTGCTTTGCTAGTTTGAAAGGTACATGTGCAGTTTCCTTCAAAGAGCAATCTGACAATCTGGCTGCAATGAAGAAAGGAGCTCTGCTTTATTTCTTGTCTTTAATATGCCAGAAACTGTATGAGGGCTAAGACAACTTCAGTGAATGAGTTTTGCAGCTGTTATTTCATACTGGGGTGAAGGAATGTTAGTTGAGGTTTAACCTCAGTTATGCAGCACTTGGATCCTGTACAGCAGCAGTGTTTCAGCCAATGCTTTTTGCACCAGTAACAATAGGATGAAGGGATAGTGTAGTAAGATGAACTTAACCTAATGCATACTGCTTGAGGAATTCCAATTCTGGAACTTCATGTATTTAAGAGTGAGTCTGTGCACCTGTGGCAGTTTTCTTTTTCAAAAAAAACTTACTACATCCAGCATTTGTAACGCTTTTGAAAAACAGTCATAGAAAAATGATACCTTAGTAGCTGAACTACTTATATAAAGAACAAGAATTAGATTTGGTCATGTTTTGCAGTTTTAAACTTTAAGCCTTGAGAAGGAAAAGCCAGAGGAACATTTAAATTGGATTATTTTCAACTCTAACTTGAGATGTTCTGTTATCCTCTGATCATTTTTCAGTGGTAGCCATTTGTGTTTGTGGTGCTGTACTAGAATATTGTACTCAAGAGGACTCGTGTAAGTCCTGCATGAGCAGATCCTTTCCTTTTGCTAGATACAGAAATCTTGGAGCCCATATTGCCCTAGTGAACCATAAAATTCTAAGAAATTCAGATCTCTCTGTAGGCTTTTAAGAGCACATAATAGCTGCTGAAAATCTAGGAAATATATTGAATAGAAAGTTGTCGGGGTTCACAAATTCTCAGCTGTATTTTCTTTTGTGATTAATACTTGATTTATATTAATGTGTTTAGAATCTCGATTCAGTCCTTGGATTTAAGAGTATAAATAGTCTTGGAGATATTTTCTTTCGACATGCTGTTCAAATATTGAGCAAAATGGTCATGCGATAGTGATGTGGTGTGAGGAGGAAGTGGAAACTGCTGACAAAAACTGATGAAACTATTTTCTTTTTTCTAAGCTGTTACAATCTGTCTCTATCAAACCTCATGTATGGAGACCAGAGGCTGGAGGTCTTTTGCTGGTTACAACAAAAAATGAAAATGGCATGATTTTTCTATGTAGGTAATCACTGAAACTAGGTATTCTGAAGTGAGTTGGGCTGTCAGATACTGTAATGGAAATACTACTGTGTCATACAAATTTGGTGAACTTAATATTAAATCAGGAGTTGATTTCCTTCTTTTAAACCAAATGCATTTTTTTGGTTATTTGCTGCCGTGTGGACCAAGGCACCCATTCACAAGATTCCTTGTATGGGTTGGAGAGTCTGGTTTACAAGGACACCAAGCCTGGTGGGTATGCATGGTTGGTTAAATTTTGTACACGCATGATGAGCAGGCAGTTTAGATTTTTAAAAGTCCCCCGCTCCAAAGCAGCCAAATGTACAAGTGAGAAAACAACACTTATTTGGTAAACATCCACATATTGGTGGTTCTAGAAATGAGGTTTTAATTAACATGGATTCAAGTGGAATCTTGCAATGACTTAGTCCTCATTTAATTGAGTGGCTGTTTCAGAAGATTAAGAGACCACTTAGATTTCCATCAGTCATGTTGAGCTGAAGACTATTATAAAATGCTGACAATATTCTGCTATAATTTTACAACGCCATCTTTAGCTGTTTGGAGCGTAGAGAGTAATTACCCTTGCTTAAAGTGTCTGGGCTTAAGATAATGGGAGTTCAGGCTGTCTTGAAATCACGGACAGACAAAATGAACTATAGCAGATTGAAGGCATTAGCATGCTTTCCCCTGCTTCTCTTTATTTGCATTGCTCTCAAGTTAGGCAAGGAAACAGCTTCCCCTGAAATTCGGAGGAACTGTTGTGATGTTGTACGTGCTTTGTTTTTAACTTCTGAAACCTGATTTTCAGAAATTTACACTTGGCCAAAGTTTCTTGCTTGAGCTGTTATCTGAGCACAGGTTTAAAGTGAGCTTGAAAACATACATTTAGTTTCTCCATAGTAGTGGATGTGGGTAAAGAAGAGGAGTATCCTGTTTCCTTAGTTTTATCATACAAGGGAGTAAAAGCCCGAGACCTACAAATTCAATAGGAAATGAAGGAAGCTATCTTTTTAAAGTAACCTTGATAAAGGATTACTTGTACTTTTAAAAGGAACTACCCAAAGTAAAATGTTTCTATTTGTCTAGTTTTTCCTTTTTATTATTTATATAGTGACCTGAAATCTTGGCAGGCAATTTCCCTCCTTTGTTTGAACAGTGCAAATGATACCCATGGTTCCCCATAGTTAGGCTAGGTACACTGTTATACTTGCTTCCTTCTTGCTTTAGTGAGATACACCCTTCTCATGCTACAACCCCATAAAGATAAGCACAGGCAGCACCACTGCTGAGTTATTTTTGCTTAGGTGGCCAGAGAGGGGAAAGAAACAGTGCAACTCACCAAACTGGTTTTCTTCAGAATTGTGGAAAAGTACGAGGGTCATTCAATTAATGAAATCATTCTGATTGTGTGGGTTGTAATATGTGTGTAAATATAATGGAATTTAATCTCATGTAAAGCTTTTAGAATCATCATTTTTGTATGTCTTTTTTTGTGGTTACTGGATTTGTTCTTTCAGATTGCTTTCATACCATACTGTTGATCATCATGAGAATCCTATTGAAAAGTGCTGTTTGTGTTTCCACGTACATCTATATCTTAGCTTGAAAATTATGTCCTTGTATGGTAGAAGCCTCTTCTGGGTTTATATCTTATGCGATGAGAAGTAGCTGGTTGTTTCCTTAATGCAGGTGAAATTCTTGAAAAGCTTTTAGTGAGACCTTCTAAGCCATTATGCTTTAAGACAAGCTAAACCCTCTTCCATATTTTCTTATGCTTTTTTACATTTCTGCTTTACTAACTTGAATTTTATCCTTTTTCCAAAAAATTGCTTGCACTGCAAAAGGACGTAAGCGTAAAAAGTATAAAAAGCATTTTAAAAGACCCTTTAGAGGTCGTGATCACTCAAAAGGTGGGTAACAGTTATGGCTTTTAACTTTAACACTTCTTTGTGCTTTCTGTTTGGGTTAGTTTTTCGAACGTTTGGCTATCCATCCGATGAGACTTTTCTCCTCCTGTTTGAAAGAGAGGATATAAATTGGAGAGAGCTCTTTTTGCTGTTTATCTGCTCTCTGGATCCAGTGAGGCCGAAGAGAGTCCTTGTTTCTCTTTACTTGGTAGTTGTGCCTGTTCCTTCAAGTTGAGCTATCTGTAGTGTTTACAGCAGAACTGTACATATTTGGTGGGCTGATCAGTGGCACTTCACTGTGACTGTTGGAAAAACTGCATGTGCAAGTTACATCTGTTTGTCTGATTTTTGTCAGATTCCAGTAACAGGTAAAGAAAACCTGACTGATGCTATAGCAGTAAATAGTCTTTCTCATCACTTTTTAGCTCTCTGTTCTAATTAGCTAATATAGTGCAATCATGTGTTTAAGCTGGAATGAAATTGATGTTGTTCCCCGAGAGGATAATCATTGTCTATAAACACCAAACCATGCAGATTTTCAGCATTGGCATGTGACTAAGAATGGGTTGCCATTTCCCGTGTGCTTGTACTGTTATGTATTTGGTCTTGGAGGAAGTTGCAGCTGTGCTCAGACTTGCAGTTGGAGGGAAAACCTTGTGGGGACCCAAGATAAGCTTTGCAAGATATCAAACTGAAATTGCTGCTGGTAGCAGCAGCTGGCTGCAAAAAGGTTAGTGGGTTCCTTGCACTTAAAGGTCTTGAAGCTTTGATAAGGACTTCTGTGGGGGTTTTTTTGTTTTGTTTTGTTTGGTTGGTTTTTTAATCAGTTAATAGTAGGAAATATGTGTAGCATGTAAAAGTGATATAATGTTTCTGTTTCTTCTGAGTTCCTAATTTTTTTCAATTGAAATCAAATGCTCTCTTGACTAAAACTGTGTTATGTTCAATAGTGAAGTCTTTTCATTTTTAAGCAGATTTCCTGAGCCTCTCAAAGCTTTAAAAGAATTTTCTGATTCTTTTAGCAAGTTGTATGTAGTTAGATACCTGTGTTGTTCAGCATGCATTTCATATGTAAAAAGTTAGTTAAAGTAAGCTGAGTCAAACCCTGTAGTCCTTCTTTTTCTCTGCTTGGATAGCCGTGGCTATTTCTTCAACTTGAGCCATCTGTAGCATTTCCAGCAAAACCTTGGTAGGCTGATCAATGGCATTTGCTGGAATAGCCACTTTGTGAGGAGGGTGCTGAACACAACAGTGTAGCCTGCAAAGGCAGCTGGAGGACAAGCAGCTCATCCAGCCATCTTTAGGTAAAATGCTGAAACACAGCCTGAGATGAGAGTCATATCACTAATGAAATAATGAGGGATTGTAAATATTACTCCTTGCCTTGGCATGTGTTATTCAAGGGTATTTTGTGCTCAATTACACGGTCTTACTTATTTGCTTCTTGGAACCCCTCACCGAGTGACTTTTAAGAGAGAACCTTTTACCTTGCAAGGAGTAGGGAGGAGTATGTTAATCCGGAACTTGGCTGTGAGCTAAACTGTTTTGACTGAAACTTAGACATTGGTTTTCTTGTGGTTGAGTTGTGCACAGACAGCTAATATCACGTCTTCAGAATATGGATGTGCAGAAAAGGAAAAAAAATGCAAATATGTAATCTAAATAAGTGAAAACTGAAATGTTAAGTTAGAGGAAATATTAAATTTAGATTGCTGTAGTTGTTGGTGTAATTAAATTCAAGATGCAATTATTACACTGAATACTGACTTTTAAAAAATTCTTGTTTTAGACAAACCAAAGGAGGAGAAGAAGGATACTTTCTTAGAAAAGCTTGCAACTCAAGTTATAAAAAATGTGCAAGTCAAAATCACAGGCATTCATGTTAAATATGAAGATGATGTAAGTAACTGCAACATATTGTCTTCATTTTAAATTGGACTTCAATGCAGTTCTGATTGTCTAGTCATTTGCCACCTTGAAAAAGTTGCTGTGGTTTCTTCTGCACCTCTTCAAATAAGTTGCCCCAGATATGACTGAATGCCAGAAATATGGTTATGTGAAATATATATTCTCTTTCCCCATGTCCAGTGCTGCCTTGCTCACTAAATGTGGGCAGTGTCTCTTCTTACATATTGATGTGTGCAGTGGATGTGCAGAGTTTTTCAGTGTCCTGAGAGAGTCCAGAATGGCAGAAGCTGGTGGGTTCACGCATGGGTTTGAAGGCAAATTGTTGAAAACACTCAATTGATAAACAAGAATGTTTGTTTATATGAACCAAACTGGTGTTTCTCATTTTACCTTCTTTAGGAAAATGATTAAACAGTTTGTTATGAAATAATCAAATTTAAAAGAAAAGCACTGGATAATAGGGTATTTCTCAAACCTTTCTTTGGGACTGTTTTCAGAGACACTAAAGTTAAAGAGGTCAGAGAAGTGCATATCATAAAGTGATACAGCTGGCTGAGATGTGACGCTCTAATTTTTTTTTTTTCCCGTGTAACCATGTTAGAATCCAAAAGAAAATTTTTGGTTTGAATTGAAGTCCTAAGTCTTTACACTACAGCCATATTAGTTTTGGCCTATCTTAGTGGGCTCCAGTAATGTTTCAGATAGAATAACTAAGCAAAGGACGTTGCTCAGAACAGTTCAGGATTCCAGTGAACTTTAAATGATACATCTGTCTGCAGCAAGAGAAATAAGTACCTGTTATTTTTCTATTTTTGTAGATCACAGACCCACAGTGTCCAATTTCCTTGGGAATGACGTTGGGCGAGCTTAGCTTACTGGTAATGTGTGTGTGAATGCATGTTCTTGTGTGTTCAGATTGCTTGTCTTTGGAGCAGCAGAAAGGAAAAGGAACATAGTAAGAAGATACAGTGACAGTGTGCATAGAGCTGGAAGTGAAGACAATCTTTTATTCATGCAAATAGTACTGGCAGTTTGAGCAAGCGGAAGGGAAGAGGATTGAGGACCATCACACTTTCTGAGACTTGGTTGTTTGTTCTAATGAACTGTTCTAGTGATCTGAGTGACCTTTAAAACTGGGCAGGTTCTGTCCAGGCATAATAAATGTAGGCAAACATTGCTTCATGATGATAAAGAATTTGGTATTTTGCCAGGCCTTTTGAGAAGTGGGGAGAGAATTTCAGCTAACCTCTCTTTGCCTTAGCTGTTAAGCATTTTATGGGTAGGATGAGGAGTTGAATATCAAGGTATGAAAGCAAACTGACAGATTTTCCTATGTTATCTTGACGTGTGTGTATGCAGAGAAACTGGATGCATTTGTTGCTTGGAAGCATGGGATAAAACCACAAATGTGTTAGCTAAGATGCACAAAATTACTTTTATCACTTTGAACTTTTAGACAACAAACGAGAACTGGACACCTTCCATTCTGAATGAGGCTGCAAAAATAATATACAAGGTAATGTGTTTTGGGTTTTTTCCTACACAAGTGAAGAAAGAAACTGATCTTGGAGAACAGTAACCTGGGGCTCTAAATAAAGTTGGAAAAATAGTTTGCTTTCTGAATTCTCCTGTTTTTCTTTATTTTTGATGTCTGTTTAAACACAAGTAGAGAACAAATAACTGTTTTTATGTAGGGCATGAACTTAAATAAACTCCATGGTTTAAATAATTTCTCTTACATGAGAATGCTGATCCCCTCATTCAATGCATTATACAGCAAGCCTGCATGGAAACTGTGGTTTCAAAGAGGTTGTCAAATTGCCATTTCCTAATCTAATTTGTATTCCTAATGTAAGTGGGATTCTGGGAGCTAAGCAGTCTCTCTGTTCTCCCTGCCCACCTCCTGAACCACCCCCTGAGCCTGTGCAGAAAGGAGTATGCTGAGATCTAAGGAATTCTAGAAGCAATATAAGAAGGGTTTAATAGTCCTGGCTTCTTTATTAGGCCAAGTACCAGTTTTGTGCACCCTTGGCCCTGTAATCCAGGGTCATGTTTAACAGATGTGCGTGAACTCTTGCTTTACGAACTTGTAATTCAATTATCATTTCCAAATAGTATTGTCAGATTAAATACATCTCAATACTAATGGTGAATTTGCTGTCTAGTTAGCTTTCATGTGCTTTCTGTTTTCACAAATGGAAAGCTAAGTTCATAGGATGGCACTGAATACAGAATATGCAATTTGTTGCATGTTTTCTTTCCTGTGCAGCTTTTGTGCCTGGACAGCCTCAGTGCCTACTGGAACGTACACAGTAAAATGTATTATCATGGCTCCCGTGAACAAATACTGGTAATGTAGAAGAAAATGCATTAATTACTATATTCTTTAGCTCTTTCAGTATTCAAAACTACACCACACTGATTTCTGCCCCACTCCTCACACTTATGATCACCTGTATTCAGGGTCATATATTAATCCATTGCACTATTGTTAATAATATTTTCTGAACCTCATTTTTTATCAACCCCTATAGGGTTTAGACATGATATATTTTTGACCCATGAAGTTTATAAATGTGCTCTGTGTGTCCTTGTACAATACTACTTGTTTACCTTTTTCTTTCGTGCTCGTCTTTTATGGATATCTTTACTTTTGTTTTCTTTTGCCCTTAACAAAATATGCAGTTAACCTAGTGAGCTTGGTTCTAACATTGAAGATTGACTCAAAGCTGTGAAATGCTTAAAACCATCCAGTTGTTTAAGACCAGCCAAGTTACTTTGGCATTGCCTGCCTGTGGATGTTTTCCTCTGTTTTCTCTGAATCTCAGTCTGAAGTAAAACCACAAATGGATAAACAGCTTGAATTGACAGCTGCAAAAGTCTGCAGAATACACATGAACTTAAGTTGGTCCACTCAAAGCTTTGAGAACTCTAAACAAGTAATGCTCTTGAGCAATTGCTAGACAGTATTGTATCCCTTTGCAGGATCAGCTGAAAAGAGGAATTCCCTCTAGTGGTAACCAGCCTGAAGACTACCAGTACAGTAAGTAAGCTAGGAATGAGTGAATCGAAACTGTTCTGTTGGTGTACAACAGCCTGACCTGATCCTGCAGGCATGCCCATGCTATCTTCATTTTACAAACACCTAAATGTAATAGAACATATTAGGGCTTGTTTGGTTTTTGACTATTGCTGGGCTATCTTAATTGTTGTTGGTGAGAATTGCATCCTGATTCTGTGGGGCTTGAGCATGCATGTTATCAGTACAAAGTGGTTGATCTATTGCTTGCTGTGCTCTAATTATAAATAAAACCCATCTCAATTTTTTTTTATCTTAAAGTTTTCAGACCAGTGTCAGCCTCTGCAAGACTGTATATCAACCCATATGCAGAAGTAGAACTGAAAACTCCTAAGATTGATTGTAATGTAGAAGTACAGAGAATTGTCATTGAGTTCACTAAGCCACAGGTAAGTTGGTTTGGTATTTATCACCCATTTCAGTTTGTGATGAACTATAGTGTTTTTTCACTGGAAAACATTACTCTTAGGGATTCCTGTGCTTATATGCCTGTAGAATTTCTAAACTGTTTAGCAGTACCTGTGGGAAAAGTGTAGAATCTTTTTCCTTCTGTGTAACAATCACTTCTTGGTGCTAAATCCTTGTACTCTGACACTGTTATCTGTGGACCCTCTGGGGACCACCTGATCTGTGTTCAGCCCTTCCAGTAGCATTCTTTTCACATAGAGAGTGGAATCATGAGTAGCCCTTATCTTACTAAACTATAACCCAATGTTTTAAGTGCAGAGATGCCGAAGTACTAGCAAGGATGGAAATTAATGGAGTGTGCTGGCTTTGATAACAAAGCCTGCTGAAGTATCAGGGAAGCAATTTAGATGGCTCCCCAGCAATGTTAGTGTTCTCATTTATTCAGAGATAACTTGCAGTTAGTTGGCTAAAGAGCTTTTTAGCTCTTACTGATGTCTAAGTGTAGATTGAGTTCAGAACTGTACCAGTAAGGTTCACTAATGTAAAGGCAGCTCTAAAATGAGGGAAACTGTGCATTGACAAATGAGTATGGTTGATTTGAGAAAGCCTGAGAGTTTGTGCTGAGCAGGCTGATAAAACTCCAATTTGTTCTTCGAGGGAGGCAGGGGTTTATGTCATGGTGTCCTTTGAGAACAATGGGTGTAGTTGCTACTTTTAGGTACTAATGAAAATGCATGGACTTAAATTCCTGTGCAGTTTGAGGAATACTGAAGGCCATGGTGTATATGTGGTTCGAGCACTGCCTGCAAACAAAACCTGAACCTCTGCTGAGAAACTTGTTTTTCTGTGTTTAGTACCTCAGCATGATAGACCTGCTGGAGTCCATAGATTACATGGTTCGCAATGCACCGTACAGAAGATTTAGGCCAAATGTATCTCTCCATAAAAATGCCAGGGAATGGTAAGCTGTGTACATTCATGCATTCTTTGGGAGATGCTGGAGTCTTCTCCAGTCTCTTCGTTCTCCTTCATTGTTGAAAGTAGTTTCAAAACTAGATCACATGCTGATATTATAACTTTCACAGAGCTTTGCTTAGCCCTTCGATTCAAGTCACGAAAGATCCAATTGAATAAATCTCACTTGATAAACTGAAGTCCCCAAAGTTTGAACAAAATGCCAGTACTCTCACTAGAGGTTAGAATGTAATTTTACAAATGCTAAAGAAAAAACTTAGCAAATGTAATACAAGGGAACCGTGTATGTCAACTGTAATTTTTAAAGGTGTGAACTGATACGTGTTTTCTTGACTTTTTTCAAAGTACTGACTGATACTGATTATCAAAGTGTTAAGTGCACTTGATGCTGTAACAACCCAAATTTGCAAACATGCAGAAGTCAATAATGAAGGTTTGTAGTTTGTCAGGCATTAAATGTAAGCTGTCAGTCCATTTTTGAAAAGTGATGTTGAAAACATTAAAATTTTTATAAGCCAAGGTACTCAAATCACGACTGGTGAACAAAGTGTTTACATTCTAATAAACTACCTCTGCAACCTGTAAGTTGTAATGCACAAATGAAATGGGAAGTTATTTACAAGTGTGGAATTATTTAGGTGGAACTATGCAGGTAACAGTGTTCTTGAAGTTCACATCAGAAGACACACTCGAATGTGGTCATGGAGTAACATAAAAGAGCACAGGCAGCTTCTGAAGAGTTACAAAAATGTGTACAAGAACAAGCTAACACAGAGTAAATTGTCAGAAGAAACACAGAGGCAAATTCAGGTATGAGTCTTTTCTCTTTGGAGGAATTGTATTTTGGTCCCTCTATGAAATAATTATGTAGATATACTTGAGAGTAATCCAGGTTGATGGTTTTACAAGAGCACAAGAGGTTTGCGGAAATACCTTTTTTAATCTCAGCTTCCTTGTAACCTGTTATGAAAAACGAAATACTAGTGAAGTGCCATTTAAAACAAATTGTCTTTGGTTGAGGATTAATGAGCATGGTTGCATTTAATGAAGTGCAAGAGTAATCTAGTTAAGAAAAAAAACCTAGACTGTCTAACATCAGATTTTGTCTTCTAGTGGGCTTTACAGCAGAGTATGCCTGTGATAGAAATGAGCAGAACTAGAAATCAATTGGAGTGTAAATATGAAGGAACCGGGAGAAAATTTATAGTGGAGAGCCTTTCCTAAATGTGTTTTAGAGGCAAATAATTTGATCATACATTTTTATAGGACCTAGAAAGAAAACTTGACGTCTTCAATATAATCTTAGCAAGACAACAAGCACAAGTTGAGGTAAGGAGTAATTTTTGTTCAGTAATATTGTAGCACTTCAAATAGGATGGTTTTGTCATGACAGTATTTTTAAAAAAATTGTGCTGATGTGTATGATAGGATGGGTAGGAAGACAAGTTTCCTATCCTTACAAGACAAGAGTAAATTGATTTCCAAACTAGAAACCAGTTCCAAAAAAAGTTCAAAAGTTTTAAATGGTACAGGATCAGTCCTCAGGTTTGGTACTACTAGGTTTAAGGAATCTACTAAATTTAAGGAATGTAATTGCTTTTTGTAATACTGTCTTTTTGTATAGTTTCTACCTTTTTGTGGTCTAAATGCTGATGAAATGTGTAAAAAAAACCTGTCCAAAGTAAAAGTAAGGTGTGCTTGTGTCTCTGCATGCACAGACACACAGAGACATGTCCATCACCCTGATTGTCTTTTTGCCTCTGTCTAGTGAGTGAGAGTGCTCTTAATTCTTTGTGGTGTGGTATTGCTGTCCCTCAGTTAAGTGCATGTTCAACATGCATACATACATGGATTATTTACAGAAAACTAGTAATACTAATGATTATGTGTTTTGTCCGATTTGTTTTAATTTCTGGTTTGTAGACAATAAGATCAGGACAAAAATTACTGAAGAAGAAAAGCACTGAAGCAGAAAAGAAAAGTGGAGGATGGTTTGGTGGTTTCTGGGGTAAAAGAGAATCTAGGAAAAAAGAAGATGAAGAATCACCTGTACCTGAAAGTAGGTGTAGATTGTAATGCACTTATGTCTAGAGAGATTTTAGATCGTCTTCTACATGAAAAAGAAAGTGATGGTATTTTTGCTTCCTGCTGTGCAGGAGAGAGTATGGCATAAGCAGTGCAATGCAGTATCGATCATTTTATAGCACTGCTTACTGAATATGAGCTGGCAATTAAGGCATTCTCCTAAAATGGCCATAAGCATTTTAGAACCTCAGTGAGGAGAAGAGGATGGCACTTACAGCTGTAGTGATAATTGGCAGCAATTGGAATACTCTGTTTCTGGTGATTTGCTGTCTGGATCAGAGGTTTGATCTACTAAAATTCCTGAAATCTCTTTTCATCATGAGGAGCTATGGATACTGTTGTAATAAAAATTATATTGATTTCTGTGCTACATGTGTAACACCATACATGAAGACTCTTGTGTGAATTATTTTACAATCTGGAACTTAGTGCAATATGAAGAATCAGTGAAATGTATCAGCACAACTTAAGTAGCAGGAGGCAAATGTGAGAAAAAGTGGTAATGGTTATTTATTAAGATGCAAATTGTGTGGGTTTTTGGTTTTTAGCTATTGATGAACTAATGACACCAGAGGAGAAAGCTAAACTTTTTACTGCTATTGGATATAGCGACAGCTCCCATCACCTTTCATTACCGAAGCAGGTAAGCAGCCTATGGGATGGTTTAAAAATACAAACCACACAACAAATTAAGTGTAAAGATGCCTTCAGCTCTCTCATTACCCTGAAGAAAGGTGAAGGCTTCAAATTCAGATAGGAAAGATTGTTTAGTTCTTCTGAAGTTGCTGATTTATGCAGTCATAAAATGTTACGTATGTCAGGAAGTCATAACCCTCTTGGCAAGGCCGAGACTTGACATTTAGCAACAAGAACAACAAAGGCATACATGCTATGTCTCCTAAAATGTAGTTATTTAATAGGATGATAATGATTTTGGTTGATCTAGCGAGTTGTCTACTAAATATAGTTTAGTTATGCTTGCTTTCGGGGTTTAAAAAAACTTTCTTGAATGCTGAAAAGAGACAGACCGTATTTTCTCTGCCTTTGTTGATGCACACTACTTTATGTTAAAGAAATAACTGGTAAACATTTGGATAAAGTAAAGACTTTATACTTTGCTTCCTGCATAGAGATGTGTTTCTAATCTTAGTTGCCTGGAAAAACTTGGACACATTTCAGTTTGTTAAAATGAGAAGTTCTGAAAAATTACTCTTACTGAGATGACTAATTTCAGTTTCCTCTGTTCTTCTCACTAGTATGTTGCCCATGTTGTGACACTGAAGCTGTTAAGCACTTCTCTTACAATTAAAGAAGACAAGAATGTGGCAGAAACTCTTAAAGTACAGATAATTGATCTGAGTACTAAAATATCACAGCGCCCAGGAGCACAAGCCATTAAGTAATTGGATTGGTATTTTCTTTTTGTAGAAACATCTCTGCCCCTCCTCACCCCACTCCCCAGCTTCTTAACTTTTCTTGGGTAGTGCATTCTTGGGTAGTGCTTGTTGTATACTGACTTGTAAATGTGTGGGCGTTCTGTAATTGTACCCTGTTGTAAATAATATAATTTGGTGAATAACATAGAATGGAACGAAGAAGGGAATGCTGTCTGCTGGTTTCCATGAACAATGGCTAGCTCTTTCTTGAATATGTGTGTCAAAGTGCTGAATATGGCTTTTGGGAAGTGATAGCTAAGCAGTGTGAAATGGTGTGGCCAGCACACTCCAGCCAAGCTAGTGAATGTGTTACTCCTTGCCTGCAGAAATGAAAAATTATGTGTGTGTGCTGTGGGTGGGAGATCAGCCAGAGCATAAGATACTGAGACCTTCCTGTGTTTTAAGAGAGGGTACACCAGAAATATTAAACAAAAATTACTGGATTACACGATCAATGAATAAGATTTCCAGTGTCTGGAAAATGAATTTGTGCACTTTTTGCTTTCATAAGCCATTCCTTCAGTTCTGGCTTCATACATAAGATCACGAGCTCAGCCACTGACTCTTGAAATATTTTTGCTAAAAATCATTCTGGGGAATTTTCAAGGTGCAGCTTGAATGCTGCACAGAAACAAAAAGACCTTTGACATTATTTTACATAAATGCATGCCATATAATTTAGTTTGCAAGACTGAAGCAGTAGAACAGATACTCTTATTAGTGTTATGTTTCGGAAAAAAAAGTAATTCAGTAATCTCAATAGACCCAGGAATGTGACACTGATTATGGCCAAATGTATTGCCTCCCAAAGTCGGGGATTTCAATGGTGGAGGCACAGGATCTGAAAATCAGTTTCTTATGTAATAGGTACTTCTAAGGATGAGTGAAGCTGGTGTGGTTTGGTGTTGTTCAATGATTTCTTCAAAGCTGTTTTCCTACTGACTCCACGTAACACTATTGTCAGGGCAGTTCTCAGTACAGAATTCTTATTTGCAGCAAAAGAAGTCTGTAACTGCTTTTTAAATCCATACATAATAGTAAACATACCTACACTTTTTATTTATGTAACATAAATATTCTGTCTTTCTTTTTTCTTGTAACTGATTCTAATCCTATCCCACTTAAGTATTTTTAACTATTCATCTTCTTTAGGGTTGAAGCAAAGCTTGAAAACTGGTATGTTACAGGCCTGAGACAAGAAAACATTGTACCATCTCTTGTGGCTTCCATAGGGGATAGCAAATCTTCTCTGCTTAAGATTGAGTTTGATGTTAACCCAGAGGACAGTACAGCTGACCAAAGCCTTACTATTGAATCACAGCCTGTGGAAATAAAATATGATGCAGTGAGTAGTAACCAAAACTCTCAGCTATTTCTGAGTCCTCTTTCCCTGCTGTTACTCCCCTTGCTCTGTCCAGATCTGACTTTGAATTTTTATTGAGTGACTTCTACGTATATTGCTAATTCTTGTCTTTTTTTTTTTTTTTTTAAGAGAACAATAAATGCAATGGTAGAATTCTTTCAGACAAGTAAGGGAATGGATCTTGAAAGATTAACGACAGCCACATTAATGAAACTGGAAGAAATCAAGGAAAGAACTGCTACAGGTAAGATAGTAACAAATGTCAATGAAGGTGAGCCCTTAAAATGTTTCAATACGATTGCCCAAACACTTGGCTTATGTTTTGATTGATGGCCAAATAGTAGGATTGAGATTTTTCCTTGAGTTGGTGCCCTCATTTCAGCTGGGATAGAGTTAATTTCTTCTCACTTGGTTACATGGAGGTTTAATGGATGTTTTGTTCGAAGGAGCATTGAGTTTAGTGAGAAATCAGTAGAATGCTACAAAAGTAAGCCTTGACTCAAGAGGTTTTACCTTTATCTGAAAGGCATCTTTTTGTGTGGTGACTGGCACAGTTGTTTCACTTGTGAATAGCATTTACATTTCAATGCCCTTTCCTTTTTGTTTAAGGATTAGTTCATATTATCGAAATGCGGAAAGTCCTTGACTTGAAGATTAATCTGAAACCTTCCTACCTTGTGGTTCCACAGACTGGTTTCTACCATGAAAATTCAGATTTGCTGATTTTGGACTTTGGTACATTTCAGGTATATAAATGACCTCTCTTGTAAGCTCAGGGGAAGCAAATACTCTGTTTTAACATAGCTGTCATCTGGAACCATCTTGCTTTCAGCAGGCAGGGTGATCATCTATGTCAATGTGTTTTTAACTTACCGTATTTCTTACCAAGTAGATTTGGGTCAGCAGTTTGATCAGAGTTGTTAGGTTATCTTTGACATACTTGTATTAGTTAATCCTCCTCAGGAAACATGTTCATATTGCAATCGTGACTTTAATACCGTATCATTTAGTACCTTTCATTTCTTCAGCAGAACACATGAGCTTTTGTTTCCATTTTTGTAAAATGATAGCCTTCTATTAATAGAAGGGAAAATAGTATTTCTCTTGAAGTTTGAAAATTAATTCCCTTGTTTCTATAAAATAGAAAGATTGCAATCATTTAACTTGATTTAATGACTGATTAAATATTTATTTTAGTTGTATTCCATAAGTAAAATTATAGACTAGTGAAAAAAATTCTTTTTGCATAGCTCGAATTAAGTGGATTGATAGAAGTAACAGCAAAAAAAAAATCTCCTTATCAAGAACAAGTGAAGTGTGAAATGATTTAAGATATTTTCTCTATAAGAGTCCAAATGTAAATTATTAACTCCTATGAATCGTCTTTTCTTCTTCACTGGAATGAATAGCACATGTTGGTTTTAAAGATTTAACTTTATTTTGTTTGTTTATTTTGTTTGTGTTTAGCTGAACAGCATAAATCAAGGCAGTAGTGAAGCTTCTAGCTTTTCATCTTTAGAGGAGATTATGGACAAAGCTTATGACAAATTTGATGTGAAAATTAAAAATGTGCAACTTCTTTTTGGAAGAACAGGTAACAAAACAACATAGCTGCTGTTTATGCAAAAGATTGTCAAAGGCTACCTACCTGTAATAAATAAATATGTTTTCTAAAGAAAAAAAAAAGACAAACTAAAATCAGTAGTTAATGAAAATATAGGTTATAATACACATTTGGTGCCAAACTTTGAAAAAAATTGGTTAGTTTCTCTTCAAACAGCTGCTCACGTTTTGTTTGGACTTGTGCATCACTGTGGTGGTAGCAGTGAATGTAAATGAACAGAACTATTATGTTTTCCATCATATGCAGGAAAAGCACAGCTAAAATTTGTGTTAGTATTCACTTGAACCTAAATTTCTGTAATCAACAGAATGCTAGGTTGCTGTTTTATCTTCTATCTGTCTGTGTATCTGTCTATCCATCTGTTTTTCTAAGGATCAATGGTTAGATGCATCTTTTAGTGTAGAATTGGGTTTAGTGCAGCTACGGCAGTAGTGTTCACAGATGGAATTAAAAGCTCTTAAAATACTTGACCTAGGTTGGTTTAGGTTTCTTTAGTTGGTGAGTGGGTTTTTTTACCCTCCAAGTGATGCCATTTGATTACTTTAGTGATATCTTAATTAAAGCAATCAGCAAGTGATGGTTTTTTAATCTAAATTTACTGGACATTTTCAGGTGAAGACTGGAAGAAGGCTCGTTTCCAGCATCCATCAACTTTGCACATTTTGCAGCCTATGGATATTCATGTACAGTTGGCAAAATCAATGGTGGAAAGAGATTCCAGGATGGCAAAGTAATATATTAATGTTGAGAAGACTTCTTTAGAACTACTGTGTACTTAGAGAAAAGAAAGCTGTGTTTTCTCTAAAGGTTCAGGTGCTCTTTGTAATTTGAAGGTATTAACTAAGAAATAGAAATAGGTTACTACTGTTGGCAAAATCTTTTTTCGGTAGTAGTTCCCTGGATGCTTTGCTCATTACTATCTACTGCTTAAATTAAGTCCAAGTCCTGTTTTAATGGAGAATTCCTGGCTTTACTATGATGTGATCTTTATACAGGAATATCCATATTGGTAAGATTTAAATGAAGAATTGGTACCTTTTTTTGTATAGGAGTTTAATCAGTTGGTTTTTTTAAAAAAGGTTTAAAGTGTCAGGAGGACTTCCTTTGGTGCATGTCAGACTCTCTGACCAGAAAATGAAGGCAATCTTTGATCTGATTGATAGCATTCCACTGCCTCAGAAGTCATCTATGTCAATTCCAAGCACAAAGGTAAGCTGACAGCTAAGAAAACTGAGGGGGGAAAAAAAAGGCATCACTAAGTAAAATGTCTTCAGTGACTTATCACCAGAACATTCTGGGCTCCCTCAAAAAAGTGGTGGAGCCTTTGCCATTGTCCTGCTGGTTTCAGTGTAAGTATTGGCAGAGCTGACCTTGCCAAAGAATGTGGGGGAGGTATTGTGGAACATTCATCATCAGTAGAAAATATGAACATATCAAGTTATAGAAACTTTAAAATGCTCTGTTGATTCTTTTTCTCTCTTCCTTCCCTCCAGGTACCAGCTATTCCCACAATTCCTGTTGTTGGCAAAGGGTTACTTGATACACCCCAGTTGTTAGCAGAAGTGGTGTCAGGTAAGAAGCTACAGATGTCTTTGTAAAGGTAGAAGGCCATAACTTAGGGAACAGCTAATGTTTTCATATTATTGTTATTGATGTTAAAACATTTAAGGACAACAGAGATGAGCATGATAGGTCATGTCTACCCTCAAGTGCATAAGGAGATTTGATTAAGATGCTGATGTTACCTCAGAATAATAAACCTGTTTTTTCTAAAAAGCAAACCTGCTTTGTTTAATAATTAATATTATGCGTGAGCAACCTCTTCAAATGAGTGAACTGTGAATACCAACTATTATTGGTTGGTATTAGGTTGTTCTGACTGTTCTGCATTAGCAAAGCTCTCTTTTATCTATAAAGGCAGAATTAGAATAACATGTTACTGAGAAATCACTGTATTGACACTGTGGATTTGAGCATTTATTTCCATGGCTGTTCTAGAGAAGAACTTCCTATAGTGGAACTGGGACACTTGTTTCCTGGAACTTCCCTTATTATTACTTGCTTATGTGTTCTTGAATGTGTAATGATGCCTCTAGACTCTAATGCTGTCCTTAATAGGGCTTTAATTTTGTTCACTTCCCATCCAGTGGGTAGGAGAGCAGTAGAGATCTAAAGTGTGTTTTGTCAGGTTAGGTTTAAACTGATCACGCAGTTAAAAATGCAGTTGGAATGGAAAGAGAGGGTGGGATGTTTAGCCCTGTTTCTGGAAAAAGTTTACTGAGGAAGTCATTTCACTTCTGTAGACTCTGAAGAAGAATATTTTGATTTTGAGGAAAGCTCTGAACCAACTGACAGTTCAGTAATTAAAGGAGAAGATATAAGAAAAGAGGAGCCTGCTCAGGAGGAACTGACAGAACTTCAGCTGAAGTTTGAAATTAAAGAAGTATGTCTGTAATTCTATTTTCCCCTACCTAAAGAATACGTTTTAAAAAATCCAATATTCATTTACCAGTGTTCTCCAGATTAGTGGATGCAAAAACATAATCACCAAACAAAAAAAATACATGTATACATATAAGTATTCCTATGCATAAGAGTTATTTCTTATCTGTATGTGATGCATATAAATAAAACATAATACATACACACAGATAAATATGTATTTCAAAAGAAAGAAAAAAGTGCCTTATTGGAGTATTTTTAGTAAAAAAAATAGTACCAACTCATTGAGGGGTAGGGAGTGGGAATTTTGCGCTGGAAGAACAAAATAGACCCAGGCAGGTCTACTGCAAAGAGAAAATCCCCAAATATTTTTTATATTTATCTTTCACCATCAATCAATCACTTCTCCTTTCTGTTTTGTACTCTTTAGTCTGTAATGAAAACAGCGCTTCCAACAAAGTAGAGAGGGCATTAATTTTGCACTTTATTGTTGGTTTAAATGGTGAGAATACTACATGTGAAGAGATGGCATAACTGTATTTCTTGCTCATCCAGGTTTTAGTAGAACTCACCAGGCAAAAGAAAATTGAGGAAACAGTACTTGTATTTGATGTAATGCATCTTGGGACAGAAGCTACTGTCAAAACCTATAATTTAGCAGCTGTATCTTATTTGAAGAAAATCAGCTTGGATTACTATGGAATTGCAGGTAATAAGCAGTGGCAGAGAAGTAGGTGGGGGTGTGTGTGTGTGTGTAGCAGTTACTCTGAGCTCTCCTGTGCCTTGTGCTCACTGAAATGCAAACGTTGTTCCAGTTTCCCAGGTAATGTGCATCTGTCCATTGGCAGTGCTTGTGCCTGTGGTACAATTGATGAGCTCTGGACTCTCACCATAATGCTTATGGGATAAATAAATGGCTTAGAGCTCAGTCTTTGGATGGAGAAGGGTTTTGCCATTTTGGACTTAGCAAAGAGAAACCAGTGACTCATATTAGGTGATGCAGTGTATTTTAGCAAATGGTACTGGAAGTTGATCCCTACCTTCAAGGCACAAATTGTTTGGTTCTCTGAAAGAACAAATGATCCTAATCCTTGTTTATCTCCTGTGGTATTTTACAGGTAAAAAAGCACCCATTCATCTAATTAGTTCCTCAGACAAGCCTGGCTTAGACCTTCTGAAGGTGGAATATGTCAAGGTATACACAAAGCTTTTAAAAATTATATTTAAAGCATTTCTACATATTCTTAATACATAGTCTATATATATGTAGTCCTAAAGCTACTATTCAGAGCTTATTGGATTGTTTTGTATCTTCTGAAGAGGACAGTGACTGGTTGGAATTAATATTAACCTTCATGCAAATCATTGTTTTCAGGCTGACAGAAATGGGCCACAGTTTCAGACAGTTTTTGATAACACCGAACAGATGATTCAAGTGAGTGTTTGCAATTTTATTGCTTATTTTCTTTTGGTTTGCTTGCTCAGAACAGAGGAATTAATAAGAGTTGTTTTGCTTTCCTGTTTTCCTGCCCACCATCATTCCAGCAGGAGATTTCAGGTGTTAAAACGTCCTTGAAAATTTTTATCCCACTTAAGAGCAGAATGTATGTCTGTTGAACTGTGCTGAAAAAGTGTCTGTCTAGCTCATGTGGATGAAATTCAAACTACTGTAAGAATGCACTTTCTCGTGCATCAGGGATCATGACATTCAGGAGCCCAGTATGGGAAACTGTAGTGGAGTCACAAAGTCTTTCCCTTTCATGTCAAATAATCTGTATTGTGAGTGCCACATATTCAGCACTCTGTTGGCTGTCTTTCGTAAGAAGTCTAAATCCATGTCTGAGTGTGTGGGGTTTTTTTTACTACTGGTGTATTTTTGAGTCAGACTGCAATCTAAGGAAAAAGAATTACTTGAGGAATTCTTGAAATAAAGTACAAAGGATGATGTTTTCTGTGATAGTTACTTTCTCCTCTTTTATCTTTATGGCATTATTTTGCCTGCCATATTTTAGTGTGATGACTGAAATATTTCACTTGTTACTTAATAGTTTAAGAGTGCCTATAGATTTCATCTGGGAACTTTAGTTAATACTGAGATCTTTTTGCCAAAAAGAAGTTCCTGAAGCTGCAGCAGGAGATGACTGTTCTGGTGCTCCAGTGCTGCTGAGTTAACTGTCTTCACACTATTGGGTACTGCTAATGTTAAGAGAACTCAATTTTCTGTACATCATCTGGAGTTGCTGTTGCTTTGCAGCTCTTCAATGGCACTTCTGTGCCTGGAAGAATTGCATTTGGGCTCTATTTCCAGTTTCAAGCCCTTTAAAGTGGACAACTTTTATTAAACTACACAGCCAGCACTTATTCACCTTTTGGACTCCTTAGTGGATTTATTGAGGAATACTTATATTCTAAGTATCTGCATGTCAGCCACCTGCCATTTACCCATTCTGATAGTACTATTATTGCAGGAGCATTCAAGCCCTGCTTGAATTTTGTCAAACACAAGGCTGTGTTTGACAAAATTAATTTTGTATCACTGTTTTTGTACTGGGGAGGTTATAGGTTAGCAGTTACAGCTGTAACAGCTGGGTTGTTGCTAGGTTTCCTTGTATATATAAGGGATAAGCTTATCCCCTTTCTGCTTTACAGAAAGCTTTTTCCTTTATGATCTGTTGCTGGTCACACATGCAGCTTCTGTTTGTAAGGAATGGTTCTGTTGCACTGGGTGCTTTTGCACCTCAGTCCAACTCTTACACTTTTAAGTTATTGTTTGGTCATATGGAGTCTCATGTTTTCAACAGGTAACTTTTTCATCATTGAATCTCCTGTTGCATACAGAGGCCCTTATGTCTGCTGTCAGTTTTCTGACAGCTGTGAGTCCATCAGGCAGTGGTAGAAGCGGAGACACACCATCCAAAGGAGAAAAGCAAGAAGATGACTCTAGATTGAAGAAAGGTACAGTTGTGATTGTCCAAATGATGGTTCTAGAAGGATGTGTTGCATGCTGGCAAAGCAAATCCAGAGAAACACGATTAACTTTGTAGAAATAAAGATGAAAGTGAAAATATAACTTGTAAGTACCTTGAAAATCTCACCTTCTCTTATTTCTAGTGTCTAGACCTTCCAAGGATAAGGATGTGTTTGACTTCAAGCTTTTTGCCAAGCTGGATGCCTTCTGTTTAAATATTTGTGATGAAAAAAAGAACATTGCAGAGATCAAGATACAAGGTATTAAATTCTTTATTAGTAGTAACTGTTCTGGTACTTTAGTGTCAAAGCAACTGCTAATAATTGGACTAAAAAATAAGGTGTAAATGTGCAGCATCTGCTTTTATTTATTTGTTTATTTATTGTTGTCTGTGCAAAAATGGCTTGTAGTCTTGTTTTCTAAGACAGCCTTCAAGTCTGTCATAATGTTCTGGCCTCCAGCTAAATGTGCTGTGTTATTACTGAGGTAGCTAGGTTCATGCTTTGAAGAAGCTTGATTATGGGTGGCTTTTCATGTTGCACTAAGCTTTAGATATTTTTCTGGTATACCTGAATTATTTAGGATAAAAAACCCCTTGAAAATGTTTTCTTTAGTTTTTAACCCCAGGGGTTTGTTTGGGTTCCCTGTTTCGGTTTTGTTTTCTTGATTGGTTTTGACCCTCGGAAGGGCTATCAATAATTCTTTGGGGGAGTTTCACTTCTGGCTGACTTTAACTGCCATCCTCATAGCTGCCAGCACTCTCTTATGAATATTTAAGAATTTGTGATACGCAAGATTAGTACTGCAGTTCATAAAGTCTTTTGCTTGTGCCAATCTCTAAATCCTGTAATGTATTCACTCAAGATTATGTATGCAAAAGTATTGTATTCAAATAATTCAGAATAGTAACATCTTTTCTGATAGAAAATCTCAATGTACTCACTCAATAGCTTGCTTATTAAGAAGTGGATTATTGTTTGAATATTTTTCTATGAAAATTATTTCCAGTTATTTCCAGAGATGATTGATATTGAGACAGTATCTGTATTAGAAATATTTCTGGTTTGTTTTGGATGAAGCTGTAGTACAGTCACATTATTAAAACTTAGTGACTTTTTCTCACCTCCTTTGCTGGTGTCCCCACCCTGAAAATAAGTGTTACTTCTGCTATGCAAGACTCTGTTTCTATTTTTGTACTTTGCAGGTCTTGACTCATCTCTTTGCCTTCAGCCAAGTCACACTGTATTCTTTGCCCGACTTAAAGACATAGTTGTCACAGATGTTGATTCAAGGACCCTTCACAAAAAAGTACTCAACTACAAGATTTTAACTTTTACTTGATTCTTGGTTAGTTTGATGTGTATAGAAGTGAAATGTAATACATATTCCACTCTTCTAAAAGTCTTTGATTTGTCACGAATAAGTATTTTCAAATAAGATACATCATAAAGAATAATTTTCATATTACAAGAATGGATGTCTAAAAGGATTAGAAAACTAGTAATCTAACTTGTAATCTGATAGGCTGATGGTATCTGTAGTTCTTTGTGTTAAGTACCTTTGTAGAAGCTGCTGATGGCTGGTGGGTGCTGTTTCTCTCTTTCTAGGCTGTGTCTATAGTGGGAGATGAAGTTTTCAGTTTCAATCTGACATTAAATCCTCATGCTACTGAGGGAGAAGCCTACACTGACATGTCAAAAGTGGATGGTACCGTATGTTTGAAAGTGGGCTGTATCCAGCTGGTGTACCTTCACAAATTTCTCATGTCTCTCCTGGTAAGTCTTATTCCCTTTGTATGTTTCTGCAGCATTCTCACATCAGTCTTGCAGGCTGTGCCCTCAGTACAAGTGGTAGCTTCAGTTTCTGAAAGAGAAGGGATGGGCTTAATTTTTCCTGTGTACTATTGAAAGCCTTTGGTAAGTAATTGGTTTAAATTTCAAGTGGGTCACTTCCCACCCTCAGCTTTGGAAACAGAGAAAAACTTGGTGCTATTGAGGTCGTTTGGGGGGTTTATGTTTGCTCCTCTTTCCACCCTAGCAAAATTCTGAGTTCATTGCAAACATGTCAGAGCTAACACTAGAGGCAAATCTTCCTGTAAGGTTAGATGTCATGATGCCTGCAAATTACCCAGCGTAAATATTAGTGTGTTCATGTACCCTAATGATGGCTTTTTCAATAAAGCACCAGTGGGCTTTCTCTTATTCAGTAGATTCTTTAATAGGAATTCAATAATATTCGCTGGGGGCAAGAGGGGCTTTCAAAATTGTGTCCCTAAAAGCTAGTGACCTAAGGAGTCTTGTAGCTAAGGAAAGAAGAAAAAATGGAGGTTGATTGTACTGGTTAGTATTTCTTTGACCCCCAAAGGTCATGACAGAAGGCATTCAGCTGTCTTTTCCCATGGAAAATTCAACACAGTAGGCAGCATAATTGGTGGATGATGATGTAAAATGAAAAAGTTACCTAGGTTAAAAACTGCTTACAGACATTTCTCCTTTCTCTTCAACTGCTTTTCTAGACCTTCTTGAACAACTTCCAGGCAGCCAAGGAGGCACTGAGTGCTGCTACAGTCCAAGCTGCAGAAAAGGCTGCTACCAGTGTGAAAGACCTGGCCCAAAGGAGTTTTCGGCTTGCAATGGACATTCACTTGAAAGCACCAGTTATAGTTATCCCCCAGTCCTCTGTTTCCCCCAATGCAATAGTAATAGATCTTGGCTTGATTAAGGTTCAGAACCAGTTTGTCTTGGTGTCCCCAGAAGGCAGTTCACTCCCTCCAGTCATTGACAAAATGGATGTGCAGCTGACAAAGCTGAAACTATCGAGGTACAGTGATTAATACTCTGTAGAACATTAATGTTCTTGCCTAGAAACTCTGGTTGGTGCTAGTGTCAAATATTTGGTATTAAAATACTAGCCTGTCATCTCAGAGCAATTAGATCAGTAATAAAATCAGAAGCTGTTCTGCTCAGGAAAGTGTTTGGTGTTACATGTGAGATTTTAAGATTTTTGAAAATCTAACATGTGACTTCCAACTTCCTAACTATTTTCTTTTTTTTTTCCTCCCTGTGTTTCCAGGACCACTGTGGAGACAGATTTGTCACATCCAGATATTCAGATACTTCACCCTATTAATTTAAGCCTGTCTGTGAAACGAAATCTCTCTGCAGCTTGGTTTCACAAGTTACCAGTGCTGGAGGTCACGGGGTATCTGGATACAATGAATGTAAGATTTGTGAGAAGATGGTGATAATACTTACTGTGAGAGTAACCCTAATGTTATTTCTGCACACAAAAGGGCAACAAGCTGCAGATTTTCAGTAGGTGTGAAGTGGATTTCTGCAATGTAACAGGATTTAACTCCACCTAGATGAATGCAGAGGTTTGAAAGGATCACATAAATGGTTTTGTGACCAGTTGTCTGAGCAAGAATTCTTTAAAATATTTTGGGTTTTTTTTCTTTAAAAATGGAATCTTCTTGAGAGGAGTTTAATGCAAATATTTGCTTTAGTAACTCCAGCTTCCTACCTTCCCATCACCCTTGAGTGGTATACTTGTTTTTTGTGGCATTTTATGTACTGTGAAAGAAACTTCCAGGGACATCTTGGGTGAAACTAGAATTAAAATATCATAAAGGGGCATGTCATTGACAGGAATGTATTAAAAGCATAGGTACATTAAATGCTGCAATGTATATTGATACAGCTTTGGAGGTTGAAACCTTCAGTCTCCTTAGGCTTTAACAATAAGTGGTCAAAAGAATTTTGTTATTGAAGGGATGATTCTGCTGACAAAATACCTGTAAATAAGCACTCTTTATGCCAGGAAACATTGTTCTGCTTTGTTAGCTGGTGATAAGTTCAAGGAACAATGTGTTTTTCCTGAGAATTGTGATTTGCAATTTTTTAGGTTGTGTTAAGTCAAGAGGATTTGAATGTCTTTCTCAAAGTGTTGACGGAAAACCTGGGTGAAGCAGAAGAAAATCAAATGGATGCAAAATCAGTACGGGAAAAGGAAGGTCAGAGATGGAATTTATTTGTCATGAATACTAAGTGTGTTCACTTTCAGGAATAAGGAAAAGCATATTGGCTGGAAAGCAAGTTTACATCTGAGAGTATGGTGATAAACTGAGCGTTAAGTGATAACCTCTTCTTTTACTTTGCAAGGACAGTGTTTATACTTTGATACTTCAAAAAATTGGAGACATTACAAGACAAAATTTGGTAATTGTGTTAGCTAAGTTGTCAGGGAACTAGCAAGGTATTGAGATGTCAATCATCTTGTTGCCAGAACATGTCTATTTCCTTTTTGTGCTCTGAAGTTAAAGGCTCTGCTCTTGGAAATGTTGCTAGCTTATCTTAGGTGAATGTAAGCCATCTAAATGAATAAAAGAATTGGATGTGTTTCTTGAGCTAAACAAATGGTGGCAATTTCAAAAGTTAAGCAATTTACTGAATGTTTCAGGTAAAACCAGAGAACTGGAGAGATCAGTTTTGATACAGGATAAGAGTGTTCCAGAAGGAATTCTGTCTGAAAAGAGAAAAATAACATTAAATGAAGATGCAATCAATATGCTACTTAATTTTGAAATCAAAGAGGTATGTATCCATCTCTACAACTTGTTCTATCTGAACTCAGTACTCAAGTCTGTTTCTTAGAAGTAGGGGGCTATAAAGTCCATTATAACAGTTTGACTCGGCAACAAAAAGAAAACAAACAAGAGGAACAGCAGGGGCCAGGGGAAATCTTTAGCAGACTGGTCTTGTAGAATCTCTTTGTAAAAATGCAAAATGTCTAGATTAATATTATGTGTCACATTTAACTGAGGAGATAAAGCCTGCTTATAACTGCCTGCCATGTCTGAACAGCTTCACTGAAATATTGAACTTATTTCCCTTTCCATGTTCAAGGTTGTAATAACCTTGATGAAGCAGGTTCAGAAGGAGAGATATCCATTACATATTCTAACTGTGCTACAGCTTGGAACCAAAACCAAAATTAGAAATCGTGAATTGGCTGCAGCAGCATATCTGAAAAAAATTACAATGAGATGCACTGAAATAAATGGTAAGTCTTCTAGAGAACTGGTACAGTCAGTAGAGTGTGTGCAGTTTGGTTTACAGGCAGAGGATAACATGCTCAAAACCAATAATGAAGGACTGGGGTAAAGGGTAATTTAGATAGAATTAATCTGTTTTACCTGATACCAAGTTTTACTGCAATTGCTAGAGTTAATGTATTTGAGTGAGTTGCCTACTTTGAGCAGGAATGGTGTTCCTGAGAAGTATTCCAGCTGTTCAGTGTGTTCTGATGAGCTTCTGAATCTGTGCTTTATGACCAGTTCTGGCAGCACTGGAAATGCGAGTGCTTCCTTGGTTGGTCAGGTAACAATTCAAACAGACAGTGAAGTGATAACTGAAACAGCCATTTATCCAAAGTGGAAAAGTTAGGTTTTGAATGTGAAAACATGAAGGTAGGAATGCAAAGAACTTTCGGTTTTGAATCTTGTTTCAGGAGCAAGATAAGTTAATTTTTACTAGTTTAATTTAAAATAAAGTGAATATAGCATTTCACAAGATAATGCTTAATGTGCAGCTTCTCAGTGAAAGCAGCTGTTTACTTTCACTCTTTCAGTAAGAGTAGTATCTAACTAGTATGTAATAGAGAATTAGCCTGGAGATGTTGTATAGGTGGAGTAAAGCTTGTGAGTGGAAACACTTCATGTTTTTATTTCTTTGTTTGCAGACTCAAAAGGGGATCCTCTTTGCATTCTTAATTCCTCGAGTGAAACAGATGAACATCTTTTGAAAATGGAATATATTAAGGTTTCAATATATTTTCACTAAGATTACATGGGGAGTAAAATAATAATACTACTTACCCTGTAGAATTGTATTTAAAACTTACCCAGGCCTTCTCCCAAATACCTGTTTTTCAGTTTAGCATTTCATTTAATTCTCCACTGCTTCCATATAGTGCTTTCTTCCTAAGTCAGTGCTATTACTGAAATCACTGGCAAGACAAATACTTGTTTGTGTTCTGTGTGTACAAATGAGTAGCTTTGTGCAATTTAACAGGTGAGATGATCTTTGCCTGTGGAAGTGAAGAGTGACTCTACAGGTAATAAAACTCACATTTGAGGAGTGATATGTTGGTAGCTAAAAAAAGGCCTTCAGAAATTCCATGAATACTTGGGAATCTGACAGGTTGCAGAACCAGGGGACTCCTCATTACTCTTACCTGTAATGGCATCATTTACATAGTGAAAAATAAATTGCTTTGTACTGGCAAAGTACAAAGCATGAACTGATCTGATTTAAATAGATTCTAGATGAGAGAAAGTTTTGTAACTGGCCAGTTGAATTTTCACAAAATACATGCTATGAAATGTCTCTGAGCAGAGCACTGTGAGTACCCCATTCTGGCTGCTTTGCTTGTGCCTCATTTGGAGAACTCATTTGTTCAGGCTTCATCACTTTCCTTTGTTTCCTTTTGCAATTGGAATAATCCTTGTGTGTGGGCTAAATTAAAATAATTCATTTAATAAAATTATTAATAATTATTATTAATTATTTGCTAATTCAATAGAGACTGACTGGGTCCCTTTTCTTTTTTTTTTTTCCCTTTAGGCTGATCCTGATGCACCAGACTTTGCTACTACTTACCAAAGCACTGAGCAAAACATCAATGTAAGTACTGGATGTATTAAATTTTTTTTAAGCTTTTCAAATGGTAGCAGCTGTGTTAGTTGCTCCCTTTTTTTTTTTTTTTTAATTGAAGAGAAAAAAATGGAACAAAACCAACCCAAAAACCAAAACCCCGGCTCTCATCATTAAAACCTACTGCTTTATATTTAACTACTTCAAAGACAAATCCAGGTGGAAAAAAAGGATTTTTTTTTACAGAAAAATTTATTGTATTAATTTTTTTAAAATGAAGCTATACATTTTAGCTAGTTAGAAAAATGTCCTTATGAATTTTAACTGAGGCCTTTAGCATGTGCTTTGTTTTTGGAGTGATACACTTAGCAGAGAGAGAAACCAAGGCCTTGTGTTTCAGAGCTTGTAACAGTGAAAATGAGATGTGAGCTGAAATGTCCAAGTAGCATTCTCAGGGGTCTTGAGTGCAATTAATCCTTTTACTTCTCCTGAAAGCAGCTATTCATGGGTAATTTTCCTTGACTTCAGTGACTTTTGAAATAGGCATGTCATTCTGCTTTTAAAATGTTTCCTTTAAAGTAGTGGTGATGGGTCAAGCTGCTTATTGATGGCCTTATGTGGAATAAGTGACTGATGCTGAGTTTCACGAAGTAGTACTGGCAAGAGTAGTTGCTGCTCACATACTCCCTGTTCTGATTGCAAATTTTGAGTCTTGACGTTTTGGTTTTTTTGTTGTTGTACCATGGCTACTAAAATAGCTTCATAAGAGGTCTTGAAGCTGTCAACCAAAGTGCTCCATAGTTCACAGTGAAAGGCAGCAAAGAGAGCGTCCTGAAAAAGCATAACCACATGAAGCATCAATTTTTAGATAGGCACAGTTCCTCTGTGGCTCTTTTAAGCTTCCCTTCTATGGTTCCCTCATCTGTTCTGGAGCTTGTGTGGTGTGAAGTTGAAGGGGATGGAGATGGAAGAGTCAAATACTTGTGAGATTGAGCAAGACACTTTTTTCCTTGATTCTATTACGGCAAATCTGAGTTGTTAGGCGATAGACTAGACTACTAAATAGTAGTAATATAAGTAACAATATTACTTTGCCTCCTTGCCCTCATTTTAGGTCATCTTTTCATGTTTGGATATAGTGCTTCACACGGAGGCTTTGCTTTCCATCATGAGTTTTCTCACCTTCAGCGTTCCATCAGGTGGTCTTCCCACTACTGATAAATCATCAGACCACAAGCCTCAAATGAAAGAACAGGAAAAAGGAAGTACTCTTAGACCAGGTAATGTCATATTAGAAAGGCTGTACTTTTGTTGCTTAACAGTATCTCACCTTCAGTTTCAAAGGATATTATTTTGGATGACAGCATTGCAATCTGTTTGGTGGAAAACAAAGCATGCACAACTGTAAATGAGGAGAAAATAATCTTATTTGAAAAAAAGCACCAGTTGGTTTTCCTGTTGCTTAATTTTACAAATTCTCCTTACTCAATATAACTTTTCCCTGGGTTGTGGTCTGATTTTTATAATGAAAGTTGAATAAGTGCTGTTGCAGTGTGCAGCCTCTCCAAAGGTGCAGTGTCACAACCATGTAGCTTTCCAACCTGAAGGCTCTAAAGAGTGCTTACATTGCTGAAAATAAATACTCCTCTGGGGAGGTGAAGAGGGGTTCTGAACTGAAGGGTGGTGTGTATATTTTAATTATGGATATTTGTAACCTTGAAATAGTAAGAGTTTTTGAATGGAAGCTCCTGAATGTTTTGCTGGGTCCTGTGTTGCTGATTCCTATGCTTGTAGTGTTGTGTGTGGAATTCAAGGTTTTCTAATCCTAAAAGTGTTGGGATTGAGCCCAGAGGCTGTTAAATTTTGTGTTTCTGCAGTGTTGCTGCAGCTAATATGCCTAAATTGGCCTTGCTGCTTGATACAGAGGAGCATTTCTCATGTGAGACAGTGTTTCAAATAACGTAGCGTACACTGTATTCACAAGTGTTGCATGGAAGCTAGGTATTAATGAGGAGAAAATACATAATCTTGATGGCTTTTTGCCTGTGTTGATTGGTGACAGTTTGTGTGCCTGAAGGAAACTGTGTTAATAAGTGACTTTTTTTACATTTTGACTAACATGTATCATACCTTTTTAGGGAATGACTGCAGGTTGCTTTTGAGTAGTTCTTATATGTACGAAACTACTAATTAATATTTGTGTTAAAGAGTGGACTTGTAATACTTGAACTCCATGTATGTCTCTTGTGTTTCCTATCCAGTGTCTAGTGATGCAGCTCATGATGATGTCTGTGAATTAAAACTGACTGCAAAGCTAAATGCATTCAGTATTACAGTGTGTGATCAGACCTGTAGAATTGCAGACATTAGAATACAAGGTAAGGTGTTTTTTATTTAAGTATTAGATGAAGCTGGCTGTAGCCAGAAATAGGCTGTTTCACTCCACTCACTTCTAAAAGGCCGGTGTGTGCACTGCAGATGTCTCTAATGTGTGTTTAAATATATTGTGATTGTATGAAATGATCTGCAAGGGAAAAAAAGTTTGACTCAGAAAAAGAAGATGATTTCTAAGTGTGGCAAAATTAAAAGAAGTGAAGGCACTATGTTATAGATAACACAAACTTCCATTTTTTAGTAGCTAGATCCTAGATAGTGTTGGCGGGTTTTACTCTAGTCTTAGAATCAATTTATGTTGGCTAATTTGTCATGTGTAGTAAGGTCCTGACTTCTGTCTCAGGCTTAGCATTCATTGTTACATAGCAGAAGGCTGGATTCTAAGCTGTTATTATTCTTTATATTCAGTAGTAATTAATTCAGGGGGTTTGGTTTTTTTAGCAGAAGTGTTTACTCAGAAATTTGTTGAAGTACATTTATTGCCTTCTTTCTTTTGTTTCATTCAGGAATGGATGCATCTGTAGCTAAGAAGCCTAAAAAGATTAAAGTGTTCTCCAGACTCGAGGACATTGTAATTACAAATGTTGATCCAAAAACAATCCATAAAAAGGTGATGTGTTGTGCAGATTGTAAACAGCTGAAGAGATGCAGTTCTTTAAGTTATTAGTGACAGCGCTGTAGTTTTATTTGCTGTTAGAGAATGCAAAGTAGGGTGCAATATTAAGCAAAATTTATTGGTTAATTTCCTTTATCTCAGAGAAGCAAAATATTCTTCCATTTACTATTTAGTTCTTTTTAATTGTTTGCACTGGTACGTTTAATTCTGAGCAGCAGGGGTTAAATATAAAATGGGCTGTAGATGAGCAAGTGGGAAGAGGCATATGCTATAGAAGAGGTGATTCTGTTTCCTTTTGTGCCTACCGTGTGTCCAAGTACTGCTGATAAGTTGCAGTTGATCTTGTTGGGGAAATATTTCTTGTTCCAGAAATACCTGGGAGTATTAACTATGTGTACTTAATCTTCTAGGCTGTCTCCATAATGGGAGATGAAGTGTTTAGGTTTCACATGTCACTTTATCCAGATGCCACTGCAGGGGAAGCCTATGCTGATATGTCAAGGGTGGATGGTAAAATGTCTCTGAAAGTGGGCTGCATCCAAATAATTTACCTACATAAGTTCTTTATGTCTCTCTTGGTAAGACATTACTTTAAGTTCTTTTCTTGACATTAAAAGGTTTTTTTAATGAGATAAAATGCAGTCAGCTCTTTTTGACTTGTACCTGGTGGTGAGCTAATGCAAGCACATAGAAGTATTTTGCTGAAGAGTTATCACTTAAGTTGCACTGCTTTACGGAAGAGTGCTGAGGAGAATGATGAGCTAAGTAGTAATAAATGGAGCTGGTAGCTTTAATAATATCTTAAAAATTAAACAGTTAAGCAACATGTAAGCTTGTTCATTATTTTAGACTTTTCCTATTTTGAAACCAGTATGGTTGAGTTAGGAGTTTCATATTTATACCACAGCTGTACTATTTTTCTTAAATTAACTTTTTTCCTGGGGCTTGCTTTTTTTTGAGAGGTTTATTTGTTTTCATGGAACTCTTACTTTTTTCACTACCTATGAACAGAACTTCCTAAACAATTTCCAAGCAGCCCAAGAAGCCCTGACTGCAGTCACTGTCCAGGCAGCAGAAATGGCTGCTTCCAGCATGAAGGACTTTGCTAAAAAGAGCTTCCGCCTCCTAATGGATATCAACTTGAAAGCTCCAGTCATAGTTGTTCCTGAATCTTCAGCTTCATGTAATGCTTTGGTAGCTGATCTTGGCTTAATCAGAGTTCAGAATGAATTCAAGCTGGTGTCTTCAGATGAATCTCCTCTTCCTCCAGTCATTGACAACATGGATGTGCAGCTGACTCACTTGAAATTATCAAGGTAAATATGGAGCTTTTTCGTGAGTTGGAAAGTCTTTGTAAAGAACAGTGTGTCCGTGTTCTGTATGCAGCATTTTTCTCTTATTTAAACATGATAGGCAATGAGAACATACTAAAACCAAGAAAAAACGTTCCTGAGCTAATTTTATAGAGACACAGGTCTACAATCTCTAAAGCTTCTTGGGAAAAAAGGAATGGTAACACAGTAACCTGAGTTCATCTAAAGTGCATATCTGTGTGTAAGTGCATGTGAGCCTATTCTTAAATTAATTATGCCTGTAATTCTGCTAGATTACTGTGATATTATTTGGGATTCTGCACCTAGTAAATATTTTTCCTCTGCTGCTTCCTGTCTTTTTTTTAGGTGCATTATATCTACAGATTCTCAACCAGATTCTGAAATTCTATGTCCTGTGAGTTTGGCTTTACTGGTCCAGAGAAATTTAGCAGCAACATGGTATCATAAAAGCCCAACAATTGGTATCAAAGGAGACCTTAAACCAATGCAGGTAATAAGAGCTATATCAAAAGTCACACATATTCTCAGAATAGTCCTCATCTTAGTTAAGGAGCTTGTAAACGCATTTCAGTTTGTGTCCTTTACAGTATGTTGAAGGACTTCCAGCTTGATCATCCAGTTTGTAGATTTGTTAGAATTTTGATACTGTATAATGAATAGTTTTTGTTGTAGCTGCATGCAAATGGAATAAAACCTGGGAGTTTTTTTCTGGAGGTCTGTTGGAGCTATCCATTGACTCAACAGTCAATGAAGTCATTTAGGTTATCTGTTGAGTAACCATTTAAATACAAGATTTAATAATTCCAGTTGTTTCATCTGTAGCATTCAGGTTATTTGAATGTTTGGTAGATTTATTAGAAATGGAAAGGTTATCTCTAATACACAACAATTTAAAATTATCTTTGCAGAGGGAGGGCTATATTTTTTCTTTTCCTGCATTACCCACACGGATTTAAATGTGTAAAAGCAGACTGGGGCACCTTTTCCTTGTTTCTGAGCCCTTCTACTTGTTCATTCCTGTATCTGTGCTGTGGCCAAATGTCTCGCTGGTGAAGTACAGAGAAATGAGAGATTTAAAGGAGTACCAGGAAAACAAAGCAAATGTAGAAAAGATCTTTTTACAGTGTGTACTGTGGGCTAAGTGGCTGCATCTTCCACCTAGTACTGCTTGCTTTTTTTGTGATTCTGTAATGTTATGATTGGATACATATTTGTGAAATCTTTGAAGGCCTACTGAGTATTTTAGTGTATACAATGCAAGTCTTGGCTTTAATGTGATCTGGTCATGTTTTTGGATTACTGAATTGTTGAGAAGTGTTTATGTTTATCAATTACTCATATTTTAATAGGCAAGGATCCTTTACAAGTCTAGAAAGTGTTTATCATGTGGACTGTTATTTCTTGTTGTAACTGCTGTTCATAACAAGTAACAAATGGTATTATAGGAAAAATGGGCAAATCATTTCGATTGTTTTGGACATGATAATTTTGACTATCCAGCTTTTTTCTGCTGGAAGCAGCATGTTGTTTCTCCTCAATGTTTGCATACTGTTTTGGAAGAAATGCTGTCACCAAAAATGAACTTGTGGCTTTATCACTTTACAGATTGCACTCAGTCAAGATGATCTAACTGTTATCATGAAAATTTTACTTGAAAACCTTGGAGGGGCTTCTTCTCAGCCAAATACAGTACAAGACAATATTGAGGATATGCAGATACCTAAAAAAGGGAAAGCTCCACATGAATCTGGTGGCTCTGAGGGTATGTTCAATTCAAAGGCTGAATACGTGTAGGCAGAGGGCTGTTTGCAAATTCAAATATATTTGAATATTTTTCTGAAGCACTATAAATTCTTTTAATTGTTACATATATGTTGTATACGTGAAAAGTTATAAATAAGAATGTATGTGCTTACCTGGAGTGTGAGTGGATGGTCAGAAGTTTTTGTAGCATGTGTTTTGTGATTCATTTCTTACAGGACAGTATTCTTCAGTCTATATCAATCACTCTTCTAAGTGCAGGTGGTTAAAAAAGAAAAAGCCAAGTCATCTACCTCAGGATGTTAATGCACAGTTATAACAATTGAGGATAATACTAGTATTCAAATAGTGTGTCAATGTAAACACTGCATGTCTCTGGATGAAATATTGTTCACGCTTTGCCCAAATCTGGTTTTTCCTCCAGCTTAACATTCTCAATGTCAAAAAATTGTTGTTTAACCAATAATTGAGTTGCTCTGCTGTGAGTAGAAACTGGAAGGATGAGTAATGCAGACTCCTTGAGCAGACTTGGTACTTTATGTTGTTCTTCATTCAAGTGAACAAAGAACTACAGTAAACTAATGACAGCTGCTTTTAAAGTTCTAAAGCACTCTGTGCTAGATAATTTTAGTATGCATTGGATAGAACAAAATTAAAAGTGTGAATTATTTTGAGTAGTCTTCTGGATTTAGAGCTTTCCCTCTTTTTTTTTTTTTTTTGGTGTGATTTTCTGATCTTAATTTAAAAAACCCCAAACAGCAACCCAACCCACCAACCAAAAAAAAGAGCAACCAACAACAACAAACCCCAAAATCAAGCCCAGTATTCAAAAGAAATGTAAAAATATCTTCTTTTCACTGGCAGGTGCCCTTGTTGATTCTGGACAAAAAAGTGGTTTTGCAGCTCAGTCTTCTGTGGAATGTTATACAGCGCTTAAATTTGACTTCAATTTTGAGTCCCTTTCTGTAACTCTCTACAACAGTGACATGGCTGAGGTTTGTTACAAAACTTTTACCACACAGGTGGGGTGGGCAGCCAAGGCTTCTCACAGGGACAGAACTCAGGACAGAAAAATAAAATTACATTAGCTGTGTTGGCTTTGTAATGCTTTCCTGATGGAGCTTTGAGCTTTCTTGGGCAGACGGTGTCCTTAAGTTGAAGAATGTGTGTGCATTTCTGAAAGTCACACTAAAATTATTACTAAACCAACCAAAACTACCCGGCATTTGGTCATTCAAACTTTGATTCCAGTTACCCGAAATAAAAATGAGTATTTGAAAAGCAGGAATTGTTAGCTCAGATAGTGCTAGTTCTGTGTGTGGTGCCTCTAGAGTTAGTAAGCTGATCCAAGGTGTATATGGCCCATAATTTCCTCTTGCATATTCCTGAGTGTGAGCAGTCATGGGCATCCTCTCTGTGCTGGAAACAGACGAGAAAGATGTGAAATGTTGTCTTGTTTCTATGACTTAATAAAGTCTGCTTGGAGTAGATGTGAAGCTGCTTGCTTTATATATCTTTGTATATAGTGACTGTTATTCGTGTATAATTTTTAAGACATTCTTGTGCAATGAGCATCACAGGAAAGAAAGACACTGCAATGGGATTCTATTTTAATTTCACTGTCATATAATTTCCACTTATTGCTGAGGTGCTCTTGTAGATGAGTTAGTGTCATGAGAATGGAGGGATCCTCTGTTAAGAGATCTAGAGTTCAGATAGATTATCCTTCAGTGGTGCCTTCTGAACAACTGCTGGCAGTGTGGTGCAGAAACAACTTCAACTGCAGCCCAGCAGGTTTCTTCTGTTCTCAGGGAGTTTGTTGAACTCATTTGTATGAGTGGAGGACTGATGACAGCGACAGGCTAATCAGATCCTTCAGTTCATGGGAGAAAATGGCCATGGCTAGCAGCAAGGGCAGTGTCTCATTGCTTTGCTGTGTGGTAACTAACCCTGCTCTTTGTCCTTCTGTAGGGGTCTGTGCTTTCGGTGCACAGTGACAAATTGCGCATTGGTGAGCTCCGGCTGCATCTCATGGCATCGTCGGGGGAGATGTTCTCAGATGGCTCCATGGATATCAGTGTTAAACTCAAAGCATGTACCTTGGATGATCTCAGAGAAGGAATTCAGAATGTGACTGCAAGGTAGATTTGAATGCATCAGAAATGAAAAACCTCCAGCTTACGAGGAAGCCTTTTTCCTTGTTCTATGCTTTGCTTCACGTGGAATTGAGAAAACTCAGTAGTGCTGTCAGTTGTGGCCTGTCATACTCTGTGTTTAAGCAATGAACAATGTCATTTTAATGCTGTTAAACAAGTTTCTACTCTTATATATTGATTTCCTAATTATCCAAAACAAAAAGAAATCCTGGAGGCTTGCATATAACACTAAACTGTAGAAGAGCTGAATAGAGAGCACCCAGCCTCAAACAGAGATTTGTGTGCACTGAAACTTCAATGTGCTTGTTATGTGCTGCATGCGTACTTTCAAGAGTGTAGCACACTAATTTTAAACTGAAATGACTCTTCTGATAGAAAAGCCTCTACCCTCTTATTTCTGGAAGAAACACTGATTGCTTGTGTAGTAATTGTTCTTTATAAATGGCATGGGGAGAAAAAATAGCGGTACTTAGGCGTCTTTGTTTTTCTAGATCTATGTGTTATGATATTTGAGATGTTTCTTATTAAACTTGTTTTACAGAATGATAGACAAGAAGGATGACACAAATGACAGTTCTATGATAGATATAAGATATAAACAGGATAAAAATGGAACTGAAGTTGTTGCTGTCCTCGACAAGCTGTACATATGTGCTAGTATGGAGTTTTTGTTGACAGTAGCACATTTTTTCATTAAGTCAATGCCAGCATCCTCAGCTGAAGGATCTGCACAGTTCCAATTAAAGCAAGTTGCTTCTGGGAAATCCAAGGCAGAAACAGGTCTGTAAAAGCAACTTCCACCCACCCCCATTCCCCTCCTTTGCAGATTTCATTCTGAAAATAACTCGCCCAAAATTTTTCAAGATGCTGTCTTGGTATCAGACGTAAGAAATCAGAATGTGTAAATTTGCCATTGACATAGTAGATAGCTTTCCTCTTCCTGGTTTTTATATTCAAGGTGGGTTTTTGCACTTATTTCCACAGAAATATCTGTACGGCCAAACATGACAGTAAAAGCTGTGATTATGGATCCAGAAATTGTATTTGTTGCTAATTTGACCAATGCTGATGCCCCTGCCTTAAAAGTTTCCTTCCAATGTGACTTTTCTCTGACATCAGACGAGCTTGCACAAAGGATGACTGCTCAAGTGAAGGCCTTCAAAGTATTGGCCTGTGCCTTTCTCAAAGAAAAACAAGACAGGAATGTTACTACGGTAAGGAAATCAGTGTTTCATAATGAAAAAGGTAACTAGAACTGTTGGCAGGCATGTCCCTCGTCTGGCATATCCATAGCACTCAAAACTGTTTTCATATCATTGATTATTCAGAAGAGAGGAAGGGCCTGTGCTATTTAAAGGTGAATGTTTTAGCAGAAGGTGCAGGACTTGAGCACTTAGAGCTCTGTCTAAAACCTGTGTGGTGCATTTGTAAATTACATTAAAAGTTTCTTAGTGAAGAAACTCTGTGAGGGGTTTTGAAGCCCAAGACCTTTTGCAGTGTTTTTCACTGCCTGTTGGTTTCCTTGTTGCACTGGAGTCCTGAGGAGCCTTTTGTCTGGAACTTCATCTGCACTCTCCTGCCATGGGAGCACTGAGCCACAAAGGTGGTCTGCGTGCGTCTCACACGTGGTTATCTTCCCTTATGCATTTAGCTTTTTTAAGGATTCACGGTTTTTTACTACATTATTCACTTTGTCTGTGTGTGGGGTTTTTGTTTTGTCTGGTTTTTAAGCATTATGTCAAAAGCTTTTATTTCACTGACTTTTAACCTTCCAGCACAGAACAATTCGTGAGCAAATAGGGGTGTGGCATTGTCACAGTATATGGAAAGAATGGTTTTACTCTGAAATATGTTGTTACTTTATGGGATCAGTGCCGCTTTGGCCTATGGGGTGAAAAAAATACAAGACCTTTTGAAAAGGTTAGATTCAAGGAGTCATCTTAATAATCAAATTATGGTTTTCACTCAGGTGTTACGGCCGTGTTCTTTGGTCATGGAAAGTATGATGCACACCTCGGGGGTACACACTGTGGCAGTAACAATAGAGGAACTTATTATTAAGGTAAGATTATTAAAACTGTCTTTGGAAGAACAGCTATGTTTCTCAAGCTGTAGCTTGGTTGTTGTTGTTGGTTTTTTTGTTTGTATTTTAGATTCGCGTATTGTTGTTCACAATTTTCATTTTTCCCATTAGTTTAATTCCAGAAATAAGGACTTTTAGAGCTGCTCTATGTTGGAAAAAGTCACCGTGTGTTTGTTGTTTTGACAGTCCCTTGACCAAAAAGGAGTAATTTAAATACTTCAGATTCTAGGATTCCTCCTACCACTTCCTTCCAAAGTTATTTTATAACTCTTCCCCTGCTGCTGCCATCACTATTTTTAGGGTGTTTTGCAGGAAAGGAAAACAAGAGGAGGTCTATGAATGGATTCTCTTCCTTGGAAATTAAGTTGCATCTCTTAAAAGACTTTTCATGTTTGCTATGTCCATTTCTCATAGATTTTGTATTTTAATAAAAGACTTCTTTCTTTGTTCAAGATATCTCCAATAATTTTGAATACTGTCGTGACCATTATGGCTGCCCTAAAACCCAAAACAACAGAGGAGGATTCTAGAGGAGCAACTGAAGTTTCTGAGAATTTGTGGCAAGTGAAGCCTGTAGATGAGTGCAATGCTTGGTTTCTAGGTGTTGACATAGCCACAGAAGCAACAGAAAATTTTAAGGACTGTGAACAAATTCAGAAGCAAGAGAAATTTGACATTGCAGTGAAATCGGTTCAGATGACCTTGGAATGTGGTCTGGGACATCGAACTGTCCCTTTATTGTTAGTGGAATCTACTTTTTCAGGTGTCCTTAAGAACTGGTCCTCACTGATGGAGGTCACTGCTGATATGTCACTGGAGGTATGTGAGGTCAAACTTTTAAAACACTTCTGCAGGTTTCCTGAGTTCAAGTAACCTTTTAATACACTTTGTATGTGCTGAGTTATTAATAGGTTTAAATTGTAATGCTCTCAGGAGTTCTTCAGTCAGGCAAGTCAGCATAACATGCTTTGTACAGAAAGTTGGAAATCAATAGATTTTAATGGCAGTTGCTATGTGAAAAAACCTAGTCCTCTGTTTCTGTATTATTTTTGCATATTCAAGTTTTGCTGTGTGAACAATGAACTTGGCTTACTTGAGTATTTACATTTAACTCTCATTGCCCCCCTTTTGTTTGTTTCTCCAGCATTGTGTTTCTTGGTCAGGTAGAAGTTATACTCTTTTCTCAAAATGAGAGACCATTCCAAGATGGTACAAGTCTCTTATGGAGGCAGCATGTTAAAATTTCATACAGTCAGATGTGCAGCTGCTCATTTACTCAGTGATACATTTACTGGCCCTTGAGTGTTTACCAAATTACCTCATACTTCATTCTGTTGTTGGATATACAAGTAGCCTTCTTCCATTGCCAGGTGTGCATACCATGGTGGAGTTTGGATGCCTAATCGTGTACCTCTGGGGGAAGTCACTGTGGTTCCATGAGGGATGAGCGAAATAGCTGAAAGGGAGCATCCAGAGCTATTGAGTCCACAGCTTCTATTCAGATTTGCAGTGATAGAAGCAGTTAAAAACTTGGTGTTGGCTATGAGTTAGAGGAATCATTCCAGCGGACCAGATTCAGACAATAGTTGGCTCAAACTAATTGTTATTTCTTAGTAGAATAAAGTACTTGTGGCATTGAAGTCTCTGATCTCAAAGTCGTTCTCTCAAACCATGTGGGAGAAGATAAGAGACTTGATTATGTTAATTGAAGGTGTTAAAAAGATACAGTGTTACCTGGATGTTTGGTTGCTCTCAAAGTAAGCCTGGAAATTAACTCTTCAAAAATGGTGTCATTTAAAAAAATATATGATATATTACTCTTCCATGTAGTAGTTTTTAAAGCCATTCAAAGTTAATGCTAGACCTCCAAAACATGAAATGAAGATTTATTGTTTTCTTATTAATGTTTTTCATAAAAATTGCTTTGTATTTAAATACCTTATTTAATCTTGATTATTTCTTTAGGTTCATTATTACAATGAAACCTATGCAGTGTGGGAGCCACTTATTGAACGAGTTGAAGGAGGAAGGAAGCAATGGAATTTAAAGCTTGAGGTATGTACAGGTACTTGACACTATGTGAAATGGTTTGAACAGGCAGCTCTTTTTTAATTCCTTAAAAGTTTTATGGGGCAGAACATTGACCTTTTGAATGCTGTTGCTTGAAGGAGCTATGCAGTTTCCCATGAGAAAAAAATAATTCTTTAGAGATCTTAAGGTTTTTCTGAATAACGTGAATTGTCAGTACATGGACAAAATGGAGTGTGTAACCATGCAGAGAAGAGAAACTAACTTGCCTTCTATGCTGGTACAAAATTTCTGTGTTTGTTTAAGGTATCAGAGATTTACAAGGTAAAGTAGGTTTTACTTTGCTTGGTGAAATTGCCAAGAGGAAATCAAGTTTTTTTCCTGTTTTAACATAGGAGAAAGTAACCTCTATGTTTGTAATTGTCTAATGAAATTTTCCTTTTAGATGAAGACTAACCCTGTCCAAGAGAGAAGTCTGATGCCTGGGGATGATTTCATTGTTATTCCTGAGCCACAAACAGCAATTAACATCTCTTCGATGGACACGATGAATATAACAATATCCAAATGTTGTCTTGCTGTTTTCAGTAACCTAGCCAAGGTAACCCCAGCAGGCAGAAGGTGCTCAGTTATGTGCTTCCATAGGAAATTCTGAATTTTCTTTGTTTTAAGAACTATGTTGGCTGCCAGTCAATGGCTGTCCTACAGCTCTGACAGATGTTACCTGGAAGGGCTGAGGAGTGTTACTCAGATGACTCCTTTATGCTCAGCAAAGAGGTGGTGTTACCTTTTAAAAGAAGCAACTTCCGTGTTAGAACAACAAATGTGCCTGTGCAGGTTAAATGAACATGGAATGCTCTAATAAACACAACTGTTTCCTACAATACTTCTTCTGAAATATTGAAACAGAAATTTACTTCCTTTCCATATTTTCTGCTTAATTGAATACTAAGAAAAGTGTGCATTTTAGGATTGATCTTTGAACTGAAGGAGTAGAATGTCCCGTGTGTTAAAAAGACTTTTTTCCCCCTATTTTTCTTGTGATAGTAGATGTGTTAATGAATATTCTAGGCTGCTTTTCCCTCCTTTTTTTCTGAGGTGATGAAATTTTGATCACTAAATCCAGCTGTTTTTACAGAATGTGACTTATGCTTATTTATTTTTTAATTCTCAATGAACAGCAGTTCTCTAAGTACTTGCTTACACTGTAAGTCTGTATTGGCAGTCAGTTACCATGGCTTCTGTTTAACCAAACAAAGGTTTGTAAGCAGAAGCTGTGATCGAATTTGGAGCTTGTACATGTTCCATGTCCTTGTGACTTCTGTGTCCCAGATCTTATGTTTCTCTTACAACCTAAGATGTGGAAAAATTCCCTGTGAGGAGCATGAAGGCTTATTGTAGCATCAACATTTGCTGCAAATCACAGAGTAAAATTAAATTCTCTGGAAGTAACCTTTACTTGCCTGAAATACTACTATACAAAGTGCAGGTCTTGCTATATCTAATTTTTCCCCCTCTTTAAAAAGGTAGTTGCTGGGAACTGTCTTTTAAAGCCTTTATGGGTTTGTTACTGTGGCTATTTATGTATGACACATTGTATCTGTTGTTATTTACAGGCATTTTCAGAAGCAACGGCATCCACCTTTGACTATTCCTTTAAAGAGACAGCACCTTTCATAGTGAAAAATGCTCTGGGTGTTTCTCTCAAAGTGCTCCCTAGCTCCAATTTTCGGATAGTGGGTTCAGTTGGAAAAGAAAACATGAATGAAATAGAAACTGGTCAGAGCATGGAACTGGAATACTCTGGTTTTGAAGCACCCCAGCGAGGAAGGTTGTCTGCGTTGTACCGACAGGAAAGCTCTGTCTTCTCTCTAAATTTAGGTATTCTGCTAAGGAGCACTGTTTGTGACAGGCTGTGCGTGGGAAGATGGGGTCAAATTCAATGTGATGGAAATTCAGGTCGAGTACATTGTGTTGGAATTACCTTTGAATATTGATGCCAATTAAAAAAACACCACAAAACAGGTACTGCATCTTAAAAAGATGGAAAATTCCTCTGCTCCAGTTTTTCAGAAAGTGAAAAGAACAATATTTTTTTCTACCCCTTGGGAGAACTGGAAGGTATTCTAGTGGAGTCATTGACAGACCATCTTAGAGGCCCCTGTGACATTGGCTTGTGTGTTCCAGCTCCTGTTAAACAGGATTTCCATTTCTCCTATCACTACTTTTATTTGGCTTTCTGTAGTTACCCAACTACTTGAGACCAGTTATGATGTTTCTGTGCTTTTAGCTTTGCCAGGAAGTACTCCTATGAAAACAGGTTACAATAGCTACTCATATGTAATCGTCTGAATTTTTCCCTTTCCATCATATCCCATGTGAAGGTACTTGGCCATGATACAAAGCTTCTTCTGTGTTGATTAACTCAGCCAACAAATACCTTTGCTAACTGCTTGGGGTATTTATGCTGTCCATAAATCATAATCTAAAGTTATGGAATTGAGGAGCATTTGGACCCTAAAGGACCATTGAAGGACCATTTGGATCCTTCAGTGGTACTCAAGTACCATTTAAGGTGCTTTTGCCAGAGGGTAATTTGGTCCTGGTTGTTGCTGAGTTTCGAGAAGCTTAAGTACTGTTCATACAGGAAAGGGTGATGGGATTTGTGTTGCTAATAAAGACTTCTGTCTGTTTTTATGGACCAGAACTTCAGGGATATACAGAGGCGCTCAGCATTCCCGTGGCCAAGCCAGGCCGCCGCCTGTACAGCATCCGGGATGCTGCCGATCGCTGGGACTCCATCGTGGTGCAGATCGATGCTACAGAGGGAAATAAGGTCATTACTGTGCGCTCCCCTCTGCAGGTAAAAACCCAGCCAAACCCCTGAAAGCAGTGCTCTTCAACGAGTCACCTTCCTTTTCTTCCTTAATGCATTTTTTTGAGATCATACTTTTCCAAAATGTTACTTAAAGGCCAATTACTAAGTATTTTGCTCTGTTTGTTGCATGAATTTTCCTTTGGTTTTCCCTTTTCTATTTGACTTTCTAATATCCTCAGCATTGGGGATACTTTTTATGCAACTTGACATTTTAAGTGTGTTTTTCAATTCATGGGACTTAAATAGAGTTTTCTCATATACTTGTGTATTAAGACAGCTCAAGTCTATTTTCTAGGGGAATTTGGTTAAACCTACTAATGTTGGTTTTCCTTCTTGTTGTTACTTTTTCCTTTAGAAATTTGTACTGTAGAAACATAATGAAAAATTATGCATTTTGATTCTAGATCAAGAACCATTTCTCAATTCCATTTGTGATCTATAAACTGGCTAAAGGCTCCAAGTTGCTGGAGCCAATTGGCATATCCAAGCCAGAAGAAGAGTTTCATGTTCCTTTGCACTCATACAGGTACGTTTTCCCTGCTCTGTAGGGCCAGTCTCTGTGACACTGATGCACAAACACAGCATTTGTGTGGAAACCTTAATTTGCACATGGAAGTCTTCCTGACTGGGCTAAAACTCTGAAATGCTGTCTTTGTTAGGTAATCAGTGTGCTGCAAAAGCCTTTCAGAATGTTAACCGTGACTTTGAAATGGATGAAGTTAGGTGTCAGTGCAAAGCCATTGGGTGCAATTCCTGCTGTTTTCCTACAGGTGCCATCTGTATGTTCGACCAACAGGAATTTTCGAGGGTCAGTTCAAGGAGTCTACAACTTACATTGCCTGGAGGGAGGAGCTACACAGGAGCAATGAAGTCAAGTGCTTGTTACAGTGCCCAGCTACTGAGACCAGTTTCTTGCCTCTAATAATCAGCTCAACAGCTGTACCTGATGAACTGAATTTTATTTCAAGTTCTGGAGGGGAGTTGGATCCTGCCTACGTTATCCACTTTTACCCTACACTGACTGTGAGGAATCTTCTACCATACTCCTTGAGATATTTACTTGAGGTAAGTTACTTTATGTTTTATTTGTAAATCCTTTACTTGATTTTAAATAAGAATACATTTACTTAAAAGTGGAGGTGAATGTAGTGTGGAAGATACTGAATGTTGGGTTTTGTATTTTCTTTTGTAAATGAGTGAGGCAGATAATTGATTCTGGATGTTTTGGAGATTGTTTTTAATTCGTGTGTACCTGGCCAGCTTTGCCTTGCTCCTTAAACAAGAATCCTGTACTGGATTAGTCTTTTTCTTTTACATTCTTCTGAGATTCTGTTTGTATTTTGCAAGCCGTCTTTAGCTTCACAAGAAGAGGTATAAGAAAATGCATCTGTAGTTTCTAGAGCTTTCTTTTTCTGTGTAGAAAATGCAAATTCTCTCCATTCTGACAATGATTCTGTACTGCTGACTATTGTGAGGTCTCCCTTACACGAATTGGAAGAATCTCTGAAGGTGCTTTGAAGACCATTTTCCTGTCCATTCAGTATTTTCAGTATCTAATATTACTTCATGAAAGCTGAGTGGTTTTAGTAAATACAACAGGTGTGAGCATTTAGAACCACCATCCTTGTTTGTTCTTTTTTGTCCTACTTCCATAACTGGCTGTGGCATTAATTTAGATATTTTTCACTTCTATCCAACATCCCAAGGGCATTATTCCCGGTTTTCAGTATCTCCACTGTGCTTCAGTACCTGGCATAACAGAATGTAGAACAGAGGGCCATTGCCTTGACTGAGGAGCTAGAAGCCAGTAATTCAAATCTATTTCTGAAGTCACTGTACCTGTAGAAGGGTTTATGCTTATTGTCTTCACATCCCTGGCCTAATCAATCCTGGCCACTATTCCATACAGTAAAATGTACTGTTTATCAGTAAAAATTAGGAAAGCTATTGTTGTTGGATGCTACTGCCTCAGCAAAGTTGTGCTACCAAATAGTATGACAGAACTGGTGGGTTTGTGCCTTGGGGATTCTTTAGTGTGAAAAATCCTGGCTGTACATCTGCAGCACAGTCCAGTGCAATGTTACACCCAACATTGTACAAATAGGAATAACAACTTATTGCCAAAATCCTTTGGAAAACATGGAGGAGAAGAGGGAGGGAGTGGAAACGGGGGATATGTTAGAACTAGTTTGCTTTCCTGAAATTCAGAATTAAGTAGTCTTTACTGCCCTGCAAGTGAAGTGCAGTTGATCTCAAATTATTCACAGGATCAATTGCAAGTGAAAGCGATTATAGATTAGGACATGGGTTACTGAGGTATCTGAAATGTACATCCTACAAGAGAATAAAATGCTGGTTCTTGAACACCTAAATTTTATGTATTGAAAACTTAATTTGCTTGTCTAATTTTGCTACAGGGAACAGCAGAAGCCCGTGATTTAACTGAAGGGAGTGCTGCAGATGTTTTTCATTCAAGAATCAATGGTGAAATAATGGAGCTCGTGTTGTTAAAATATCAAGGCAAAGACTGGAATGGGCATCTTAAAATTTGTGATGGGATGCCTGAATTTTTTCCGGTGCGTTTCACATCTCATTCTGCCTCCGAGATGACAGTGGACGTTTACATCCATACCACGCGGATTGGGAGCCGTATGGTCTTGTCCGTGTTCAGTCCCTACTGGATTATCAACAAGACTTCCCGTGTTCTCCAGTACCGAGCTGAAGACACTCATGTGAAGCATCCAGCAGACTACAGAGACATTGTGTTGTTTTCATTTAAAAAGAAAAATATCTTTAGTAAGAATAAGGTACGCTTACTGTAGATGGTGGTGTTTAGGCCATGCTCTGAGGGGGAAAACACACACGCATTTTATATAAGAGATATTTTTACCTAGTTTTTAAGTCTAAAGGCTTTCATTTGACTGGTGCTTTCCTTGGTACTTGGACATTTAAAATGCACACTGTCAATAGTCTGTTTTATGTGAAACACACTTGTTTCGATTTTGGTATGATGTGATGTTTACGTGGTCAAGTGAAGAGTATAGCAGTAGAAGTTTTTTTGGAAGTGGCCCTTCATTCCTTTTAAATAACTTTTTTTACCTAATAATTGTTGAAGAAATGGTTGGAAAAACAGTGTTCATTTGATTGTTTCCTCCCATCTCTTCAAGTTTGGGAAGCACCACAAAGCTGTGGGCTTCTTTTCCCATCTGTGTGTGTGCTGTCATGAGCATGAGTCAATGGGTACTACCCTGCTTTGCTACCTTTTACTGTGACATCATTCCCAGAACTCAAATACAGACTGATAAATCAGAATATGAATAGTGATACTACATTCTTAGGTTATCCTAATTTATGGGAAGTATTAAAAGCACTGAAGCATTGTCTTTACGTTGCTATATATGGTATAATTGCACTCCATAATGCGTGTACTACAGATTGAAAATGAGTTTACTCATTGCTTTGCATGTTGGTTTTTGTGTGTAGATCCAGCTCTGTGTTTCGACTAGTACTTGGTCCAGCAGCTTTTCCCTTGACACTGTAGGAAGCTATGGATGTGTCAGGTGTTCAGCTAATAACATGGACTATCTGGTAAGATCTGTTTCTGTGATTTGGGAAGCTCTCTGGGTTCTTTTGGCTTGAGTTTTCTACAAATATGTCGTACTCAGCTGTTTGAGAACACAGTGGTGAACGTGCATCGTGGAGATAATTGCTTACAATTGTTTGCAAGTGTTTAGATCTGCTCTCCTTATCTAAGACTACATTTCCACAACTAAGCACAGTAAAGATATGGTGGGGAGTTGTGTTTTCATGTACTCTTTAACAGTTTTCTGATGATAATGGTCATTTTAGGTTGTACTCTAGAGGGATTTCTGGTGGATTTTCCCCCTCAAAAGCTACGGCTGCAAAATGCTACTGCTAAACCTGTCACTTTACTCTTGTGTTAGCTGTGTTGCATAATCTGCTGATTTTACTGCATGTTTGGTGCTTTTACTTCAGGTGGTCAGAAACAGGAGTGTTGTGTGTTAAACTTTGTAATTACACTGGTGTTGGCTTTTCTATTTTTTCCGTCCTGACATTTCTTCTAAGCTTGTTGTTGATTATTTGCTCAAATTCTCCTTGTTCAACAGATTGGAGTTAGCATCAAAATGAGCAGTTTCAACCTTACCAGGATAGTTACCTTCACTCCATTCTACACAATAGCAAACAAATCTTCTCTGGAACTTGAAGTTGGAGAAATTGGTCCTAATGGTTCTCTTCGAACTAATAAATGGAATTATATCTCAGCTTCAGAGGTAATGTTTCATGTTTTTTCCCTTTGATACCATTGTAGATAAACAACTAGTCTTTAGGTGTCACTTAAGGAAAGAGCAGTTTGCTAATGGAAGCTGTCTCTTCTGGTGGCATGACATGGATATTTCACATCCCAAGGGAACTTGAACAGCGCAGGTTGCATATGTTGGTACATTAATCAAGTCCTTCAGTTTAGGTAACTTAGTAGATGTAGATGTGTTCATCAGGAGATACTTGGGTAAGAACTAAGGCATGTGAAGTAGTCTTAGTCACACAAGCCTGTTTGTTTTTACTGCTGGCTTACTGTATGGAACATATATAAAATGTTGAAGTGTATTTCTTGTCTTACAGTGTCTTCCATTTTGGCCCGAAAACTCATCTGGTGAACTTTGTGTAAGAGTAGTTGGCTATGAAAGCTCATCCAAACCATTCCTGTTTAAAGCCCAGGATAATGGTACTCTGCTGAAACTGGAAGAATTGGTGAGACTGACTTTGTGTGGTCTGTTTTTAATACTCCATTTTAGCCCTGTGGTAGCTTAACTCACTGAAATCACCAAGATCAAAACCTCATGCCTTAAGGTGTGGGTACACTGCACTTCATTCAGTTCTGTTGCATGAAAAAGGTTATGATTCAAGTTTGCAGTGTTGTTAATGTTTTCTGTGTAGTCAAGTGGATGTACTTGTGACGAGCTTATAGAAAACTAAACAGCTCTGTTGCTATTAAGTTACAATGGTATACTGCACCTCTGATGTCTGGGCTTTTTGCAGAGGGTATATCTTGGGTGCCTTCGGTTTGTTTAAATAGTTAACAAAAAATACATTCTATTTTAGGATTTTTTGATAAGCTATTACATGTTGGAGACGCACAGTTCATGGTTAAATGAATTTGACTCAAATGAAGAATCTTATCATTTCCGAGCTCACCCTAGCCTAGCACTAGGGAATATGTTTATAAGGGTACCATGTTCAGTGAAGTCTTTGGGGATAATGCTTGTCATAGTTCTAACTTGAATTAATGCATAGGACAAATACTGGGCTTTGTCTGACTTCCTCTCCAGAATGGGGGTTTGCTGGTAGATGTGAATGTCTCGGAGCATTCTACTATGATAAGCTTCACAGATTACCACCAGGGAGCTGCCCCAGCTCTGATTGTTAACCACACCCCATGGGACTCTCTCAGATACAAACAGAGGTATGTGAAAGAAGCAATTCTCCACTGGTTGTTTAACCAGGGGATATCCTGGTTAAACATCACCAAGATATCACATGGATATCAACAAGAGCTGATGAACCTACAGCTGGACTTGTCTGGGGTGAATAGCTTTGGCCCTTCATGCCTCAGAAGGGCCCCCTGGCTGGAGGGGTAGAGTATTAAAATTATTTATTTTAGGGTTTGTTTGCACCACTTCCATCAGTGCTTTTAACCAATGAATGCTGTTATTTTCTCCCTTTCTTTTAACCTGCAGCGGATTACAAGAGGAAATGGAGTTGAAACCAAGGCAAGTATGCCTGTTTGCCTGGACAGATCCAACCAAACCAAGAAAATTGACTTGGGGCTACTCCCAAAGTTTTGGTGAACATGACCTACTTAAGGTAAATTTCGTAAGGGGAGAAGTAAATGCTGAACCAGTCTAGGACTATTCCAAGATTAAAACTATCTGGGAAAAAGCTTCCTCAATAACTTTGCATCTCTCTCATCCTGTGAGAGACTTTATAGCTACTGTCAAGCAGCAAGATTTTAGATGTTTAGATTAAATAAAGTCCAGTGTGTTTGTCTCTGATTAGCTTCCCACTTGCACCTTACACTAAAATGAGTTCTTCAGAGATGGCTTGGTTTTTCTGTTGAGTAGCACAGAGTTAACAAAACTGAAAAATTTTAGTAGCTAAAAGAAGGGACAGGAACACAAGCTTGAATTTCAGTTGTGCTGGAAATGGGTTTAATTTCACACACCTGAACTCAGACAGATTACACTGTGCTTTACTGTATAAGCACTTTCTTGGGTCAAATTTTTCATGTTTAAAAACGGTGTTGAAACCAATTTCCTTACCATGTAATTATGGTTACATCCATGATTTTCTGGGGCTTTTGAGAAAAGGGCTTTAATTATCTCAATTTTGCCTTAAAAGTTAAAAAATAGGGAGTATCTGCTTTAGAAGAGCTCAGATTTTAGTAATTGTCTGGTTTTACTGTTTCATGGTATATAGCTTATTGCCTTCTTCCGCCATCACATAAGATTCCAAGCCTTTTGCTTTGCTCTGAAGGCCTTTTTTTCTCATGATTTCCAATATTATTCTAAATCACAAATATTTCTGGAATGTTTAGTTTATAAAAGGGGAAAAAAAAATCCCAACCTCCAACTTTTTTAGTGTTAGGATACGAGGTACAACCAAGTCAGCCCAATGCAGTGAACTGAATAAACAGGAAAAATACTGAGTTCTGGTTTGTGTGTGTCTGCACACTTGCTTATAAACATAGACCAACATCAGGGATTTGCTCATGCGATATACATTTTTTTTCCCTGATACAGGATGACTGTGGCCAGTTCCCTTTCAATGCGAATACTCAGATTCACTGGGTGTCTTTCCTGGATGGATGCCAGCGAGTGCTGCTTTTCACCGATGATGTGGCATTGGTTTCTAAAGCACGACAAGCAGAGGAGCTGGAGCAACCTGATCAAGAAATAAACTTGTCAATCCATAGTCTTGGACTGTCTCTAGTTAACAATGAAAATAAAAAAGAAATCTCTTACATAGGAATTACTAGGTACTGCACATGGGAGTGTAAATATTCCTTTGAATAATCAAAATTTGATAGCATATTATAATTTCAGTAATAGAGTGGAAGGGGATATGTTTCAAGTTCAATTAAGTGAAACCTTTTTAATTAAAATTAAGTTTTGCATTTACTCTTATTGTGGAATTAGAACTGATAGGATTTACCTGTCTCCTTTTTTAGCTTATATTAAAAAAAGACATAATAGACTTTTTTGAGCCTGAGAAATTAGAAAAATATATTTTACATGGTTTGCATGCATAGGAAAGGTATAAATACTCTGAAGTTGTTAACCTTGTTATTTGTCTTGCAGTTCTGATGTTGTTTGGGAACAGAAACCTAGGCAAAAGTGGAAACCATTTAATCAAAAGCAAATAAACCTATTGGAACAAGCATATCAAAAGTATCTCTCCAAGACTGCTTTCCAGGGTCCTGGTTGGCATAAACTGGACAGCAATACTGAGGTATGTATTGAGTCTCAGTGTTTAAATGTTTGCAGAACGAGTGCAGCCGTTAAAACAGGTTTCTGGTCTGCTGAGTTGGGATAGATGCTGTGTGAAGAGAAACAGAAACTAGAGGCAAGATTTTTATTTAAATAGTTACACATTTTACACAGTAGAACGTTTTTGTCTTGTGGTGATACTGAGGCAGTATTGAGGTATTATCCAGACTTGTATTGTGAAGTAAGAATTTCAAAGGATTTTTCTTTGGTGTCGTAGAAAAGGTTGCTTGCTGTCTGCATGTTAGTTGTGAACCTATATTTGCGTTATATACCCTAAATTCTTTGCAGAAATTTTGGTTTTAGCTTCTTAATAAGGTGCAGTTCCCATTACTTGATACAGTAAAGCAGTCTGCAGTGTTGAAGGACTCTTGAAATGAATCCACTTACCTGAGCTTGTTCAGACATTAATTATACATACCTGTATTCCATGCATAAAAACAGTGTATTCAAATGGCTGAGTCCAGTACAGCCATTTTATAGTACCATAGTCAGGCTTGTTTCCTATATCATCCTTTCATTTGAAAAGCATATCTATACCCTCAGCTCTTTGAGTACTTGAGTTTTGACCATTGCAGTAGTTATTGGACTAACTTGTGATTTTTGCTACTTACCGTGCAGATAATTAGATAGAGAAATTCAGTAGCCTTGTGATCTGATAATGAAATAAGGAAGAACACAGGGTTTATTTGCTAGTGTGTTAACTAGTAATGTAACATTCTATTGTTTCCCAAATTAAACTGTATCTTAGTTCCGCTTTCTTGTATTTGCAGGTGAATTTTAGTAAGTTTCCAATGGAAATGCGTCTCCCAGTCAGATGCAGCATCCGCCGTAGCTTCCTGTCAGGAATTCAGGTTGAGTTCAAACAGTCACCTCACCAAAGAAGCTTACGGGCTCAGTTGTACTGGCTGCAGGTACCAGCTTTCCTCATGCTCTAGAAACTAAACAGACATTTTAAGGCTTTCATTTTATTCATTTATGTGAAGAGGTATCTCCAAATCTTATGCATGTGGTGCTCTACTCACTACATCAGAGTAGCAGGGGTGCTGTGATGGAAAAGTACTGCAGAACTGTCATCCCAGGATTTTGCAAGTAGTATGGAAAGAATTCCACAAAACTGTGGGCTAATGTAAAGCAGCATGCTGTGATGGAGAGTTTATTTCTAAAGAGCTGTGTTTTGGTGTTTTAAAACAGACCTCAGCCTTTTCAAAATTAGCTTACTCTAGTTTTTATACAGAAGTGTAACATTATTCTACAGAGTGTATCTAGAGGTTTAGAGACCTTCAGTACAAAAGCTGCCTGTCTAATGGGAAGTAGAGAATAGACATTTAAATATGCAAAACTAGTATGCAGTAATATATCTACACGTAATGTTACAACACTGAATTAACATGGAACACTTGCAGCAGATCAGCATAGTCCAGTCAGTACTAATAGTGTTGCTCAGGTTGCCAGTAGAGCACTTTAGCAGGTACTGGTGAGAAGTGTTCAGTGCTAGAGGGCAATGATGATGATTCAACATTATTTCCATCTTCATCTCCATTTGCTGCCCTTCACTGAAGACCCTGGTGCTTTTTCTGACCAGCTGGTGGGGAAGTTTGTTCTTTCCTTTTATCTTTCATTTTGTTTTTACTTTTGCCTGAAGATAGTTTTCACTATACAGTCAATGCATGCCATCAGCTGCGCACCTTGTAAGTGAGTCTTTGTGGGTATGAACCTCTCTTAAGCATCCCCTTGTGCAGTAGTAGCAACCATCTGAGCTTTTATAACTAAATGAGTAACATTCCACAATGATTTCAGAGTAATCCTTTTGCTCTTTCCTCTTTCCACCCAAATAAGTAGGACATTCTTCTTGAACACAATTTATAAACAAGTTTCTCAAGCCTTCTAAAATGGGAATTGTGTTTGATTATCACGTCACTAAAATATTCCTGTAATTATGCAATAATTTTTTAGGTTGATAATCAATTACCAGGATCGATGTTTCCTGTTGTATTTCACCCTGTAGCTCCTCCCAAATCGATTGCTTTGGATTCAGGTAAGAGGAAGCCTATAGTAATATCAGATTTATTCAGCCTTGAAAGTAGGAGCTTGGCAGTTTATTTTTCAGTGGTTTTTTCTCTTTAGAACCGAAACCCTTCATTGACATCAGCATCATCACTAGATTCAATGAATACAGCCAAGTCCTGCAATTCAAGTGAGTGTAACAGTGTATTGCAATTTGATTTTAGAGATGTAATATATTTGAGAAGGGAACTTTGTTCTAAAGTTTATTCTCCTATCCAAACAACTCTTAACTTTGGATTGCATTTTCAAATGTCTCCAGGGAAAATACATTGTTCGAAAAGGAACTTACCTTTAGAAAATAAGGACTGACCACAAGAAGGGACTGTTATGCAAATTTGTTATGAATCAGAATTATTTCCTTTTTGTACTACAGTATCAGAGTTGTGTCTGTTTGCTGTGCAGTGCTGGCCAGAAAGCACTTCTCACTATAAATTGACAGTTGATGTTGTGGATTGTAAATCTTAGTATGTGGCATTGCGTAGCAAGACTTCACTTGTGTCGGGTAAGCATGTAATATTTAAGTTAAATTTATAAAAAGTATACACTGTTTTTCACATTTTAGGTACTTCATGGTTCTTATCCAGGAAATGGCACTGAAAATTGATCAAGGATTTTTAGGAGCACTTAGTGAACTTTTCACTCCATCTACAGACCCAGAAGCTGAAAGACAAAGGGTAACGTATGAGAGAAGCTGATTTTTGCTGGAATGGGACCTTAAGTAGTTGAGGAATTTAGGTGAATGTAAATGTAACATAAAATGGAAAAATCACCCAGAAATTTTGTGTATGTTGTGGGTTGGTTGGTTTTTTTTTTTTAGTCCTTGGATTCATTAGTACACTCATGTTTAAATAGTTAACTGTATTTGACTATGATTATTTTTTCTGCTGTTTATTTATATATATATAACCACATTTAGATATAATATGATTAAGTGTATTACATATATGTGGATGAGATTAACTTCCTTTTTTTTTTTTTTAAATAATGATTCCAGTCTAAATTAATTCAGCAAGACGTGGATGCACTTAACACTGAGCTAATGGAGTCTTCCCTAACAGACCTGTCAATGCTCAGCTTCTTTGAACATTTCCATATTTCTCCAATTAAGGTATGCAGTAGAGAGGTTATTGGTTAATAAAACATCCTATGGGTTCATTACAGTAAATACATCCCTAGTGGCGATTTTATGTTCTCTAGAATTTAATACTTTGTTGGAAAACTTCCTTTGTTGCCCACGAATAGAAACAGACCTTTAACCATATCTAAGTGGGAAGAATCAATGGGTATAATAATGCTGAAAGCCAGATAAAATACTGGCCTGAAGGTATCGAAGTAATGTATCATAAATTGTATTAAAATACACTTTCATGGGATTACCTTCGTGTCTCTTGAAGCAGTTAGATTTTTTTTGAAGCAAGGGAAGAAAAATCATCAGTAGTAGAAATTATAGCTTTCCTCTGCTTTCACCACTGGTTTGTTTACATGTGCACCACACAACCTGTCTGATCTGGTTTGGCTTTACTTTGGTCTTGATTTGTCTTGTTTTACTAATTCTGCCTTGACAGTTGCATTTGAGTTTGTCTCTGGCTTCTGGTGGAGAAGCATCAGATAAGGGGGAAGAAATGATAGCCATCCATTCTCTGAATTTGCTGTTGAAAAGTATTGGAGCTACTCTAACAGATGTGGATGATCTGATTTTCAAGTAAGTGAATAAAGTTGGCTGGGGTTGTTTGGTTTTTTTGTTTAATACTTTGACTAAAGGTGCTGTACACTTAATAATTGGATCCATGGTTAACTTGGCTGACTGAGTCTGGTATAAGTTTATATAGGGGAAAGGGAGGAGTGGGGGGGAAGATGGGGTTTGGGATCCTTTTTAAGGCAATAGGTCTTCAGGATTATCTGAAGGAAAGCAGAGAAGTATTTGAATGAGGAAGGGTATCTTTAACTGATGTATGATTACTTGTCTTTCAGACTTGCTTTCTTTGAAATTAAATACCAATTCTACAAGAGAGATCAACTGAGGATGAGAGTTGTTAGACATTATAGTGAACAAGTAAGCTTTTTTAGTCAAGCCTTTGTGTAAAATTTTGAGTATGTATCTTTAAAGAAGATTTTGTTTTTCTTCACTGAATTCTTAGTTGGGTACTCTAATACCTTACTTGGGCAGTAAATTAAAAAATATACTAGCCTTGGGCTCTTGTGTGTGAGCACCAGCTTGTGTGTGACAACATCTCATTACACTGCTTTTGTTTTTTGCCTTTTTTCTTCCTTCTCATCATGTAGTTCCTGAAACAGATGTATGTTCTTGTACTTGGATTAGATGTTCTTGGAAATCCATTTGGTTTAATCAGAGGTTTGTCTGAGGGAGTCGAAGCTTTCTTCTATGAGCCATTCCAGGTATGACTTCCTTTAACTGTGATTCTTTAACTGTGTCTTCATAGAAAGCTGAATGAATGTACTGGTAGGATTATGGTTTTGGTGTCAGTGTACTCCACACCCTGAACAGGCAGGCAGCAGTAATTTCCTAATGTGAATTTCAAAGAAATAACCTATTCAGATGGCCTTACATGCATTGGTGTAAAGGAATTCCTGGTTTTTCTTGAAACAAATGCATCAATTGTATCATTTTCTGCTATTCATAATAAACTTCATTTTCAGGGTGCTGTGCAAGGACCTGAAGAATTTGCCGAAGGCTTTGCAATTGGTGTTAGAAGTCTTCTTGGGCACACAGTGGGTATGTGTCGCACTGTTTCTTCTTTTGGTAAACACTTGGTAAAATGTTTCTAGTGAGTTTTTAAAGTTGTCATATTGTTGCTAGCATATATGATGCAGATCATTGACACATAATTTGCCTGAGACCATCTAAATGTCTGTTTGTAGCAACTAAAGTGAGAAACATTGCATATGTAACTTAATTAGTAACATGCTCTGGAGAAATAAAAGGCATAATTTTAATGGTCCTAAAATGTTTGGAGAAGCCTGAGAAGTGTTCTATAACAATTACCTCAGAATTTTATTTAGCTGTGTCTTAACAGTAATTAGAGAAAACACTGTTTCATCCAATGTACTATGTAACATGTAGTGAAGTGATGCAAGTGTTCCCTCTTGCTGTATCTATGGGTATCAGACCAGATTCTGGAGTCTTCTCATGGACAACATGTGCTATTTGCTCTGTGTAAATTCATCATATCTAAACTGAATATGAAGGAAAATTGCTATGAATTTCTTGGCTTCTTGTGCGTTGTCTGCTCTTAAGCTGTGAAAGCATGGTAACTTCTGCTTTGTGCCCTGTTCCCTCAGGTGGGGCAGCAGGGGTGGTGTCCAGGATCACTGGTACTGTTGGCAAAGGCCTGGCTGCCATTACCCTGGATGAAGAATTTCAGCAGAAAAGGAGAGAGGAAATGGGTCGGCAGCCAAAAGACTTCGGGGAGAGCCTGGCCAAGGGAGGAAAAGGCCTGTTACGGGTATGGATTTGGAGATGAGTGTTTGATGTGCCGACTTGGGATCCATGCTTGAAAACTACCTGCTAGAAAGTCTGATATCTTCTTTGTCACTACATTAAATGGAAGAGACAAACAGGCAGGGGGTGTAGAGGAGACTCAGTGTAGTGCATCAGCATTTGAGGTCATGTTTCTGGTCAGCCTGAGGAAATGAAGGTAGGATCTTGAACAGGAAATAACACCAATTTCTCCTGTGAATTGTATAAATAAATAAATAGTCACTCATGTTCAACAAATGTGTTAGGTAATTAAAGTAACTGGGCCCTTACTTGAATGACAGAATTGAGTGCAAGATCAAGTCTTTCCCTCAGTTATAGTTTTCTTAAAAATATAGAGTAAGAGAAAAAACAAAGCCAAAACCTTCAGCCAAACAGTGTTTCTGATACTGAACTTTACATTATGAAGTTTTAAAATAAGCATGTGAGACAACAGGTTGCCCGGTTGAACTGACAGCATTCCAGTTTCTCATTGGGAACTTAATTATCTTTGTTTTAGGGTGTTGTGGGAGGTGTCACAGGCATCATCACTAAACCGGTTGAAGGTAAGCACGAAGGCTGCACTGCACTGCTTAAGTGGTTTCTCAATACTTTACAATTTATTTTGTAGTGTTAAGAAATATCAATCTAAGTGTGGTGATGCTAAGGCATAGCAAGATTTTTGTATTTCTTATTCAAATGTGAACTTACAGGATGATTTCCTCAGATGTCTTTACATCTGTTATTGACTTTACCACATTTTAAAGCTTTGTATGAGTTAAGAAGTGGTTGTCTCTGTGATGTATTTTGTTAGGCCTGCTGTAGTACCCAATTTATTGCCTGAAGCGAGAATAAAGATAGTAAAAATAATAAAATAAAAATCATGAACTGAAAAAGTTTTTTGTGAGTTCAAAATTCAGAGAAATCTTAAAAAGCAAATTTGGTCTTATGCCTGAAGTCAGTATTTGTTCCTGTTACTTCATGGGTATGATAGATATGAAAAATACCTGGGATGAAATGTCTCTTACTAATCGTAAAGTCACATTTAAATGTTGGGAGTCAGTTGTTACAGTGTGGTATTTTATAGCTTTTGGGTGATACTTTGATGTGTAGTCCTTGTCTGGTTGGTGGATGAACACAGCTGCTTTCTGAACACTCCTTTGGCTCTTCCATAGTTACGTATCACCAGAACCATGTAATTTTGAGTTAGAAATAGTTAACTTGTATCATACTTGTGCATCTTAGTGTCTTCAGAATATTTTGTTATTACTGTCAACCTGTGAAAAACTGATGTATGGCCTATAGTCCAGACTGAAAGTGTGAGAAGGAGAATCTTGATGACATCTTGGTTTTGGGCCCTTCAGAGGCTGGTGAGGTATTAAGTGACCAGTGATGTGTCTGAGCACACCAGGAAGCAGCGGATGACTTCCCACAGACAGCTCTTTGTACAACAGGACTCCACAATCAGTGGCTGTGGGCTGTTTGCAATAGAAAACAGTTCCCCTGTAGCAGTAATGGTTTAATTCTGACGTTAATGTCTTCAAGTAGCTCATGAAAACATTTTTTTCTGTTTCCTTTCTTTTAAAGGAGCTAAAAAAGAAGGTGCAGCTGGATTCTTCAAAGGAATTGGGAAGGGGCTTGTAGGAGTGGTAGCCCGCCCGACAGGAGGCATTGTAGATATGGCAAGCAGTACCTTCCAGGGAATTCAAAGGTACAGTGGCAAGAGGAGGGTTTGAAGTACTCCCCCTAGGTTGGATACCAGCTGGTAAAGTGCTCCAGTAGTGCCACACAATTATTTGTTAAATACAAAAAGCAGGGTGGATGATATGTGGGGTTGAGAAATGTCCAGTAGCCTGTAACAAATGTATTTTATGATGATGAGGAAATTGCTGCTTCAGAGAACATGTTGCAGAGTTGAAGTTCAGGTAGACAATAACTAATCAGTTTTTTCCTTTTGCTTCTTTCCCTGATGACAAATATCAGTTAAATTTACTATGAAAAATACACCACTGAAATTTTCAGAGTAAAACTTCCCAGTTTGAAATTTGGTTAGCAGTGCACATCAGGGGCTCCTTGTGCTTTAAGGGGACCTTTGGATAAAGTGTTAATAAACTTGAGAACCCTTAGTAAATTATCTGCATGTGGGAATAAAGTTCTCCAGGTTATTCTGTAGCTTTTTAATTGGCTATTGCTACTTTTGATTTATTATTATCAGTGTGTCTTTACTATTTACATCTGCGAGGTACGCGGGATGTGTAAGTGGGATGTGTGGCAAGGGAAAGGGTGACTTCTTAAAGGTGTATTGGTGAAACTCAGGATTGTATGAAGCTTACCAGGATCCTGTTGCACTGTCTATGGCAGGGTGGCAGAATCAACAGAAGAAGTGTCAAATCTCCGTCCCCCACGCCTCATCCGTGAAGATGGCATAATCCGGCCCTACAACAGGGTGGAAGCTGAGGGGTATGATTTGTTTGAGGTATGTTTTGCATTGTAAACACAGTTAAAATTCTCTAACCTCCAGGGTTCCATAAAGGATTCAGTTGCAATCAATCTGCAGCAGTCATTATCTGAAGTAAAAATTTGCCCCAGCCTATTTCATAAGGCAAGCCTGGATAGCAGGGGAGGCTCAGTGCTTGGAGTAAGCTGAGTGCAAAAAGGAAACTGTGGCATTGCTGTTATATGGTCTTCTCCATTTTATGTTCTGTAATCACTTCTCATGCTCTAGAAGGAGGTAGTAGGATTAAGAATTATTAGGATTAAGATTAAATATGTGGCAAAACCCCCATTTTGATAGTTCCAAATTTTTGCCTTTATAACAAAGCTGAGGTTGGTTCACAAAATAAGCAACTTCTAAAAAAAGATTCATAGAGCTTGAATTGTTTGGTTGTATCAGCACTTAAAAAAACTGCATGAATTTTCGAAATACCACTGTTTGGTTTTTCCTTATGTTATTCAGAATAGCAATCTGTCATAGCTACAGGCACTGTGTGGACATTTAGCCTGCTTTCTCATGTGGATGTGCCTAACATATGGAAGATGAATAACATGAGTTTTTAAGTTCTAGATAGTCAGAATCTGGTTAATTTGTATTTCAGACTTCGTGTTCTTAAAACTTACCTTTAAATGCTTATTCTGTTGCTAAAAAGTTAGAGTCAAATAACTGCTTACATTAACATTTTAAGACCAAAACTTGGATATTTGCTACTTGCTTGTAGATGGTCTTTTAATCCTTATTCCCTGTTCTATTTCTAACATTTCTTTTCTTTCTCCTTCTCTCCTGGCATGCAGCAAGAACTGGAATAATGGAGTAAACATTTTCCGTATTTCTTGTCAATTTCTGTCATGTTTTTTTTATCTGCCTTAAGTATTTAGATAAAGGGCATGATTGCATTTACCATGTCCTCTCCCCTTCATCCGTATCTTTTCTGTGTAGCAGTTGAATAAAATGGTATTTCATGTTGTCCAGGCTAAGAAAACAAACTTGAATAATCATCTTCAGTAAGATTAGATGAGTGAGTCAGATGGGACAGACAGGGAGGGTTTCCTGTATATTTATTTTTCTAGAAATGCTTAGCTCCTTAGGAATGGCAACAACAGAAGGCACCTGGAAAGAAGAATCACAGTAGGTTAGATCCTGAATTCATTTATTTATTGGTGTTCTCCTAGAGCTAAGAGCTGTGGACAGAGGGGGAGAGCAACATCTTGAGCAATATTTAAAATAGTGATATTGAGCGGAATTTCTGGGAAAATGCTTATAATTTCATGATCTAGAAGTACTGTTTTCATATAAATGCTGAGAAAACCTGTTCTTGTGGTTTCTGTACTATGCCATGGGCCTGTCAGCTACATATCTGCTGACCTTTCTATGCCTTCATGTTACTGGTTCTTTATGAACATTTCTCAGTTAAAACATACCGCCAGCTTAGCTGACTCTAGTTTTCATTCACAGAATCTTCAGGGGAATCTTCAGCTTAAATAAATAAGTGTAAACTTTCAGCTGTTAACAGGAATTTACACACACACGCATACACACATACATATATAAATAAGCATATATATTTCTAATAAATAAATTTCATTACTAATACAGCATCTTAGAAATTAGTAAGCTAAGCTTAACAAGCTGTTGTCTGAGCAAATTTTTTTTGCCTATCATATGGGAAAAAATGTTGAACAGAAGCATCTCCTGGTAATGCCTTTTAGAATTTAATGGTCAATTTAAAATTGGTCATAAAAACATTTAGTCAATTTTTTTAGCTGATTAAATGAAATTAAGTTGTGATATACTTAGCAGGGCAATTTTTTTCTTCTTGAGGTTTTTTTTTTTTTACTATGTTTTTTACATCTAGCAAAAAGGAAAAGGTGGCACAGTCAGCACAGAAAATTTGATATTATGCAGTTCCTCCACATCTAGTATTTGTATTTTTCTTGAATGGTGTAGATTGGAACTGGATACAAACCAGGAATGAATCCTCTGTATAGTTCACTAAATACAGTTTGTTTCTCTCAACAAGTCCCTTCATGGAATACAGGAGAGGTTTAAGTAACTGATATTGAGTTTTGTGCTAGAGGTCAGCCTTGGAAAGGCTTTGTTTTCTAATGTAAATTAGAAGCAAGACAGGACAGTGTCTTTACATTAAATTGGATATTTAATGAAAAAAGATGAGTCAAAAAGTCACTTCTATGTGCATTTACAAATTTAATCACAATAGGTACAAGTGGTGTTTATTTTTGGATCCAGTTTTGATCCTATGTTACAAGTGGTTTAACCAGAACCCACACCTTCTCACCTACTTTAACTACATTTAATGCATATGTCCCTTTAAAATAAATATAGGCTCACAGGGTGGAACCCTAGTAAAGTTACCTTAAGGAACAGATGCCTCAATACCATCCGGTGATTGGATGGAAAAATGTTTCACTTAATTACTTGTGCGTGAAATGTAGGCATTAGAGCTTGTCTTAGGAGGAGTAAACATGCAGATTTTAAAAGAAAAGCTACTTTCCCCACAGGGAAGGGAGGTTTTTGGTCCAAACTGAGGACTGTACCAGATGGAGTAGATCAGCTCAGTTGTGTAAACTTGTTTAGGCAGGTCCTTGTCCCAGAAGTGCTGGATCTGATGTATGTGGGCTGTACAGGGATGTGCTCAGTCAGTTCAGAACCTGCAGGGAAGCCAGAGCTGCCGTGGTGCGGGCTGTGCCTCGGCTCACGGAGCGAGGCTGATGTACACCATGGGTTGTGTTAAACACACGTGCACAGGACAGCTGCAGATCTCAAAGGACAAATAGGGCAGCTCTAGGGAGAATTGTTTTCCAAGGAACGAGTTCTCTTGAGTTTTAGTCGTGTCTGAGGAGTGTTTGAGTTGAGGTTTGCTGGAGCAGGTGGTGGGAGCCCTTGGCGTGGCAGGGCTGTGCCGGTGCGGGGCTGCTGCTGCTCACCCAGCTCCTCAGGGCTGGCGTGATGTCACTCATACATTATTCAATGCCCGTGGCGTTACTTTGTTTCATTTCCCTGTTAAAGCATGGAGCTTTATAAAGAATGCAGAGCACCTCATGAATAATTGAGGCAGGGTGGTGAGACAGTGTTGTGTGGCAGAGCATAGACTATGCTGGAAACTGCAGATTCTATTTCTGGTTGACTCACTGTTCTGCGGTGTAAATTTGCACTGGTTCTTTCATTTCCATGTAAAATAAGAATGAGTTAACTTCTTCAAAGTGCTCTAGTATGCTCATAAAAATAACAGCTTTTGATAAAGATGTCTGAATTTTAAGAGTGTGCAGATCATGGAGTAATTTACATCAAGTGCAACCCCCTTTTAACATAATGCCACCACCATTGTGCTGGCATCTATCAGGTGTATTGAGAATAGCTCTGAGAAATACTGCATCTTTTAGGCACCGGCCTCAGTGGGAACTCTTACTCTGGTAACATATTGCATGTAAAATCTAAAAATACTATTGGGATTGTTTCTGAAGTTATGAGGAACAGGCTTTCTCTCCAAAGCTTTGAGTTTGAATAGAGAAACATGCTTATGAATAAATCTGTTTAAATATGTGGCATGTCTAATTTCTTCATATTCAACAAAAGGATTCAGAATATGGATTGCAGCCTTTGAATTACAGTCTTCACATGGTGGTGGGTTTTCTATTTCTTAAATTTTTTACTTGTTTTTGAAACAGCTATGGGTCAGGTATAAAATGTGAGTTCATATTTTCATTTTAGTTGTATGCTGCCATGTTTCTTCTAATGCTTTGAAGACACTTTGAGATAAGTAGTCTTTCTGGCATCTTTTGTTCATTTCATGTACATTGTACAGTTTCAGAAATTTTTAAGATGGTCAGAAAGGGATATTTTTTATAGAAGATGTTGGTTTACCCTATGGTTTTGGTTGCTGAAAAATACTGGATTAAAATGTATTTCAAAACATAACATCACTAGAGAGCAAGTCCAGGAAAACACTATGCTGTTGATTTCAGCTCTTGAATATTCATCCACTTTTGAGATTAAAGGATATTTTGGAGTCAGTTGTGATGTATGATGATGCTTTAAGATATTTGTTGAACTTTTGAATATATGAAAATAAAATGCAAATGTAAAAAAGTGTTGAACCTTCTTTTAATTGATTCTAAAGTAAGCTGATCTTTCAGTTTTGGTTACTTAAACTGCATAGAGTTAAACCTGTTGATCACAGCTGTAAAGTCAAGTGGAGCCTCTGTTGTCATCTCATTGGTTTTATGGGTCCATCTATGGAAATACAAAAGGAAATGGCTATTTACAAGAAAGAACTGAAAACATCCTGAGTTTTTAGTCCTTCCTCTTTAGCTCATTGTTATTAGTTTGTCAGAAACAACTTGAGGAATTTACTGTTATAGAGGCCGAATTCCACAGTAACAGCTGTAAAATGAACTGAAAGTCATCTTACCTTTGCTCTGAAGAATATCAAATGAATTTTGGGGCACCCCTTTGCAGGCACTTGCTGAAGGTTGATCTGAAGTATATGCATTCTGCACCCAGGCATTCTTCCTTATGTTTCCCATGTTGCTACACAGGAGCTGCCCATTTTCCCTTAAAACAGGTTGTATTGTAAAAAAGTGGTTGTATTGACCTAGAGGGTACAAGGCTAATATGCATTGACTTTATGCTTATATAACTGTCTTGCTAAATTTTTGCTAATTAAACACTATTTATAAGTGTCTTTTTAAAAGACTTTTTACATATTAGGAAAACCAGTAGTTGACACAGATTTATTCTCGTATCCACTTTGAGGCTGGGTTCCCACTGGTAGCATATTATTAATTTCATGCTTTTATCTTTTTCTGCATGATGTTTTGATGTTCATTCCTTTCCCACAAAGACGTTCAGGTGTCACTCTGTGAGACTTGCTGCCTTTAATCCAGTGTTATTGGGAGCTTGATGTGAGGATGACTGTGAGCCTGTCTTCTGTGCTGGTCTGTGTTGTTGATGGAATGTTGCAATCCTGGTGACACTCTCTAGGAAACATTTTACTTTAGTCAAAGAGTGTGTACAGAATGGGAAATCTGAAAAAAAAAATTAATTATTAATTTCCAAAAAAATCCTAGGAGCACTTCAGTACTTTATTTCAAAACTTTTTCTAGATTTGTAGGTTGTCACTTGAGTTGTAGTTGTCTAATCAAAAGGTGATGAGTAATTTTATCTTGCACTTTCATACACCTTTGTGTATTTTGGGTGTTGCAAAAATACAATATATCTGTTGCAAAAATACAATACAATATCTGCTCAGTGCTTCAGAAGCCTGATCTTTAGGTGCATTGAGAATTTGTATCTTGATAGTTTCTATTTGAGGGTCTGGGTCATGAACCTTGTAAAGGTACACGACCTCTGCAGGGTTTTCACTCTCAAATGAAGCCTGCAGCATGGGGTATAGCAGAATGAATATTTTTAAACAATTACTAGCACAGGAAGGAAATTAAAGCTGGAGAAATAGTCTCATAGAGCAGCCGCAGTGTTCCACCTTTGAGTGAAACAGATCAGACATTTCAGTGACTCAGCTTCAGGGCTGAGAGCACTGTGGGAACCTGCCTTTAAAGAACTAACAGTGAGGTAATTTTTCAGAAAGCTTTTGAATTCAAGGCACCAATTTGATTTGATTTTTTTTTTTTTTTTGGTACAGCCCCCAAGTTACTTTCTGTTTCTGTTTCAGAAGTTGCACATCAGAAAGTTGGAAAAAGAGGTGTATCAATACCACTGTGCAATTCCAAGAGGCAGAAGAGCAAACCTTATTGTTACCAACAGGTATTAAATTTTAAATGCTTTCTAAGGGCTTGACACGATTTCAGTTTGGGGATTAGACACCTGGCTAAGTCTAAACTGATTGCTATTATCTGCCTGTTTTCCTTCTCTATTTTCTTCTTGATTTTTTAAAATATTTTATTTTGTTTCCTTAATGGAAAATACAATCTAGTTGTGACGTCAGTGCTGGATACTAATTTGGGAAGACAGTTTACTCTGAGATCAGTGACCCTTTCATCATACCGGAGGGAAATATTCTGGTTTTTCTCTTTGTTTTTGGTTTTTCAAATTAGCTTTTGATAAGGGTTTGCAGTCAAGCCAGTGGTTTGATAATACACATTTACAACCTTGTTAATTAAAGGATATTCTAAATGAAGTTTTAAGTCTTTGTACCAGCATGAAGATTAATATTTAACTCATCAGACAAGTTTTAGAATTCAAGATGTTACTGGTCTTGAGTTTGAGAACTCAAAAAGGATTATGGTCTCCACGTTCCACAGGTCACCAGTTTGCACCTTGGCTGAATTTATGAGAGAGGCTCATCCATGATAACACCACGGAGGCTTCCCAGTGTGTTTTTTTCAGTAATGATCAGCACAGCTCAGAATTCAGGCTGCAGATGGACAAGCTTTTCAAGGCACTGACCAAGGCCATGAATGATAATTGAGCAATTTAGTTGTTTGCAGCCTTAGATAAATGTGCACTTCTCTCCTGATCCCCGTTCTTGGCCTGCTCATACTGTGTGATATCTTAGATCATCTCTGGCTTTTAAAGACCCAGTGATTTTCTCAGAATTTACTAAGGAAATACGGGTCCACTGCGACTGAGTGGATACTTTTAATCCACACAGAAATCTCCTTCTTAAACAAACATTTTCATTTTGTTTAGCTTTTCTAGCAAAGTTCTAGTCCCAGGGAGAAATCGAGTATAAACTTTTTTTTCTTGAACAGGAGAGTGATATATGTGAAAGAAGTGGAAATCTTAGGCCATTTAACAACCGAATGGGACTACTTATTTGAAGAATTTACACGTTATCCCTCCTATGAAGCAAATACTCTAAAAATTACTGTTTTGGTAAGAAAAGCATGTAAATTTTCTTCTACTTAACGCTCACTAGAGGTCCAGACATGCTTTTTACTTATTTATGGTTCTAACTGTTGACTAAGAGACTATATGACAGGATTTACTGGAAGTTTCTTGAAAGTATGACAGTTGGATTGGACAGAGACCGTGTTGAAATCTAACCTGAAGTTGACATTCAAGCCATTTAAGCAACAGATTCTGCATTCTTGTTTTGTGAGTCATCTGAAGCACATTTTTGTTCCCCTCTGCAGCAGGATCAAAAGATGTTCCAAAGAAAAGACAGTACAGGTCATGAATGTGTAAGGACAGTTCAGCTTCGGGATGAAGCTACAGCAAGGGTATATTTTTTTTTTTTTAAAATCTTCTTTTCTTATGATACTGTTAACAATTGCTGAAACTCAGCGTGCAAAAAAGATAGTAATGTTCAGAGACTTGTTAGAGAATAGGCTGCTGTGCTTGAGGACCTTTTACCATAGTTTCATGTTGAAAAATGGGTTTAACCAAGACTATGATGAGACCAGATAGTCTAAAGCATTCAAGAGAGCAATAATAATTTAAGGTTGAACTTACACAGTCTTAGGTTTTGTATGTTAAAGCTAATAAAAGGAAAATAATTCCAATGTCTAAAGTGCTAGGTTGTAATAAATTCCCTATGGTCTGTAGGATTCCACATATCTCCTCATTATTTCAAGATCATCTGACCAAGCCAGTAAGTGGACCTTGTATGGAAAGGCTCACTTAGATTCCTTCCTCCTCCCTTCCCACACCTGGTTTTTCTACCATTTATCTCTAAATGTTTGTTCCTGTTGGTGCTGGGGAGGCTGGAGTATTTTGCGAGCCTTTGTTCTGTGGGTGGTTGGATCTTGTAGGTAACTTACATAATCTGATCTATCAGGTTGGATAAATTCCAGGGTACTTCAGCAATAGAAAAATTTATCTAGGAAGCCAGGTGTATTACTGTAGTGTCATATCAGGTGATGAGAGAGGAGGTGTTCTCCCTGATACCAAAAGTGAAATCAATTAGATCCACAGTGTCTTGGAAGCACGCTTGAAATTGTAGCTCCAATAAATGTCAAGTCAGCAGGTGGAATCAGAATCGGGGCCAAATTGCTGCTGTTAAATTGATTGAGCCTTCTAAAAGAATGGGTTAGACAGGGAAGGTGAAAAATTGCTGTAATTTTGAGGCACTTTATGTACTGGAAGAGTCTTAGTTCTTTACTGTGTCTTGTCTAAAAATGTTCCTTCAGCTTTGTCTTGCAGCATGTCTTCCAAATGACACTTGGAATTAAGGCACATGTTCAGACTGTACCATGTGCCTTTGGTGTGTCTGTATCTTAGTGGCATGACCAAAGCTGGAGCATTGCACAGAGCACACAGGTCACACTAGAAGATACTTCCTTGTGTTTAATTATATTTCTTGGTATTATTTCGTAATTGCACATTCTTTTGCTAATGTTCATGCTGGTATCTCTACATTAAAAACAGTTTTTCCTGTTCTCAAGTGCAGCACTACCCATTTACCTTTTGTGGATTTGTTTCTGTTCATCAGTTGAATATTGTGCATGTGAATCAGGAGCTGAGTCTCAAACCAGCCTGTGTGTGTGGGTTTCCATGTTTGTTGAATTAGCCTGTTGAATGCTTTAGTAGCATCTTATGGAAGAAAACTGCTGCCTGCTTTAATCGTTTTCTTGCTTTCACTCTGTTGTTTTACAGAGGGTTTGTCATGCCATTCAGGAAGCCCAGACAACAAGAAAACAGCAGAAGCTGGTGAAGAGAGCATCCTTGCAGTTGAGGAAACCTTAAATGCTGTCTTGATAATGACAGGATTTGTTGGGTTTGACCTTTGGTATGCAATTTTCTCCCTAAAATTGATTAGAAGCAACATTGGAAACATTGGAAAAAAAGTAAAGATGAAATATCTGAAGTCTTCTTTCAAAGTTAGCAGCCATTACCATTTTAGTTTAGAAGTCACGCATCTTTTGGAAACAATGGACTTCTAAAATGTGCATTTCAGTTTAAAAATTAGTTTTGGATTAAGTGTTTTCCCACCCTGAAATTTTATTTTCTGCCTTTTTTAGTGTCAGAGATTCTAAAATGAAGTGGTTATCTTATTTGCACTCTAAGTTTATGGTTTACAGGCTGGTGGTAGTAGTTATGGTTCAGGTGTTTTGCAAAATGAATTACTTCTGTTCGTGACTGAAACGAATTAAAAACTCTATTTTAGACAACATTCTCCTTAAATTAAAAAAACTGTACATAATTTAGCTAATATAATTTCATCTCTGAGTGTTTAGTATTAGAAAATACTGCATTGAAGCAATGTAAGAATGAGTATATATGAAAGAAATAGGCTATTGTTGTCTGGAAATGTTTACTTTGGAATGTTGTCACATTGTAAATGAAAATCTGCACTTTAAAAATGGAAAATACTGTTCACCTGTTGTTTGCCTGTTTATGGTTTTGATTGTATCACTGTAGCTTAAAGACTTCTCCAGGAAGAACAGCACTCTGGGTTTAGCGTCGTATGTCCAAAGCTGGAATCTAAGAAATGAGCTGTCCATGTTTCAGTGTACAGTCCCTCCACTGGAAGAATGCCATCTCCTTAAGTTAAAAGTCACTTCTGATACAAAGATTTTGTTGCAGTTTCTCTTCCCGAAGACTGTTAGCATTCAGTTTAACACAACATTTAAACACAAAGTGTATGCCTGGTGTGAATAATCCCATGGGCTTCCTTGAGACAAGTTCCATTCTTAGCACGAGGCACATCCATGGGTAACTGAGTCAAGGACTACATGAGCAAACAGATTTGAGTTCAGTGATCAGTGAACTGAGAGCTTTTGCTGTCAGTCTTCAGCTCTCAGATAAGAAAATCAGTGTCCTTGCGAAGACTCATGAAAATTTGCCCTTTCCAACTTACTTCACTTGGTACAAATAATTTCTATTTCTCATCCTTAATTTTGTGCTAGGTAATAGCTGTAGATACAAACTTGGTGAACTAAAATGACAATATTTTTCTACAGATCCATGCAGTGAAGCAGGCGTGGATTTTTAAACTCCGTACTTAAGGGCTGGTGCATTGTATAAAATGCACTCTTAACCTGTGCCTATGAGCTCACCAAAGTTAAAAAGCTTAAGACATTTGAAAGTAAGCTGCCAAACGCAGAACTTTTAGAGAGCATTGCACACATGATTTTATTGCTGTTGGATGCACATGGCTATTAATCCACTTTGCTACATGAGAAAAAATGTGGTACAGCTTTTAATTCTGTGCTATCACCTGTTTTCTAGAAAGCTCTGCTCAAACAATAAATAAATTAGCTGTCTAGGTTGTATGTATATCAAGTTCATGTTTAAAAAAAAGACAATAAATTTTTATATGCAAATATTTGTGCTATGATTTAAAGTGTTGTTGTTCTCAAGTGCACTATGTGCTGGTGCTTTGCCTCATGTTGCTGACATCGCATGAAAACAATTGTTGGAGTATGAAGGTACTGTGCAAGAGCTTTCTACGGTTCAGCAGCCCTTGCTTCTTGTTTTCTGGCATTTAGGGAAAGTTGTTTGTGTACTGCCTCTTAATTCATACTTGAAAATAGATGTCACTTTAGTCTACTTGGTGCATGTTTCAGGCAGTACCATGTGCCTGTTTTTAGGGGAATTGGAGCTTGAAACAGTTCTGAAGACACATTTCTGACTCCAGTCTTCTGCTTGATTCAGTTATATACTCCCTCAGGTTTTTGGTAAACTCTCTGGCTTGAATTGTAAACAGTAGATATTTCACTTTCTCATATTTCATTATTTTGAAATGCACATCTTTGCAGTTTGGGTTGCTAGCTGAATTTGAACTGGTAGATGACCTCCAGCTGGAGCATTGCATGACCTTCTTTACCACTTGGATCAAGAGGACATTAGAGGGGAATTCCATTTCTTGCTTAAATGAAGATGGATGTTTGGGATGAATAGGTTTCCAGTGTTTGTCCTGAGCTTTCCTCAAGTGTTCCATTCCATTTTACCATGTGTCCTTCTGTCTTTGCTTTTCTTTTAAAGCAGCGTTTGGCATAGCTGCATCCTCTGCAGCTGCAAATGCTGTTGACTCTACCTGGGCTTTGCTCTCTGACTTTGGGAGCTTTCTTTTCCTGTTCCCTGTCAGTTCTTTTCCTTAAGCTGGTGCTTTTTCTTGAAGTGCTGGCTGGGGGAGTTAAGGGACAAGGAGAGTCTCTTGTCTGGTACCCTAACTGTGTGCCCAGCATAAGAACAACTGAAGAATTAAATCCTGTTTGGATGATCTGCTGGGGTAAGACAGTAACATTATGTTTTCAGACAACCTTGAATGATGAATTTCAACCAGGTGCTGTGATGCAAGTGAAAAACTTTTTCAAAGATTTTGGGATTTTGGCTTTTTTTTTTTCCTTTTTTATCTTTTTTTTTTTTTGTTGGTATCTGGCAACAAAATGTTTTTCCATACTTTAGAGCTCCACAGAAGCATAAAACCTTTAGAGTTTTCAGCATTACTGAGCACACCAAGTTGCCAAGCTGTTGACATCTTCCTAGCCTTTTCCTTACAGTGAGCTCCCAGAAGCTTTTTGCTGTCTCAAAGGCCATTTATTACTGAATATTAAGACAATAAAATTAGTGTTAATTAGAACTCCAGGCATTTAGGTCAGGCCTGGGTCCTTGCTTTGCTTCGGTTACTCCTTTGCTTTCTGGCTCATCATAGGTTTCCCCAGCTCTTCAAAAGCATTTTTTCACGAGGTGTGGATGAATGTTTAGTCCTTGTGACCGTTTCTCAGTCTCTTGCTTCAGCTGTAGCCTCCTGAAACCCTTCTGAGACTTGTTCAGTCCTTTGTGCCATGCCCTCCCTGCCCTGGCATGCTCAGTTGTCCCCTAGGTACAGAACAGTACAGCCTTCCTCAGTGTAGATCTGTGACCTAGTAACCATTTTAAAAGGATAGGAGCGAGAAAATGATAATACAATCAAGCTGTTTCATTGAGAAACACATTAATATGCTTGTGCTTACATTTTTAGAGCTACTTAATTCTTTGAAAAAAGAATGACGTGAAAACTTCTGAAATAGATAATGGGTGTATGTGCTTCTTCATGGGATAGTGCTGTTAGTTCCACTTAACTGTGAGCTTTCTTTCGGGAGCATTTTACTTTGATAATATTCCTTGAATATTTGTTCAATCTGGAGGTGAATAAATATTCACATGCTGAGATGTTGTATTTTGAAAATGCAATCAGCTTCTTTACTAATTTCTTACACGAGCTTGGTCCATTTTGCTGTTAACTGTTCAAGGGGATTTTAGGCTCTCTTTCAATGAGAGTTTTTATTGGATTTTATTTAGACTTCTTCCTCTTAAAATGACCCTATATTGATTGGCTACTGCCAGTCATTCTCTACAGAATTACAATAAGCCGACCACTTAAAAGTACTTACGTGAAGTTTATGGAAACAAATAGCATCACACCATTCTTAAAACCCCTCAGCTTGTGGAATATCCATCACTGCAGATATTTGCAGCCTGAATCCATGTGGTCCTGGACAATCTCTCTGGCTGACTGTGCCTGGACTGTGCAGTCTCAGGAGATGCCTTCCAAGTCCTGCTGATCTGGGATTCTGTCACAGTAGGAGATCTGAAATACCCTCCTCTCGCCCCAAAACCAAAGAAAATCATCCAAGATAGGAGGTTTTGTGTTTCCAGTGATAAAGTATATGCATCAAAAGAACTTCATACCTCTTGCCATCACATTTAACTATTTCCTCAAAATTTGCAGAGCCTGGAAGATTGTTTGGTTTGTTATAGGCACAGAATAGGGAGTGGTTTAGTAGTAAGAGAATAAATGGTTTTGAAGGGGATAAGTTGTGAAGTTGAAGGAGGGGATGAAATAAGTAATTCACCTTAACAATCATGTACCAATGTTCTTTTTTCATTGCTGGCAGTAAATAAGCTTTTGTTGTAGTGGAGTAACGCAGAGATTACAGTGGGTATATCCTAATCTTGGGCTTTGGTTGGCAACAAGGATTATTTATATAAGTGTACCTTGGGTCACTCAAATATTTAAAAATAAAGTTAAAAAGATTATATTTTAAAAGTGTAAACTGACTTGTGAAACCTTTTGAAACTAGCTAGCATCTGTCTGACAAAATAATTCTTTCAACGGCTTATAAAGCCGCATTTAGTCAAACCTGAGTGTGAAGACTTAATTTGGAATAAATGCCACTGGACTGACCAGAGAAGTTTTAACATAGGAAACAAGTGGAGGGGTTTGAGAATCAACACATACAAGTTCAAGTTGCATTGGAAAAATCAAAGCTTTAATCTGCTTATTAAAATTTCCTGGACAAAGGTATGCTTTGGAGGGAGGGGGCAGTTCCCAGTTGAACCTGTGGTGCCACATAGCAGGAGAAGGACAGATTGAAGTGGGGGGGAGAAGTTGTTTTACAACTAGATGTCTAATTAATATTTGTTCCAGGTATATGAATATTTTTTTAGTTTACTAGTGATACTAATGCAAATTCCATCCCTTGGATTATGGATCCTATTTGCATAATCACTAAGTAACAGTGAGGCAAATACACAGATCTCCAGACTTTAGCATTTTATTATCTCTCTGCTGCAATTTGCTTCTGTTTTGAATTTTTCTAGATACTTGTCATCAACTAAGATGGTAGCTTAATGTAGTTACCTCAGTTGTCTGAGGGAGAAAAGCTGAAATATGAAAGGAGAAATAACTCTAAAAAGGAAAAAACCTGACCTATTGAAAGGAACACGTGAATTTAAAACTTGATTCTGTTCACTGTATCTTCACCCTTCCTGTAAGTTAACAAGTAAACCTCTAGTTTGACGACATTATATATTATTTATTATGAAATGAGATTGCTCATTGTCTATCCTGATCTAGTCTTTAGGTTGCATTGGGGCCAGGGGAACAAGGGAGATGGGAGGAACCCCAAAATATTGACATGGTAGGTTGGGAGTGAAGGAAGGTGAAAGCAGGATAGTGATAAATCCATAAAATGACTAAGTTTTTAGAGGTAAAACCAAATTATTAAAAACCTGATTTGGTGTCCTGCTACAAATTCCTTTTACATCAGTAATTGGGAAAACATCTAGTTGTGAAGACAAAACTGCAGTACTTAAAAACAGTAACTTTGTTAGATTTTAACAAGGAAAGGGAAATTTTGCTTGGATTTCAGTCAGAGAGGCAGAGCCATTTCCAGATACTTTACTGGAGTTAGCAGATAAAGCAGTGAAAATGCTCTGTATTGCTAAAATGACTACACTCAGACTCCAGTGCTGGTCTTGTGTTTGTGTCCACGTTGTTTCTGGACTCTGCTGTTTATCAGAGCTAAGTACAGTACAGATGTACAAGTCTGCACAATGCTTGTCTAAAACAAAAGGCTTGAAAAATAGGGAAGCAGTTTGTGCACTAAATAATGTAGCGAGTTTGCAGGGAGTTGAAATGTCTGCCCATCAGGTATGACATACATTCCTCTCACCTATAATAAAAGCTTTATAGGTAAATCACTGAGCTGTGCAGGTCTGGTCTCTGCACTGATAAATGTGGCCCTGAATCTGCCCTTGGCTTAGTTGATGTATGAGGACTGGATTGTGTTTATAAAGCTTCCTCTTGTGTTTGTCATCTTCACCTCTGGCTGTGCTTTCCCTTTCCCTGCTGGAGAGAAACTTGTTGGCTTTTCAAGATCTATGACATTAGACTGAGGTGCTCATAAGGAGTCCAAAAAGACTTCTGCTGCTGATCCCATGGAATTGTTGCAGGTTAATTGTCAGTAAAAGCAGCACAAAGGGTTGTAGTCAGGTAACAAGAGAAAATGCAGGGTTAATATAATGAGAAACTTTGAACACTTGAACAGATAACTTTTTAGGACCTTCACACTTGAATGGAGTGCACCGACCTTGAGTAACTGATGCTGATAAACAACAAGGGTAGACATTCTCTAAGTTGCTGTGGAATTTAAAGGATAAAACAGCTTATTGCTTAAATCAACTTTGAGTTAATTGCAGAGATGTTTTAAAGTTGGACTCACTGTAGCACAGCAGAAATCCGTAGATGAGTGTGTCAAGGTTGCAAATAAAGAGATGCTGCTCTAAGTTGTTGTTCCAGTAGATACCCACAAGGTGGGGGAATGAACCTTTGTGTTTTACTGCTGTTGTCTTACAGCTTTCCTGCTCACCCTCCTCCTGCCTGGATACCACACTTAAAATCACCTGCTTGATGTGGTCAGTGCAGAACATGGAGCTGTAAATCAGAGCCTGTCAGAAACTTTTCAAGATTTAGATCCAAACCTGGAGTTTTACAAGTGTTGAAAAAACATACTACAATGATCATTCACTTGTTACTTCTTACTTGTACACAGTGTAATAAATAATCTGATTTGGTGTGGATTTCCGTGGGTACTGATTTCTTTAGTGGGGAATGTTTTAGACTAAAAGCTTTTCTGTGTGGTTTTTACTGAAGTGTTCATTCTGTTAATGGTATTGTTGATCTGTAGGTGGCTGTGTAACAGGCACTGTCCTATTTTCCCTCTCTGTATCTGGAAAATTCAGAGAGATCTAAGGCAGCCCGAGAAGCCATCAGAGAACTCTAACAGGGTTGTGTACTTTGTGCTGTTTAGATGAAGTTAATAAAAATCTAATTTTTCTTAGTACTTTATGGTAGATACTACACCTATTTCAAATAGTATTTGAAAATCTGAGAGTAATACTTGCAAACAAAACAAAAATTAAAAATCAGCAATATTATTCTGTATTTGGGTCATGACTGCTGCTTCTTGCTTTAGAGACTGCCACTATGAGCTGCTGATAAGGAGAACGAGTCCTCACTCACTTGTGTGGTTCAGTTGTAGGAGCCATCCTCACACCCTGGAGCTTCCGGGGCTCAGAGTGTCATGGATGTTCCTTGGCAGTGTGCAAGAACTGAAGCTATATAAGCCCATTTGCTCTTTTTGTGTCTGTATTGTTTGTTGCAAGTCTCTTTCTTTGTCTGTTTTTAGGATCCTTTCCAGTTCCTTCTTTCTAAAGATTCTCCTCCCAATTCTTTGCAAAGTAAGGCTACCTAAATGTTTAATAATGTTTGGCTGGATCTTTTACTGGCAAAAAAAATATTTAATGAGAGAAAAGATTCCTGGAAGGGCGTATGGGAGAAAAGACAGTCTTTATTGTAGGGGAATTACACATTTTAAACCAGGTTATTTCTGGTATTGTCAGGGAAAGAGTGCTCTCTGTGCTGGATTCTGAGAGCTGCTCGGATCCTCCTGCCATCACTCACAATTTCCTAACCTTGTAGCATTTAGGGCTTGCAGGCAAGGGCTGAGAACTGAGGAGAAGGCAGGAAAGAGGGAGATGAGGCACTTGCAAGAAGATTGCTGCCTCACTCCTTTTGTAGACTCTGCCAAGCTGCTCTCATCCTAGCCGGGAGGAGACAATACCTTGTGACTTTGTGGCCCATCTAGTATTTCCTGGGTAGCCAGCAAGTAACACAAAAATTGTATTTTAGTTCCCAATTTGGCCTTTTTATTAATGGAATTCTGCTGGACATTGTGTCTGGGTTGGTATCTGCTCTTTTTTGGGAAAAGCTTTAAGGCTTCCATTTCCACAAAGGCAAATTGAGCTGGCTGTGGTAGTACTGACACACTTGCACTAACCTGAGTAATAAATTCTGGATGGCCTCTCATTTCCTTCTAATAATTTCTGACTGACTAATCTAGAGACATTTGAAGGATTTAGGAGCTTAGAACAAAGGAAGAATGGAGAATGAAAAGGGAAGAAACCTGGGTAGGCCAAGAGACTTGAGCATCATGTTCTGACTCTTGCTCTCTCTGATCTGTACTCAGAGTTTAAAACCCTCTGAGCTGGTTTGGGCCAAATTCAGGGAAACGTCCAAAAGGAACGTCTCCTCAAAGGAAGGCAGGTTATAGCCGCTCCTCCCCCACCCAGGTTCGGGAAAGAAATATTCCTCGGAGGAATGTGAAAGAGAGAATAAAAACTATTTATTTAACAAACACACAGGAAAAGAATAATAATGCTAAATAATGAAATCTCTCGCTGTGGAGAGAAAACCTGAAAGATTTGAGAGTCCTTCTGTGGGTGTGGTCTCTCTCCTCCTCGGAGCTGGGTCGGCGTGGGGCTCCCCTCCAGGCCGGGGGAAGGTCCCCCGGTGAGGTTCTGATGTTCTGAACCAGTCCAGAAGAGAAGGAAAAAAAAGAATCCGAAGTCCCAGAGAAAACAAGGTTTAACTCTCCGTCTCTCCCTGAAGAAACGGAGCCGAAAAAAGCTGGCTGGAAAGCAGGAAGGGTGCTTCCTCCACACTTCTCCCCACAGCAGAGAGACGCAGAAGAGTGGTGACCTTGGAGCACAGACTGCTTTGAAAAAGTTTGTCTGGCCTTTTTTTTTCCTTCTCTTCCCTCTCTTGGGCTCAGTTTAAAGGCACAGAAAGGCACAGGAATCATATCCGGGCATAGAGCGATGACTGGAGATACACATCATAAAGTCACCCCAAGACACCCTCATATAACCTAGGTGTCATAAACATTTATATTTGACTCGTAAGATGTTCTTTAAAACTTTGCCTTAGATAGAGGTAACAATCTTTTTTGTCACAGATAAAAGTCAATGGAGGAATTCTTCAAGTTTGCTCTGTAGATGTATTACATGTTGTACCCTACCTCTAGCTCTTACGTTGGCTGCTTCATTGTAAAAGGCAAGCTGAAGAGTTAGTAGACATTTTTTAACTCAAGTTGCATGCTAAAGACAGAGAGTTTCATTTGAATGAAGTTTTAATTGAAAAGTGACAGCTTGCCACAGTGGTTCCATTTTCGTTGTCACTGAAAAATTGAGTACTAGAAAAGAAACTTAAAAAAAAATTTCAGCTGGAAGCCGAAATAGTCTGGTTTTGGAGTGTTCCAGTGTTGTCTGATATGAGGTTCAGAGGCTTTATTACTTCTGTTCCTTTCTGTGTGCTGAGGTCTGTGACCTCTCCTGGGGCAGATGGATAATGCTCCCATTGGCAGAGTGGAGTCAACAAAATGCCCCAAAACCAGAGGCAGGAAGCAAAGAAGGGAGTGTGAAATTCTAGCAGAGAGGCTGTTGGCAGGCAGGCGTTTGATTAATCCACCAGCAGATACACGAGTGTGTGGCGCTGTCAAAGGCCTCTGCCAGATGAGCAACAAGGAGGCAGTTAAACCTCCATGTCCTTCCAATGACATCAGTCAAACAGATGCCAGTGTGCAGTAAATAGGCCATGATTTAGGACCCAGGCACCAGTGCACCTAGTGAAGATAAATTGATACAAAAGCTTTGCAGGATGAAGTCCGTCAAAGGTGTGAGCACACCTACGCACCTGGGAGCAGGGCAGCTATCCACTGGCTTTCTGAGGAGTTTTGGGAAGAAAGACATCTTCACATTTCAAGTTTATAAATATACAAAGAAAATGGTGTGAGAGCACAGCATGTATCTGAACTGGGGCCACCTGAATTTCTAGCGGTTCAGTCAAGAGACTTACTGTGCATTTTCAGTGGAACCTGAAATAGATTCAGTTCGTGAGATACAAAGCAATACAGGGCAGAAGAATAGCATTGTCCTTGCAACACAGGTGAATGCTTTTACTACCAGCTTTTCTTGAGAAAACATGCTTTTCTTTAAGCATCCAGGTGGACATCATAGCATCAGTGATTGCCTGCATAATATATTATTCAGCTGTTCCACCAGGTCTATTCTGTTACAGGTGATAAGGGCTTGGGAAAAACGTCTTATAATTAAGACAATTACAAACCAAATTTTTAGCATTTACTCTGGACTAAAATGGGGGGGGGGGAAACACAATATAGTCTTATATTACTTTCATAAAGTTGCAGTAAATGTTGTAAGAGTGGATCATAGGGGAAATGACTTCTGTATTGAAACTTGTAAATACTAAAAGACTCGTGTGAGTGATGAAGGTGCCGTGTGCTGGTGAGTACTCATGTGTTTGGTCTGTATTAGAAGATAGTGATGATGTTAGAATATGAAATTAAGAGAATTTTATGTCTTTTACAATCCTGTCAGCTTGTAGAAGCTAAGTGACATACAAGATGAGGTAGCTGAGACCTCCAAAGAAGTTGTGACAAGAACAGTGTATTATGGAGCAAAAAAATCGTTTTGAGCTTGGAACATGGGAATGCTGTGAGAGTAGCAGACTTCTGCGACAAGACATATGGAAGGTATCTTAGCCACTTGATAAGCAATGCTGTAGCCACTGATCAAAATAATTTAAAGTTTCCTTTCCCAGGTGGTCGACTGAGGCATTTGCTTTTCACTGAGAAAGGCAGAGCTGGGGGTGACAGTGCTACTTTGGGGTTGGTGTGCAGTTGCTAACACTGACTTTGAGGGTGTCTTACAGCAGAGTTCTTATGTGCTTTTTAAAGCCTCACCCTTAAACACTCTGGTTTCCCATCTGGCAAGTAGGATTGCAGTGCTGTTGTAACTGACTGGTATTTGATGTTTAAAATTGTCAAGTAATCAAATGTAATTAATGTAAATACTGTTAACCCCAGTTAAATCTCTGTTCAAGTGATTCTGTGCATTGACAGAGCAGGTATGGCAGTAACAAGGGATGATAGATGTTTGTCGGTCCTTTGATGTTTTATAAACATCAGGAAATATTAATCCCTTTACACACGTTCATTTTGGCTGATGCTTGTAAACTAAAACATGCCAAATGTATCTATCTCTTCATACACCTTGCCCCTCACTTCTGTAACAATTAGTTAGAGTTCCTGTGGGGCACTTTAAAATACAGTAATAATTGCTGCACAATATTACGTTCACTGAAATCTTAACAATAGCTGGATTATGTCAAACTTGAATTATTTTTTTTAAGAAATAGGTTTAAAGGCAAAGTGATCTTTTGCTATCCAGACCTCCTACTCATTGCCTGATCAGATCTAATTCCCTATTGCAGCAGTCCACAAAAATTGGAACTGTTTTTTGAAATGTGTTTTTTCAATCCTAGTAAAAACAAAAGTTTAAAACTTAAGAATTTCTTGTGAAGTTGATTGAATATCTTGAGCCAAACCTCCCAAGGATGGCACAAAAATTAAACACACTGGCTTGTTAGCCTTCCAAATAATGTTATGCAAAAAAGCTTAGGAAAGAAGTGATCTTGTTCAGTTTTCATAAATGAAATGTTGTGTAACTACTTTGATAATGGGAGGGAAAGCAGATTAGTTAAAAAGGTAAGTATGTTGACACATACTGATTTGAAGAAGAATTGCTTGGATTCAGTCAAAAAGTGAAATCAAAACAAGAGACTTCTCTCCCTCTTCCCTCAATGAAGAATAGAGACACATCAATCAGAGCACCAGCCTCCCACATTCCAGGTAACCATATGCTGATGAAACTTTTCTCTCTTTGACTGTATCATGAAACCTTCAAAACTTAGTGGTTTTTTCCTAATGGATGCTGAAGGAAAAAGTGAAAAAGTTATTACTGGAACAGGAAATTAGATTTTTTTCATAGCTGTGAATCTAAGCTGGGTTTTAGATTCAACCTGCTCCTCTTCTATTTTCCTATTAAGCCTTAGGAAAAAGAAGTGTCTGCTGAGTATATTGGTCTTTGCATGATACTGTGGAATGGAGAACATAAGACAATGCTGAATTCTCCTTGAGATACCAGTATTCTAGAGAGGCTGCAGCTATATTTCTCCTGTGTGGGTGTTTGAGCATTTGAATTGGCCATCTGTAGGGACAGCAAACTGCTTAAACGTTGTTTTCTTCTTTGTGAGATATTTCTGTAACAGTCTGAGAATTAAACCAGGGTTCTGATCTGCAGAGGAAATGGAGATGGCTGGCTGTTCCTTTTTAGAAAAGATATAATGCTTATCTGGAGAATTTTCCTAAGAACTTTAGAAGCATAGTAAATAAAAGCAGTGAATATTTTTAGGTTATATTTAAAATCAGAACTCTTTATTTTGTGCATTTGGAAGTCTACACTGACTTAGTTAAAATCATAGCTCTGTGATAGTAAGTAAATTCCTCCAAAGATTTTCCACAAAGTTTAAAGAAAGCCTTAAACTTTAAAACCCGAAAATTAACTATGTGTGTTTTACTTGTTTCTATCTTCACTATTGTCAGTGCTGAATCAGTGAGTACTGTTTGTAATGCCGCCACTCTGACTCAACGTGCTGAAATTCACTTTCTAAGGCATTTATTTCATATATACTATAAGAAAATTGGCTTTTGCACTGATTCTGCATAGTTTCCCCCAGACTTATTTCTAGTTCACAGTGAAGCTCACAGCATTTCTCCTGTGTAGAGTTCCTACAGACACGTGTTCCTTCATGAGCCATCATGATGTGCAAAAGCTCCATGGCTTATCTGGCCACTGCCTGACCTAAGTTCAAAAGTTTTCATGAAAACCCCTAAATTACAGAGCTTTCTGCCTATGACAGTTCCTTATCTATCTCAATTTTCTTTCTTTCCAAAGAGACAATGATTTAAGATTTACTCTAAACATAATGTAAATGATCGATGGTACCTGACAGTTGCCATTGTTTGTCCAAACAGAATATTACAGGCAGGAAAGACTGAACAATCAGTCCTGTGTTCAGTTCTGGTTTGTGCTGAAGCTAGTTTTGTACACAGTGTGCATTTTTCCTAGTGACCACCTAGAAAGGTGTTTTTCAGTGGTGTTCCTTTTCAGTAGGAAGTGTTGGCACTGGCAATTCTAAGAAAGAAGTTGTGATACCACTTTGTAACTAACTTGCAAAAACTTTGTTGCTCAAAGCAAGCCTATGGAGAGGCTGATACTGTTAATGAAACTTGATGATAAATTACTTTAAAAACAGGTTTTCCTTGGTTTGGTATTAAATTCCTCCACACAAGAACCCTGTACTCTATCTGTGTTTCTATGCTAGACCACAGTGTCTTGGCAGTGGCTCATTTAAGGAAATCCACAAACATTGAGAAAGAACCAAGCTGTCTTTTCTTCTGGTCATATTTATTTAAAATTTAAGTACCATAGAGAGGCAACTGCTGAGTAGTTATTTTTGTGAAGGTCCCCATTTGGGTTGCATATAGGCAGCAAGAGTGGAAGCTGTCTTAGGGAGACAGTGTTCTACGTGCAACAATCTGTTTCTAGAAAATATCTTCCAGGCTGGATCCTGCATTAGCCTCGGGAGAGAAGCTAGCAATCAGGTGCCATTTAGAGGGATTAAGGAATTAAATTCTGGATTGTTTGCTTTGTTTTTGTTGGATGTTCATGTTTATTTCATGAAGCTCAATTAGCAGACTGTAGCAATTCGATCTTGGTTAATTTTCTATCAAATCTGTGAAAACAGGATCACATAGTGACTGGGTTTGTAGGAATCTGAGCTTTTGAAAACCCATAAAGAATTTCCTTATTTCAAGAGAATGTTTGTTACAGTGGTGGCAGCTGAATTTTGTATAATAAGGACAGTGCACTGGTTTGGAGATTTTATTACTGAAAATGGAGGTGTACTTTAAAACCACTTTTCTTTGTGAATAATTGCTCTGTTTCTGGTGATCAAGATACACTGACAGTTAGAAAATAAAAGGGCGATATCCTTCTATGAAGACAGCAAGTCCTACATGCACACCAAGCAAATCAGAGCAGTGGCACTGTCACAATAAAGCAAATGCACTGCTTAAATTTCACAAAAGGTTTCAGCATTAGCTGATGCTTAATCTGTTACAGAAAGAACCTTGGAATTTTCTGCTATATTGCATCTGAGAAAAGCATGGTCAGAATTTTTATTGATTTTTAGTGATTCCAAACTACTGCATAGGAGACACTAAAATGCCACATTCCGTGTTTGTGTCATGTTGGGCTCCCACCCAGTATGTTTGGAGCTAGATGTGAAAAATGGTATTGGGTTTTGATAGGAGTAAAAAGGAGTGCTATAGCTTCAACACAGCTTTTGGAATGATCTCATTAATTATGAAGGGATGTGCAGCCATATGCTCAATGGCTGACTAAGCTTGAACATCTCCCAGTGCTGCTGGAGCCCTTGAAGGTTGTTGAACTAAACGTAAACTTCTTTTTTTGCACTGTACCGTCCCCCCAGCGTCTGAGCTACCATAAGCTGATCCAAGTCTGAGATCTGACGCTGCACTTCCAGTGTTGTTTTCACAATAGAGAGGAAGAACCCAAGTGAGGCATGATGTTTGAGCTGTAATCTGATTGCATTGTTACAGTTGAGGCCTTCCTGAACCTGAATCTCAGAATTCACAACAGCTTTAGTGTTATTAACAGTTCAGTATGAGCTGGGTCAGCAGGTACTTTGCACCTTATTTAATTATAAAGAGTCATCTTTCACTGGTCCTTACAGGCTGCTTTTGCTGCACATTTCTGCTTTCTATTCATATAGGTTTTGCCTCTTCTCTCCTTCCAGCTGTCCACTTTGGACACGCCTTCATTCTCAGTGTTACAGGTATCCAGTAGCTGTTTTGCCAATTGTCAGGGCCAGTGATACACTAAAACCCCACCAGGAACATTGCATTACAGTTGGATTTGATAGCAGATACCTGGCAATTACCACATGTGCCAGTCACTGCCACGTGAGTAAATACTGTGATTGCTTCAGTAAGTAATCATCCTGCTGCTGATGGAGCTGAATGTTTGCCCACAGTGTTTGTTCTGTTGTGGCAGCACCACTATTTATGCAGCTCTGCTTGTGAACAAAGCAAATAAGTGTTTAAAAAGTACTTCTTAACCTGGTTCAGTTTTCTTGTCCAAGGCACAGTCTGGCCTTGCAGACGGTGGTACCGGCACAACCAAATGGGCAGCCCGGGGGCAGCAGGAAGCAGCCAGGTGGAACCCCTCAAGTCAGGATGAACATGAAGGTGCTATCTGGAAGCATATCCTAAGTGAGACAAGTTAAAATGTTTTGGTTTGTGAACAAAGGTTCTCTCTGGCATGTGATGAGTTGTTTTCCTAACCAGCCATGATTAGGAATACAGGAACTGTATGTTCTCTTTGTAAGTGATGTCATAGATCAGAGAAATACCAGATCACCTCTTGTTTTCTCCTAGTGGAAACACTGCAAGAACTCCAAAATTAATTAATACGAGAAGCTGGAGAACAGAGCTAAAGAATATGTCTGGAAATTAAGGATCTAGCCAGCGAACTAAAAGTCTTTTAGTAGATACAGACACATCAGGGTAGCCAAAACATAATGATTCTACCCACAAAAAAATTACTGCATTTTGCAGTGTGAAAATTTGCAATATGCTATACCTTTTGTGGCGAAGAAATACAAATTTTGCCCCTGTAAATTGATGCATTCCTGTACAAGTTGAGATGAATATGCATTAATGTAAATAATAAGATAGGCAGAACTTGCCATGAATTGTTATTTTTTTTGCATAAGCTTGAAGTGTGCCATAAATATCATATTCAATAGTGTTGACAATTCCAATAAGTTCAGAGCCACTGTAAGGCAAAGCTGAAGAGCGGCAAAGCTGAGTGCCTCCTAACTGGTCTGTAAGGTAAGCTGGAAGATAATGTCACTGCTTCAGGGGTGGGGGAACATGAGGTGACAGTAGGATGAAAATTAATCAGCTGTGGCCATAGCACACCCAACTGTCTGTCCAGCACATCTTTTGTTGTAGGAAACTTGCCAAAGATGATTTATAGGAGTGGTTTGCATGCTCTGACGTGGGAACTGGCAAGGGACAAGTCTGATTTCTGATTAAAACAAAAGAGATTTTTGAAATATAAATTAGCCTGGTAAGACAATCTGGTGAATAACTTGGAAATAATATCATTTTTACCTGTGGTAATCTATTCCATAGCTCGTATTCCAGCTGCTTGAACAGCTATTGATGTGTGTGCAGAGTTGATGCAGGTAGTGGAGGTATTATGCAGAGTATGATCCCAATGACTTCCAGCCTTGCTGACTTGTAGCGTGATCCTATCTGAGCCATAATTCATGTTTGGCTTTCTACTGAAAAAGCAACTCTGAAGCTTTTGTGTTCAGCAGCAAACCCGACTCAGATGGCTCTAGAGTTGCTGTCATCAGTCCTCTGCTCTGCTGTCCTCTCCTCTTTTTCTGCTTGCCAACATGCACACCAAAAAAGGCTGCTGAAGATACGGTGCAGTCTTCAAGTCTCTCTGTTTAAAAGCTATTTTATTGATAGCTATTTTATAGTAATATGTCAGATGCTAAGTATCTGTTGAGCTGACAAGGGCTGTTTTCAGCTGTCCTGATGGTGCCTGTGGTGTAGATGCTGGTGGCAAGGCAGGCAAAGTGACACAAGCTGTTCTCCATGTCCAGCGGGGAGATGTTGGTAAGTGCTATTTTACTAAATGAGTCTTGATTTTGTTGCTGTAACTGACACAGGAAGCCATGGCAGAGCTGCTGTTGCAGTCACCCCTCTTATTCCACCCACAGAGCCAGTCATTACCCCAGAGGGAAAGGGAATGAATTTGTCCTGATGACTAGAGACAATTAGAAACAAGAACAAGGAGCAACCATCCTTTCCCAGAAGGTATTGAGGAGATCGACTTGTTTCACAGCCAATACCCTATAAATTAGGTGCTGCAAAGCTTGTTGGAGATGATAGTTACGAGGATAACCTTATAAAGATTACAAGGTGTTGGTGGTGTTAAAAATGTGAGACCAAGCAGATTCCTGAGCACAGAGCTGGTAGTCTATTTATCCTCTAACTGTGAATAAATGACATCATCTTGTGGATCAAACAACAGCAAGACGAAACCTTAACCAGCTACACAGTGGTTTAGCAGCTTGTCTGCATATGTGCAGGCACTCTGTTACTGCTAATAGGAGTTCAGTGAAAAAATCAAGGAAGGCTGAAAACCAGTTTTCCAGGTGTCTTAGTGCTCATTCCACAAGCCAATCTTTTGAACCTGGTTTGGAGCCTAAATTTGATTCTGTCTCTCTGCATGCACATGAAGGAAGCAGACTTGGCTCTGGAGAGGTCAGGGGCAGGAACAGATGTGTCCTTGCACTTGTGCTCCTTGGAGCTTTACAAAATGTTCCTGTTTCCCAAAAGAAACAGGGACATGGAACACAAGGGAAGCTGCTGTATGCAGCTTTGAGGTGTCATGAGGCTTCTACTTCTTCCTGTCCCCTGTCCCCAGATGGGAGAGAAGAATGCAAAAGGCAGACCCTCTCTTTGTGTTTCTGATGTGCAAGACAAATTTGCAGTGTCATCAGGCATTTCTTCGATAAAGTGTGTGAGCCTACTTCCTTGAGCAAAGGAATCCAGTTCAGTAAGGACTGCATGCTCTATCAACAGGCATAAGAAGATATAAATGAGAATTAACCAAGAAAGTAATTTTTTAGAAGTCCTGAAATATCACTGCTTTCAGGGAAGGTCCCTAGTAGGAAATTTGTTTTTCAATTTTTTCTATAAAAATATGCATTAAAAATGCAGTTACTTATTTCTTTCACGACATTTGAAATAAAAATTCTTCCTTGATAATTTAAATAAAAATTCACTAGGGTAGCAGTGGCACAAAGGGTTTCTACTGTAGAAATTCAACAGTAACTTGAAATACACCTTTGCATTGTAGGTCAAACATGTATGTGTATGTGGTTGTGTGTATGTTGGTCACATTCATTAACTTGCAAGGTCCCTCAAATACTGATTCTTAAAGGAATCTCTTCACAGGCAAACTACCTGTAGGAGATTTTGTTGTGAAAAGATCTCAGACTGAACATAGGTCTAAAAATCACTGTAGTACATGAGTATTGTTACCATCTAGCAATGTATTCCTTGGAGTTCTGGGGTCTTTGTTAACCGACAATTCTCTGTATAAATCTGTATTTATATTTTAAAAGTGAATGAAAATATGATCAGAGATCAAAGTTGAGGAAGCTTCAATCCTTATTTGACCAATTATTTTTATAAGCCTAGCAATTACAGTTCTTAAAAGCATTGATTTGTCCTGGATTCAAACTGGATTAATATCTTGAATGTCATTCTTTAATGTGAGAGACCAGGGGTGTTTAAATGGAGGAAAATAGAAAAAAATTTAATTTGTTTGTGGTTTCAGTTTTTTAACTTGCAAGAAATAATTATCACTGGTTTGTCTCCCAGAAGAATTGTTAACAAGTAGAAATATACAGGATATATGAGGAGTTTTAAAACCTTCAATTTCTTATCTCACCAGTTGTTTCTTCATGTAGATTGTCCAGAGGCCTTTTCTCTACTGTATGATGCAGTATATTAAATTGCATGGAAAAGGGAAAAAGCTTACCCAAACTTTATGCTTCATGATTGAGAATCTTGGGTAAAAATATTCCTGGTGACTGCAGTCACTATTTTGTGATTGTTGCTTTACAGTTTTCTCCCGTATACATTCCAAATTTTCAGATGCGATAAATTAAACATCTGCTATACTCTGTTTTTAAGAAAAGCTGAAAATCCGTATTAAATAATGCCCACAGCAAATGTATTTGCTTTTGGCTTAGCATCTGCCTTGAAGATTGCCCAAAATTTGATTTTACTCAAGGAACAAGATTTCCATTGTTTTGCCTTGTTAACGCTCTAACATTTATATACACTGTGTTTTGGGCTTATTATAAACTCTAGCTGTGTGTGGCTATCCCAAACGGGGAATTTTCCTATTAATGCTGAAGTGGATTTCCCAGTCACTGAGACTGCACAGTCACTGTAAGAGGTGCAAGGCCTGACTGCTGTGTCATTTGCATGCTTATTTCTGACTTGGGATGTTTTATCTCTGTCTGTGCCAGCTGAGTGGCAATAGCTAATCTGAGGGAGAGTTTCCTGTCTGGAAAGGTCACATGGGAGCTGTTGTTGGCCAAAAGAAGTCAAAACAAAATCCAACTCCCAAAACCCCCCAGAACCAACACTGATTTCCTGGCCTGGGCTGTTGTGTTGGATTCTGCTATTTTGAGTCATCTGACATCTGCCTTTTAATCACAATGTCTGGGCTGTGTCTCACACTATTTTAGCAGTGGTTGCTAAGTGAGATACTGGGGTGACATTTCATCTTAGCTTTGGCATATTATGATTACATCATGAATCTCTCTGTCCCACCTACTTTCATTTATCTAAAATTTGGCTTATTTTCACAAATGGGCATAATGATAGTCATTAGTATTGGCAAGACTCGGCAGCTGCAGGTTTCCTTAGAGCAAAGTCCCTGGCTATTTTTCCAGTAGACTGTGATCTTCATTAATGCAAGGTCATTCCCATTTCCTTCTTTCCTTTCTCCCCATCCTAGCAGGTCAACTTGAATAAATAAACTAAATTAAATAAATGATTTTCCTTTTTAGTTCCACCTGATGTGCCATGATGCTATGTAATTTTGAAAGTGCTTTTTCTAAGAGATGGCTGCAAACAGCAGGGAACCCAAATGCAAGGTCATGTCTGTCCATGTTCTTTAAAAAAACCCTATCCTGGAGTCTGTTCTCTTCCAGCCTAACAACCTAAGGCTCCTTTGCAGGGGAGCTGGAGAAGGGATGTGCCTGTAGCAGAGTGTTCTTCAGGCTGACAAATACGGTTTCCATTGAACCAGTGCAAAGATATTTGGTGCCTGAGCTACTGTGAGCAGTTGTGCACCGTGGTAAAATACCCTTCCAGCTGTTTTTGAGGAGTACAGAACCAGGCTCATTTTAATGATGGTAGTAATAGTATGCAAACAAACATGAGCCAGGTGTGCCCAGAGTGGCCAGGAAGGCCAATGGCACCTGGCCTGGACCAGCCATGGTGTGTCCAGCAGCACCAGGACAGTGACCATCCCCCTGTGCTGGGCACTGGTGAAGCCACACCTCGAGTGCTGTGTCCAGTTCTGGATGTTGAGGTGCTGGAGCAGGTCCAGAGAAGAGCAGCAGAGCTGGGAAGGGTCTGGAGCACAAGTCTGATGAGGAGCAGCTGAGGGATCTGGAGATGTTTAGGCCAAAGAAAAGGAGGCTCAGGGGGACCTTCTCCCTCTCTACAACTACTGAAAGGAGGGTGCAGTGATGTGGGGGTCGGTAGTGACAGAATGAGAGGAAATGGCCTCAAGTTGCACCAGAGGAGGTTTAGATTGGATATTACGAACACTTTCTTCAGGAAAGGGGTTGTTGAGCATTGGAAAAGGCTGCCCAGAGAAGTGCTGGAGTCATATCCTTGGAGTTACTTAAAAGACATGCAGATCTGGCACTTTGGGATGTGGTTTAGTGGTGAGCTTGGCAGTGCTGAGTTAAAGGTTGAACTCTGTGACCTTAGGGGGCTTTTTCAACCTAAACAATACTATCATTCTATGATTCTAAATGATTCTGTGGTGCTGTGTGCTCTTCACCTCTCTAGCTGGTTAGAGTATGACAATAGGTAGAACTGGGAGTTGTGTGCACCAGGGGTGTCAACTGGTTTTCAGCCTCCTGATGCTTCCATATACTACTTAAGCAAGAGAGGGGACTCTGACTTATGTTGCCTCCAACCTGGGACAGGCTTTGTTGCAGAAGACCGGTTGGCAAGTTTTTAATCCATCTCAGGTCTCACTGCAGCTCTGAAGTCTCCCCCGTGTTTTTCCTGCAGTGCAGTACAGGCTTGCCAGTGAAGTGGTCATGAACAGTGATCTCAGAAACAGCTTACAAAGCTACACAAATTTCTAGAGATGGAAGGATACATCAAGACAGTAGCAAGTATTGTATGATTTGGATGAAAGCAATAATTAATTCAGAAAATGTTTTTATCTCAAAGCATAGCTTTTGTACTGCTTTCTGAAGTCTGAAACCAAGTGATAAAAGGTCAAGGAAATACCTGCACCAGGGATTCCAGCTATTTCAAGTTCTTTGTTGAAATAATTGAAAAAAAATTCCTGGTAAAAATGAAAAGTTAGTATCAATGTGAGAACATATCTTTCTTAGGAAGTGACAAAATAACTGTCTGTTAATTCATCCATCTAAGCAGGAAATGGTAGTGTCACTTTGTGTAGTGTATTTCTTCTGTGTTCCCAGAGAATTTGGTTAAAATAGAAAACCTGGTTAAAAGGACACAGTTTAGTCTTAAACTAGTTTAGCAACTTTTGCAGGAAACTCAGATAACTTTAATGCCCTGCACAGGCGTTGTTTACTTGACAGGCTTGTAACAGCTACACTGCTTGAGCTCCTAGAAGACAAAATTTGTTTCATACCTTGAGGGTGCAAAGTCCCAGGGCAGCAGATGGCCCTATGATTATTATTTCCAACCTGTCTTACCTGACCATTCTTTCCCTGTATGAACAGCTGTTTCATTCACTTCAGTGCAGCCCAGCCCGAGCGGCTATTTTTCTTCTGCCCTTTTCTTTGCACACAACATAAATCTCTTCTTTCCTTTGACCTGGCCTGCAGTTTCATCCACCTGTGCATGCCTTAAGCAATGTCAAACTCTTGCCAGATCCACTTCCCTTTTTCTAGATAAATTCTTTTGAAACTAAACTTTTTTTTTCAGCAGTGCTGAATAGATAGAGTCTATTCACTTTTCAGATACTCACCCTGGGAGTGCTCAGTGGGTGTGAATTAAGTCCACTTGCTCTGCTTTAGTGGACTCAGCCCCGTCATTGAGTGGCAACAATGTTAACCGGTGAAGTGGGCCCACATTCTGCAACTTGAAAGTTTTTAGCTGTGCAAAGCACTTCGTATAAACCATTAGAATTAATTTCGTCTCAAATATTGTGAAGGTAATTGTTCAAGTTAGAACATGTCAAAATTAAGATGTTCCCAGACAACCTCAGGTTGGCCTCCTTATGAGAAAAGGCACTTGTAAGGTGATTTTTAATTCTGTAATTACATGCCTTTTCTGCAGGACCTCATTTCATTTACTGTGCAGGATACTCAGAACTCAACAAATGAGCAGTTTTTCAGTGTTTCATTTTATCCTTACTGCACAGGCTCGTGTCCTATTTACTATGCAGCACTCACACTGTACTGAATATGGAAATAATGATTTCCATGAGGAAATTCATCATTCACAGTTAAGAATTTATTTTTGGAATGCCACTTTTAGACAAGGTGGAGGCATTCCTTTCAGTTTTGGAATGGGCAGACAAAAGTCTAGTACATACTTTACTGGATGATGACATTTTCAGAACCTAATCACCCATCTTTTGTTGGTTTTAACTGCAGGGACAACTCTTGTAGTGATTAACAGTGCTCAGAATCTGCAGCTCAAATTACTCAAGCTGGACCCCCATAAAATGAAAATTAGACAGAAACCAGAGAGTTTCTGCCTCGTGTAGTTTTCACAGCATCATAGATTCCCAGGGACAGAGCCAGCAGCAAAATCCAGAGTAGGAAGCACGACGGGAAGTTTGTTCTTTTGTCTATGATCTTTTTCTCCTCAAGCTTTCCAGATTCTCTCAGAAAGGAACACAGAGCAAGGGGATGCTACAGGCACCAGCTTTCTTCCTTCTTCTCTCCAGTATATTTCCTGGACACTATCATTTCGTTCCCTGAGTTATCATTTCATTCCCTGCTGCCGTCACAAATTTAAGGATTGCAGATAATGCACATAGGCAAGAAAACTCGCTGAAGTTGCACAGTGGATCCGAGTCTCTTTCCTTCTCATTTTTTCAGGTTTCAGTCCCAGGGAAATTTCCCTGTTATCACCTCTTTCAGTCCATGGTATAACAGAGTAACTTGTAGCACAGCAAATTTCTGTTGTTGTTGTGACTCTGTGCCTTTCTTTTATTATATGGATATTTCTTCCCCTCAATCAAATGCCTTGATTCACAACCGAGTGTCTGGCTTTATCCACTTTGAAACGCTGATAGCAATTTCTTTTAGGTAACTTGAAATGCAAATAAGGATATATTTGAAACAAACTAATCCCTAAAAAGACTTGATGAAGTACTTGTAAGCTTATTTTTCTGAAAGCTGAGTCAAGTCCCACTTAAACATCAAACTGTCTTCCTGCACACATTCTACACAAAATAATGAGTAAGTGATGCTCTGAAAAAGCATCACCAGACACACTGCTGATTATGTTCTGTGGGTTTTATTCTTAAAGTAGAAACAGTGTTTTACTAGATCTAATTCTCTGTCGCAAGTAAAAATATGTATTCCCAAAATAGGAGTATTGCATGACAATTTGAAGATCTAAAAGATAGTAGCTTTAAAAAAGGAGAAGTTGCTCCTGAAGAAGTTTGTAGACCAGCCACCTTAAGCTAAAATCTAGCTAGGTATAGGTATGTTCTACCTGTAGATCTGCTTCTCTTTGAATGCAGCAATGTTTACCAGGAGTGTTAAACAGTTGTAGAACCGAGGGGGTTTATGCAAATTTGTGATATAAATGCAGTTTCTTTATTCATTTCTCTGGAGGAAAAACTCCACTTTTTGCAGAGAAAATTGGGGAAGAAAAGACAAATTTGCCTTTAGGTTCTAAGCAGAAGATCTGGAAATCATTCAGTGTCTGTTCTTCAGAATCTCTGGAAGACATATAGTGAAGCAAGTGATTAATTGCACATATACATATGAAAGTTAGCAGGAACAAATATGCTTATTTTTGATAAACATGGTAAATTGAAAAGTCAAAGATGATGCACGAAGATGGTAGAGCCATTTTAGTGATACAGTTTGGTAGCATGGTGTATTCCTTTCATCTTTCTGAAGATACAAATAGAAGTTTATATTGATAGAAATAAAAGGTTGTTTCCTGTAATGACCTGGATTTAATTTCCTGTGTATTAATATACTTGTCTTACATCTACAAGCTTGTGTAAGCTCTTACAGATTACTAAAATATGAAAGGCATCTGGTTCTGACCTGTGAACATGAGAGAACACCTTGCATGTTATTTGAGCTCTGCTACTTTTTCTAGGAAGACAAAGTTAATTTTCTCTGTACTATTATACTGGGAAATCTTAAGTGAAATTAAATAATTTTTTAAATCCCAAACTTTCAAAAATAACTAAGTTAGGAAAACAGAACTAAACTTTAGATGTTCTATTGCATGTACAAAGTTGTTTTTCAGTCTCATTTGTTGAAATTGAAGTGCCTGTCATTAATTCAACAGAGGTCTTTAATAAGCACATGTGAAACAATTTACAGTTAGAAATTTTTTTTTTAACATAAACACGGATTATTTTTTTCCCCAGGAAGGACAAAGAAGGCTGAAAAAGCCTTGTTAGGTTTTAGTACCCTGCCTGAACTTACTGCCTTGAGGTGATGACAGATAATACAATTCTTACTTGTAGAATTAGCTATGGAAATGTTACAGAAACCATTAAAAGTGGGAATAAGAACTACATTTAGAATATTTCTCTTACTCAGCAAGCATTATCAATTAATTTTCACATTAAGTTTCATCCAGACCATAATTAATTTTCTTTTTAGTACCACAGATCAAAAATTGCTTTTGCTTTTCTTAGGAAGTTACAATATCAGAACAGCAAATCCTGGGGGCCTGATACCCTTCCTAACACACTGATTCAGTCTGGTTATCTTAGGTTTTGAGGTAACTGTCCTTAAGCCACTACAGGCACAAAACCTGAAAATTCCCTAGCATGAAGGATATTCCTGAACACGATTCCTTAATATTTCTGAAGTTAAACATTTCAGCAGATAATGGAGCTGTTTATTTGGTAAAATTTGATATAACTTCTTAGGTATTTCTAAGAGTCAAATGTTTATTATCAGTGTGTTTCTTCTGAAAGCAGGTGGCAGAGTGTATGGACAGGGAACTGCTGGTGGAGGGACAGTAACTGATATCGGGTTTATTAGATTCTTGCTCTGTGTGTTGTCAGGAGCAGAGTTCCTCCTCACAATACCATGTGCTGTGGAGCAACCCTTCCTGACTGGGATCCCCTGTTCCTTAGGAAAATTTATTGTGAAATCTCACTTGTAACCCTTTACAAAGAGGGTGGATAGATCCATATACTTTGTGAAGAGCATGTGATGAGTTTTTCATGCATTCTTCATGCAGCAAAAGAGCTAGAGTGGTTTCACAGTGTGAAAAAATTGATAATCCTAAATGAAATCAGTTCAGAATTCATTCCCATTCTTCCTAAGGTCAGGCTCTTGGGCAGAACTAACAAAGAGAGGGGTTTTCTGCCCACCTGCTGATCTAAACTGCCAATCAGGTATTGTGTCTCCCAGAGGAAGAAAGTCTGCCCTTTTTGTTGACAGAATCATGTACTACAGCTTTATTTCATAAACTGCATTGTTACTGGACAGCAGCTAGGAAAAAGAGAAACTCCTAATTAGGGCTTACATGTGGAATGTTCTCTTGAGATGCTGTTGAACTGACCAAGGTCTGCTGAAACTGAGCTCTTCAGATGCCTCTCGTCTTGCCTTTCATGAAATTGTTCTCCTAGGATTTTGCTAATTTATGTTAAAAAAGCATCATGAACTATCTAGACTTAACACATAATCATACCAATGTGTTTACAGGTCTGCCCTGACAAACACTGAGCCAACTTTGTCTTTTCAAGGTGCAGAAAACAGAGGACTGAGTTAATAGGAAAATTTCAAGTTAATGTTTGAATCAAAATGGAATTGTCTTAGTGGTTTAAAAGTGTGAATTTAAACCTCTCTTGTATTGCATCTATAGTATATCAATACATTGGCATAAGGTTGAAGTAAGAATTAAGAAGGAAAACTTTAACATTAGAAGTAATATGAAATGTAAAATGCAATTGAATATAAATGGGAATTAGGGAAGGAATAATAAAACCAGGACACCAAACTTTAAAAATTAATGTTGTGAACTATTAAGAATAATCACTGTTAATGGAATGATGTGTGTTCTCAGTTTTTTGAGGGAAAAGTTCTCCTTCTAAATTGAAGGTCAGGGTGCTTGCCCTTTGAAATGTCAGCTCTGGTACTGTTGTACCATTTCAAACCTTCATTAAGTGGTGAAAACGTATTTAGGAAGACTTCCAGTTCCATAATTTAGAACTTTTAAAAGGAGTGAAATTTAAAAGTTAAAGGGAAAAGGAACTAGCAAAGCTACTTCTGAAATTTAGACCTGGAGTCCGTGTTGCCTTGAACAAGTCTGTTTTTAGGGGTAATTAGTTATCCTGTCACTACATGTTACAATCATAGGGTGGAGGTTATAGAAAAGGGCAGGGGATGAAATGCAGAAACTGTTTGAAAACTGTCCTCTCAGCAATGCCAAACCAGTGTTTGCTCTTGTGTACGCTGTTAAACTCAGAGATAAACTTGTCTTCTGGAGAAACCTCTCTATGAGAGACCATGTCAATTGCCTGTAACTTTTTCCAAAGAATACCTCAAATAACAAGACATAGCTTAATCCTCCCCTCAGCTTCCTTAAACTGGGTTTTCATTTTAAAGTATTATACCAAAATTTCCTGGACCTGAATTGAACCAAGATGCAGCCTTGCCTTCTCCTACTGGCAGTAAAACATGTTTGTAGCTCTGTGTTGACTGCATCTGTGGAAGGAGTGAGTGCTGCTCTGAGAAGCTGTGCTGCCTGGGTGGATGGCCCTGTCACCCTGTTATCCTGATGTACTTGAATTGATACTGTTGACAACGGAGAAGTGTGTGTTACAAAACACACAAATCATTCCCTATCATATATTATTCTTCTAGATGCACTTCTCTCCAATTAGCCTGTCTTCTTTCCTTGTCTGAAAATACAAAGGCACACAGAACATCAGAGGCTGATAAACTGTGATAACAGTTGCATAATGACTTTCATAAAATAACTTTTGCCATAAAAATAGCTGTTCGTAATTGCTTTTGGGATATTTGAGTTTCTGATTCTTCTTGGATCATTCTAATTACTTGAGGTACTTTTCAGAGAGCTTTTTTTTTTCCTTTGGGCATGATGATAAACAGTTTGATACTCAAATGTGCAGATAAAATACAATTGATTACACAGTATTTTGTTGTTCAGCTGGATGCATATCACTCGTGGCTGCAGGACAAGACAGCTTTGAATCTCTTAGGGAGTTACTGAGCAAGATTAGTATTTTTATTCTAATATTAAAAAAAATTACAGCTCCAAAGAAATCCATGTAGCTGTAATATCCATGAGCTGTGAGAGTTTAAATGTCATCCTGTTCCAGCCCTATAAGAGGGGGGTGTTGTGAGACATCCTGACTGCAGGGTAATTGGAATCAGGCAGGTTTAGCTGTGTCTGCCTTGACTGTGGGAGGGGGTTTGCAGAACCTTATCTCTCACAGTAAACCCAGTCCCATCAAAGAAAAAATATCGAATTGTATCATGATTTTCTGTTATCAGTTGTTGACATGCTGGTCTAGATTAGAACTTGTGCAACCCAAACTGTTGAGGGTTTCAGATGTCTCTGTGTCTGTTCATAACATGTCAGTTCTGGCAGTATGTTCCTTTTGCTCTATTCCTTCCCATGGAAAATGTACCATTTCCCTTTATGAAGTGCAGGTTTATAATCCTGGCTTGGCTTTTCGTGATTATCTCTTGAATATGGCACCTACATGCAGAAGGGAGTTGCTGAGTATATTTGATTTATGTGAGGTTTTGGCTGGAGTGTAATTTTTTTTTTTTTTAATTTTTTTTGGCTCGGTTCTTACTTTAAATGCACAGGAAGTCAGCTTATCTACTGGTAGCCATATAGCATCTTGTACTTGGGAGATTTTAACAGTTTCTGTGGGATGTACACAAAAGTATTGCCAGCTTCTGGAAGTCTTCAGCACTGAACAATGCTGTTCTTTTACAGATTTTCTTTTTGTTCTTTTACTGCTTCCTTTAACAGACTTGTTTCTGTGTATCAGCTTGATGCTACAGAAACTTTCATGTTGCCAGACATCATGAAAATTATTGCACTGCCAAAATCACAGAAACACAGAATTGATAGGGTTGGAAACGACCTCTGGAGATCCAACCCCAATATAAATTATCTAATTCCAGGCATAAACTAAGAATGCCTTTCCTTTGCTGGTCTCCTTAAAGCACTGTGTCATATCTCCAGCAAAAAGTGCTTTTTGGTTAATGAATTATTAAGCTTTCTAATTTTTTATGAGCATCTATTGGGATTGTGCTAGTGGAGTAAGCAAATAAAGTGTATTCACATGTAGTTTACACTGACAGGTGTTTTGGGAGCAATAGAACAATGTATTTTGTGCTGAAAATAGGAAATAGAAACAGCAAAGACTGGCTGACACTATCAGGCTTCTTGGAAGTTTAAAAAAGTAAGTAAAATTAATAAGTGTATTTGCAAAGGTAATTTCCCCTCCTTGACAGGAAGAAAGTATCCAGCATATTTACAAAACCCCTTTTTCTAACAAAACGTACGTACTTTTGAGATCTTACAATAAATGCCAGTGTAATTGTCACCTGCTCTTATTCTGTCTGCCTTTTCCATCTGGACACAAACATAACTCCCCTACTAACTCATCAGTCTAGCCCACCTCATCTGTGGAAGCACTTGCACAATGATGTGACCTGTCAGGAGTTTGATCAGGAGTGGGTTGTGGCCCCACTGCATTAATGACTCTGGTAGAAGGAGGAGCAGGCATGGAGTGGGAGGCCAGTGAAGATATGTCCCTTTAGGAAGGATGCAGTGTATGGTTTGGGGAAATGAGTTTCCATATCCAAAGCTGTTTGCAGTGCTTGCATTGGCCTATTGTGATAATCCCAAGCATCTGCTATGGGGAGCATAAGTGTACAGAGGAACTTTTCTTCATGCCTTTTTGTTTCTGATGCTGACTAGTTATTAGATTTCTGAGAAATGATTAAATATGAACTATATTTTGAGCTTTGCAAGTTGCTGGCTTTTCCTCTTTCTTATTTAAGGGAAGTTAGTCTGAGCTCTTTGGTTTCATATATTGTTCTTAAGTATTAAATTGATTTATTTTACTCTCAGCCAGAGTAACTGGAAATAAGGGTTCATTTTAGAATGTAATTTGCACCAGGGTTATGAGCTCCTCACCCATGGCAGAGGGTTCACAAACTGGTGCAAATCTGTGGCTTGACAGTGAGTCAATAGTTTATGTGACCTAGGAACCTGGCTGCTCATTCCTTAATCCTTCCAGCATTCATGTTTCACCTCTTGATGGTCTTGCCATGCTGTAGAACAGTGGAACATTATTTGTATGACAGGTGTTACTTGTTTTCTAAGGAGAAGGCTGGGGAGGGGTACAGCAGGTGTATGATGAACTCACATCTGCTATTACACTTGACCCACTGGTGTTTTCTGTAACAGATACCATAATACTGTTTGTACCTCTGCATGTGAGGCTGGAAAGTCTGACCTTAGCCATGGCTCATCAGGACAGCAATTTCAGGATGGTACTTGGGCATCCATAGTGAACCAAAGCCTTAGCAGAGCACCTCGGGAACCTCTGAAATAGATGCTTGTACCTGTGAAATAGATACTTCTCCTTTTTCCAGCTCACTGGGGCTACATCTCTCTGAAGGACTGAGGCTTTGTTGGTACCAAACATATGAGTGAAAACTATTGCAGGAGCCATGTAAATGGCCACTGAATCATCTGTATCTTACTCGATGAATACCTACTTGAGTAAACCACTTTCTAACCTAAGAAATTTCACCTGTATCTTTTCCTTCTGAGGCAATTTGTGGTGCAGTTTTCAAATGCCTGGCACCATCCAGTTTAATATGAGGGTAAGGGAATGGAATCTGCTGGGGTTCAAATTAATCACATCAGGTTACTTTTATATATAAAATGTCATATAAATAATTTGGGTGATGATATACCCCTCCTCCACCACTGCTCTTCCATTGATTCCCTTAGTTTCCTTCTATTTTCTTTAAGGTAAGGGTCCCAGTCTCTTCCTCTAGTTCAATCTGGTCAGTTTTGTCCTGTGATTCAATAAGAGACAGGGTAGCCAAAAGACTGGGCTAGTGCATCCAGAATCATTAATTCAGTCAGTCAAACAAATGGGAGGCAAGAGAACGAGAAGCAGTGACCAATTGGTCACATGGCGGGGGATCTGCCCTGGAGCATGGAACACACTGAGTTCAGCCCCTGAGCTGCATGGTCACAAATGCCATAATGATTTCTTAGCATGGCCCTGGCTGTGGTAGCTCATGCCAGCCTGCTGAGCAAGCTTGGCCAGGCTTCTTGAGATTCACAGATAAGATTTATTCCTGAAGCCTGACCTACATGAGTGTGTATCTAAATGTGTGAAAGCTGTGATTTGATGGCAAGCAATGAAAGGTCATAGAAAAAGCAGGCAATGCATTTAAATCAAAATGATGAAGCTGGGTAATTTCATTAGCAACAGTTGTATTTACTGGAAGTCACAGATGGTGCAGTTTAGCTTATGGCCAATTTGTTAAGACAAAATAAGTATAAAGAAAGAAATATTCCAAGTGAGAGGTGGTTAAAAATTAAATAGGCACCAGATGGCTCAAGATTGTCCTTCATAGAAATTTGGTGAAAGAAGACATAAACAATCCAAAAGCATTTCTGAATGGGACACTTACAGACTGGCTAGGCCTTTATCAGAACTAGGTTTAAAAGCAGAGCAATTAAACTTCCCTCATGTGTTAACATTTGACATCCCAGCAAAATGTTCTACATGAACTTTCAAATTGTTTTCTATCTGATATGTTCTTTAAACTGAGAAGCAAGTTAAATGGAATAACCAATAAATATTTCAGCCTTCGGCTACCTTTAAAATAACCTCAGCTTTTATTTAAAATGAGGAGAAGTTTCACTGTGCAGTGTCTGTTTATACATCTAGATGTATGCATGTCAATACACGAGCCTTTATGCTCAGAGAAATGGCAATATTTTAGTTCTTGCTTGCTTTGGAGAAATGTTAGCAGTTGTTACAGTTCCCTGATGATAGGTTACAGCCCTAGAGTGTATTCCAGGGGATACAAGTTCCTTTTCTGGGCTGCAGTGTAATTATTTTCTGGGTCCTGGAAAAACTCACTTTCCACATTTATACACTTTATGTATTCACTAGCACCTATAGTGAGTTTTGGGAGTCCAAAGCTATTAATATTTTTTGCTTAGTGTCGAGAACTGCTAAAGCGGATCGTTAGCCCTGATGCCTTTGAACTCTCTTGTAAAACAAATAACAGTACTGATTCCCCATGTTTCTAGGTGGATAACATGATTTTATTATATAGAGTGCCTTGATTCTGTTTTCCACTCATGGGCACGTTTTGCCCATAATAAAGTGCATCCCTGTGCAATACCAGTAAATTTAACAGTCAAAAAAAAAAAAGAGTGAAAACATTACAAATGATTCCAAGGAAAAAGAGTCAGCATGTGCTCTCTTGTTTTATATGGAGCACTAGATATAGGTGGTATCAGAGACACAGCAGAAATCTCTTTAAAGCAAGCTGCATGTATGGAACTGGTTTTCCCAGGAGTGGGAGTGGGGGTGGAAAAAAGGAAAAGCAAAGAAAAACAGCCTTGAATGAGAGAGGCAGCTGGAGACTGTGTTGACTAATTAATGAGCAACATACACTTAAGAGCTTTTACTCATCCTGCACTAGCTTTGCACATTTTCTACTGCATGTTACAATCTCTGGGTATGAAAGCTCAGCAAGTGGTGCCTGCTTGCAGGGAAAAGGCTACACTTGAAAAAGATGGCTGTACTCACTGAGGGGAAATGAAAACATTGACAAATGTCCTGGAAAAGCCTGGAACAGCCCAGATGGGGAACATGATTTGAAGAATTTCACAATTAAATGAACTTAAAGGAAAACTCAGAAATGATCCAGGAATAATTTCCCCACGTGCCAAGGTAACAGTAATGCACATGCACCAACCATAGCCTTGCCAGGGAAATACATTTTTCCATAAGAAAGGTTTTTCTGTTGTTGTTGTGCCGGCTGCCAGAGTTGCACCTATAAACAGGAAGGTGATTTACAAGCGTGGCTTTGCGTTGAGAAAGACCGTCCATGTAAGGGTAATCATGATATTTAAAAATTATTCTTTAAAGACAAGAATACAAAAAGGGATTTTGCTGACCTTGACTAGAAATAGCACGGGCTCTTTATTGTACGTATCTGCAGGGCTTTCTGTGTGGAAGGAGAAAGGGGGAAGGGTGGAAAGGCAAGCTAGGAGGAAATCAGGATCTTTAAAGTGTGCACTCTGAAAACTTTGTATTCAGCTGCTGCCTTTCAGTTATTGCTGCTCTTTGCAAAATGCTTCAATCTCAGTGCCCGGGCAGAGGCTTTTGCTGTGTTTCTGAAAATCTGTCCCTTTCTGCCCAGGCCTGCTCTGATTGTACTCAGGAATGGTGAACCCCAGCACCTGTCCCAGCAGGTCATCCTAATTCGACAACATGGTTCTCTTCCATGCTTACAGGCAAACCCAAATGTTCCTGACCTCACCATTGACTTGGTTTGGGGGCTGGAGACTAACCCCAGTTACAGAAACAGTGCTGTGTGTGATTTGTTGTCACCTGTGTTTGAAGCTGATCGTGTTCCATAGTCAGGCAGCCCCTTGTTGCCAATATCCTTTGTCAGCAAAGTGTAGGGACAGTAGCACAGGTGGTGGAAAAAGAACAAAAAGACTTATGGGTGAATGACAAGAAGAGCTGGGGCTTTGTAGGTAGTTGAACAAATGCTGATGCTCTGAAATTTATGTCAACTCTTTGTTAAATGTGGCAGAAACACTACAGCAGAGAAAGTATAAAGCTTGCAAATTACATAGCAAGAAATTTGTAAATGGAATGAATTTTCAACTCTACATCCTATTTTCTACCAAAGCTGTTTCATGATTAAGCAGGTCAGATGCTTGTAAGTTAAAAAAAATTAAATTGTTGGAGGTGAATTTAAACTAATTGAAAACTCATGTGAGTGATACATTCTGCCTATCAGCTGAGAGCAACTGAGGCTTAGCTGTAAACAGCTGATAAATGCTGTTAGCCACTGTGGATGTAAGGGGTATCAGAGGTGGTGTTCCTGTCCTGGTGTTCATTTGTGGTTACTGGCTGGGTTTGAAATCCTCTATGGTTTAAACCACGTGTGGGTTGTTAACCCTTGGTATCAAAAAGAGTGCAGGACAATTTTTGATTGTTCTGTTTTTCTTAGTGCACATTTGAGTATTCAACAAGCTTGTCTAGCTGACTGGTTTTATTGTGCTGTCTTGCAGAAGTCTGTTAGATGAATATGGATTTTTCTAGCCAGCCTAGGCCTTTAAATGCTTTTATTATGGAGGTTTTGTTTTCAAGCGTCTGTCACCTGTCCCAGTACGGTAATATAAGGTAGAACTCTTCTTATAAAGACCAAAGGAAAAGATAATTTGAGGACTTTGTGTATTGCATTGACCAACTTCTTCACAGTTAAGTGAATTTGCCTGCTAACGGTGGTGTTTGGCTTGTGCAGTCAAAACTGAAGGAAAAAAATGCATCATTGGGGTAGTTATTCAGACTGTCATGTGGGTAGTATCATAACAAGTCCCATTCTGTGCCAGCAGAATAAAACTCTATTTAAATCTGTTAAGTTGAAAGCACCTGAAAAGAATTATTGGTCCAATTCATCGTTCCCAGAGGTGCTTACAAGCAGCATGCTGTGGCAGGAGCTCTCTGTTATAGCCAGAAGAAGGTTCAGGAGCCTGGCTGAGGAGCTCAATTTAGGTGAGTTATATGAAAGGTTTTTTCTGATGACTTTGCTAGCATGTGGGATATGTGCATGTAGCTGAAAACAACAGGGGATTTCATATACATCTCATTTAGCTGGTGCTGTGTGGATTCTTGTGCAAGGAGAGCCTGTGCTGGCTGATGTTTAGTCCTGCAATAATTGTTCTGCTCAAAACTCACTTTGAAGAGGTCTTAACTTTGGGTTACTGACTGTCAATACTTACTAGAGCCAAGACTGTAAAGTTTTTCTTCTCAGGGCACAGATTAACAAAAAGATTTTTTTTTTTCCTTTTTCTCGACAGATTATTTCTGATTCTGTCCTTTGTGGTCTTCAAGTATCAGCTTTGATCAATCTTTCTATAGGTTTGTGTGTCTGGAGTCTTCTCAGTTTTACTGACCTGAAACTTACATCTTTGTTCTGTCACTGAGGCCCTACCTGTGTGCACATCTGCAAAGTGATCTGTAAAACTGAACAGTTATCCTAAATGTCCATTGTATTTGGACTTTTGCAGTAATTGGCTAATTTTCACCAGCTTTGTGTTCAGCTTGTGCTGATATATGTAAGACCAGTACCGGGTTTAGAGTCAAATGAGCATACAGGACTTGGAAACCATAGAATGAAAAGCTTGTAGTCCAAACTTTGGTCTCTCAGGGGCTGACTCAAGCCCACTTATAGCCCCCGCATTCCTCAAAATTCATCCTCGTAGCCAGTTCAGAACTGGCAACAGTATCTAGGAACATAAATGCTTGAGATGGAAAACCTTGATCAAAGAAAATTCACAACATGTTTCATAAATAGAAGTATATTAACAACGTAAGAAGTTTTCCAAAGCCCGTACAATACGGTGTTTGAGGAATTCCAGCAGCTCTTGGATGGAGTTATGTTGATGCAGGAAAATAAAATTTGTAGCAGTTGAAACCAGGTGGGAAGTTACAGGTGGGCAGAATAGGAAGGCAGTTCATGTTCTTAAATTGTGCTGGCACATTCTTGCTCCTGCCCATATCTCAAGAAGGTTGATGGGTTAAAGGAGAAGGGTTCATGAAGAAGCATCTGGATCCAAGTTCTGGAGAGACCTGGTTTGTTCCAGGGGTTTGTGAAGCCACACAACTTAGAGCTCAGCACAAGCTCTCTGGTTTACTTTACCCCTCCTGTACAACAGAAGGGGATTTCTTTTTCTTCTCTGGAGGCTTGTGCATTTCAATAGTGCACCATGATTTGATTTGATTATTTTTATTGTTTTCTCCAGTTAATTCTTTTTCAAGATGAGAAGATCAAATTCCTAGTGACAAACTATCCAGAAGCTGTGTGGAGATGTGTAAGCTGGTAGATACAACAGCAACTAAGAGCTGTCAGCCAGCCATAAAAACTGACATGTGATACTTAGTACTTTAAGAGCAATTTACATCTTCTAAGGACCATACTATATAAACACTAATTAATCTCTAATTAACTTATCTATATGTATTAGCCAATTAATCGCTAATTAGTTTATTTGCAGATTCTTTCACATTGGGAACTAATTTAGGTGAGGCGTAAACCTCCTGGGACTAGTTCTGATCTCTCGAAGAGGTGTAAGTCAGGAGGATGTATAAATCCATTCTAATGCAGTCATAGGGATACAGCAGTGAAGAACTGCTCCAAGGAATGTATAAATAAGGTGCTTTGTGAGTTCAGAGAGAGATGCTATGCAGTGGTGAGAAGCAACATCAAAATGCTCAGAATTAATTAGCCAATGTTGATGGGGTTTGATTACAGAGTTTGGTTATTTTTAAAATTTATTTCTTCACAGGGTGACATATTACTAGAAGAGTATTAATAGGAGTGTACAGAAGTGACTACCAAGCCTGAGCTGGCAAACTTAGTGCTCGTGCACTTGTTGTTGGTAGAGCTCAGTGACGGGAGAAGTGTGGGGAAGGAAAAAACATCATGGCTGAAAATACCCTTCAGAGGGATACTTCCAATGCACTTTTGGCCTAATGATCCCAGGTCTTAAGCTCAGCTATATTTTAAAATTATAGAAACAAAACCATGTCTGGTTTTCAGGGATGGCAAAGGCACTGTGTGTTTTGCAGAGTTATCCTGTCTCTAGACTGCTATGTGGATAAATGTGAGGGAAGCAGCTCATTTCTCCAGCATTTGAAGAGGCTGTGACTGATTTGACAGGGTCCATGATGTCCGTTTCCAGTTTTCTTTGCCATGTAGAGGGGAGTTGAAACCATTCAGAGGCAAACCCTCCACAGTGATGGCACTGCAAGGGCAGCCTGGCTTTGTCCCTGGATGTCTGTCCCCTCTGGAGCAGGCAGGAGCCCGGTGTGCATGCAGAAGGGAGGAAGGGTGGCTCATCTCCAGCTCCTGAGGATTTCCAGAAGCACAGTGCTTTGTGTCTACAGGTCACAAAGTATAAATATGAAGTCTGAGCTTGGGCAGAACTGTTATGTGCCATTTTATTTGCTATGCCATTAGGAGAGAAACATCTGTTAGTTCTTAGAGAGTTAGAAAGCTCCTCATATCACTTCTACTGAGTTAGTGAAATCAGCTGAAGCAGCTGGGCTACCCCTTACTAAGACTGCAGGAAGCAGACTGCCAAATGCTGACACTGGTCATGAAACTGCTATTTTATTTAGATGTCCTTGCAGCACAGAGCTGTCTGACATCATGTTTATAGCCTGTATGCAATAGAAATAGAAGAAATCCTATACATTTTTGAAGGTAGTGTTCAGATTCAGTTGTAATAATTCACTGTGTTGCTTCAGGGCTTCCATATTGCTTTGGGCATAAAGCTGTATTATAAATTACAGCACACAAAGCTGAGTTTGACCTACCAGTTGATGCATAATAAACTGACTTAATTCTGAATATTAACTACATATTGTGGCCTAGAGGTTTTTTCCTCTCTAAGTGTAGTACTGAATTATACAAGAATCTTTTTCTCGTGGGTGAAACCTAAATATAAATACATTCCTAGTATTAATACCACACAGAAAGGTGCCAATGGCAGAGTATTTTCATCCCAAATATTTCTTATGGTAGCAGAAAATAATTTCTGAATATTGCCAAGTACAGGACGTAATTATTGAGACTTTTCGATAAGTAAGCGTCAGGAGATGATGAATATCTGAGGGATATTTTTTTAGTTGTCACTGGCCACAGAGAAATACTCTGGCTGCAGTGGCATATTGTTCCTTGGGGTGTCCAGACCTGCCTTTCCAACATGTATTTTAATAGATCCTAGCTCAGGTCTAGAACTTTGCCTTAGGCTGAAATTTATGATAAACAATTTCAGCCCTGGTGAAGATGTCTAAAATAAAAAAGATATGGTCAAACCATATGAGAATTTAAATTCCACTCACAACATTTTTGCAATGGATCAATAATACATGGTACTATAATCTGCAATATACTTCCCACCAATACAACTAGAGATGTGTCTTAAGAGACTGAATCAAAATGTGCTCACTTTATGTGAAAACACTGCTGCAGAGAGCTACAGACTAGTTCTTCAGATTACTTCATAAGTATTTAACAAAACACAAAGGATTGTGAAAAATCCTGGGCTCCTATATTTTTTTATTAAAAAAAAAATCCTCACATTATCCTAGAGGTAAATGTGTGTAGATTATATATAGGATTTTCTGTGAAATTCTGAGGTGTTTGAAGGATTTTTCCAAAAGAAGGACGAAGAGGTGCAGGTATTTTGTATTCTTTATGAATTGTATTTCATACATAGCCAGTTTTTGCTACTTTTTGTCCTTTCAACTATTCATCAACCTAATCAGACTTGTAAGAACTGTGGCTATAGCAGTATTATTTCGGGTTTGGGTCTTGTTCGTTTTTATCATTTCTCTGGTGGTGTTCAGAACCAGAGCCGTGCTGTGCCTTTCTGCCAGCAGGAGGCACGAGCTGAGCTGGGAACTGCATTAAGTATCAGGGCTTATCTCATTTTACAGGGCGGTCCCTAGGGAAGCTATGACCTCTTCCCATGCCCAAATCTACCAGGTGGTGGATCTTCCCTGGGGATCTCCTTAAATCTGTCAACTCTTCTATAAAACCTCACATTGGGGCAGTATAAAATTCTCCAAAATGCTGGATGGAAGATAAAAGAATTTGAGTGGATGTTCTTCCTTATGGCAGCTCAAAAGGAGAGATGAGGAGAGTGTTTTTACTTCTGCTACCCTCCTGCCTTGGGGGAAAAGGAAACAGAGAGGAAGAATGTGGAGTTGGTCTGCTTGAGATCTTCCTCTCCCCTATCCTCCTTGCTGAAGACTGAAAATTCCAGATCTGCAAGTTCTGCCCTCTAGCAAGGTCCAAAGCCATGGGATCAGTCTAGGTAGGCAAGAACCATTTAGCAATTTAATCTGAGGCAACCTGGCCATCATTTCTCTGCAGGTACCAATACCACCCAGCTTCTTGCTTTTCCTTGCTTTCGACAGTTCAGGTTGAACACAGGTAATGCAAATTCCAATTGAATGCTAAAAAGCATTTGAAAAGTTGTGATTCAAGAGTACATCAAATAGCAAGTCATCAGAAAATTGGTTTTAAGAAAAAAAAAAGCTAATTTCAAAATATTCTGAAAATAGTCTGAAAAAGTCAAATCAGCTTTTAACTACTCGAATTTCACACACATACGTTATTTCTGCCTGTACAATTTCTTACAATATTTTATCCTGGAATTAAACCCAGTGATATTATCTCATTTTCAGTAGAGTCCTGGTGAGAAGCACACGACAAACAGCAGTACCCCCAATCATTTCCAGATACACACTTCATCCATCATAAATATTTAAAATTCAATCATCAATCAAAACAACTGCACACTTCCTTCGAGTGATCAGCTACTAATAGCTTAAGAACTCTGTTTTTAAAAAAAAAACCAAAATCAACAACAACTTAACAAGTAGTTTTTACAGACTTCCCCCTGACTGAGCCCTTCTTTCTGTTTTGCAGAAGGGAGAATCACGGGATAGTTCCATCTTCTAACAATCTCCAAACAGCAGCAAAGGTAGCTTGACATCTGGAACTTCTTTCTAGGGCTTGTTCCCAATTGCAGCTATGCTTTGGAGACAGGATCTGGGTTTTCAACTAGGTACTTGTCTGTAAGAAATGATGCTATGAATGATTCTATGGTTTTTCTTGTCAAGGAACACAAATATTCTCACACAGAACATTTTGTTGTGTATATGTAACCATGAGAGCAGAAAAGCTGAAAAACAGATGTATCCAAAGTAAAAAAAAAACCAAACCCAAACAATTTTTTTTTTACTTTTAGACTGAAAATGGAAAATACATTTTAAAAAAACCCCAAACTCTGCCCATTTGAGTACTTCAAACTCAGTGCAGTTACACTGCAGGAATGAAAGGTTCTTGGCTTTGCTTTTAATTCTAGCTCGCAGTCACTGTTCCTTTAAACCTGAAGCTTATGCCTGGCAAATTTTGAGTGAAGCTCATCAGTGGCAGCAGGATAAAACTGTAGTGATGAGTTCTCGTCTTGGCTCCTTCTTGCCTGGCAGAGTAGAGTGTTGGTTTGTTCTTTTATTTATTACATGTTGGCAATTGCATTTATAAGAAAATAACAGCTGATATTTATGTGATATCTGAATCTATGTAGCTTGTTACAGTCAGATTTCATCTGTTTGTGCATTTATTTAAAATTGTATGTGTGAGGCATCTGATGGTGTGACTGTATCTACACTTGAGTGCATTCCAGGAGGGTTGGGATTATCTCATATCCTGGATGGTGAAGAGACAGAGAGACTCTCCTAGAGTATATGAGGCCTTATCTTTTAGCCATAAGTCCTTAATTTTGCACTGTTCCAATCCAAAGCCTGCATTCAGTCCCAAGATCCTGTAGTTTCCAGGCATATGATGGAGTTAGTGAGGCATAAAGTGAGCTCATGTCCTTATCTTCTGCCTCCTCTCTTGCCAGAGAAGAATTCAGCAAGTTACTGACACTGAGCGAGTCTGTACAAATAAAGATAACTTGATGTTTGCAGTGCAGCAAAGGCTCTTTCCCTGCAGCTGTCTTTCCCCCGTGCCATGGGCACTGTGGATCACCTGTTCCCCTCACACAGGTCCATGCATGGCCCTGTCTGTGCTCCTCACAGGCACAGTGTATTCCAGGAGCTGCCAGATGCCAGGTCCTGGGCAAGACAAACACAATGTGGGTGCTCTTTTGGGAGATAGTCCTGTTTGGAGCCATTCACAAGTACTGGGACTTGCAGAGATTTACTAATCATGCCCTAACAAACATATATATATATATATATATATANGCATTAGCTCTTCGTTCATTCATGAAGTTCTGAAGTTTTGGGAACTTCTCATTTGTGAATTATTAAGAACTAGATCTGCATTTGTTAAATTAAGCTAATCTCTGTTTCCAGTTCCAGAGCATCCAGACCAAGGTGCTGTGAGACACTCTGTGTAGAGGTAGCCTTGAAGGCAGCCCTATTTTATCTGAATCCTTTATACATTGGAATAATACAGGCCATGGAGAGGGGGGACACCGATCCAACCCTCTCAGCACACAGTGGGACTCTGGGAAGTTTGCTTTAAACCCCGGGCAAGTTCTCTGTCCACTGGATGGCACAGACCTACTCCTAAGAATTTGGCAGTTGTTAAAAGAAATGCGTTGGCTCTTCATGTAAGGGCTTTTCTGTCTATGTTGGTGCAACCGTGAAGTGAAATTTAGATTAGATTTTATCTAACTGGCAGGTTGTGAGCCCTGGGAGAGCTGTTTGAATGCTTTGGGACCAGGGTGGAGCCCACCAGTACTGGTGTAAAGTAGCCTTAACTTCTCTGTCCTACATGAACAGTAATGACCTAACTCGGTAAATGACTTCCACGGGTGCTCTTTAAATGTAGCTGATGATGTAGAAAGTGTGAAAAAAATCATAAATAGAATAAAGGGGAGCCTGACACTGGAAGAAAGTCAACTGAAGTCGACTCAGGTATTTCAGGGGTTAAAACATTACAGAGAGGAGTAGCTAAGGTCAAAGAAAGGTGGTCTGAAAGAGGGAAGAGTCCTCCAATTCCTTCCTGATCAACAAAATCCTGATCCTTCTTTACTTGCACAAGGATCTGTATGACTCCTGAACATGCTTGACCTAAGAAGATTTGCAAAAAGCCATGTAGTGCCCTCCATTTTGGCAGAAGGGGCTGCTGGAATAGAAGCCAGGATAGCTGTTACAGCAGGATAACAAAAACCAGTGGCATTCCTTTAAAAAATCAACATTTTTCTTCCTCAGAAATTGAAGCAAAATCCTGTAGCAGTCAAGTTGGTAATATATTTGCTGCCTTGTGTTGCCTATAAAGTAAAATATTTATAACATTTATAATGTATTAGATGAAAATTGTGTGTCAAGTGGCACTGCAGTTTCCACAAGTGCTGACTCCAGTACTTGTCCAATAGGTCTGACTGGCACTCTGGTGGTCCGGTGCAGAAGACAATCTAATTCCCTGTGCGGTGTAGGATTTAATTTTAGACTCCATGCTGCTCTATTCTATACCTTCATACTTTATTTTCATCATCATGTAGATCTCTGTGAAATGGTAGCCACTGGATGGGGGAGGAGCCCTCAGGTACTTGTCCAGATATCATCTACTACAATTCTAGGTAGCACCGTTTGCACATTTTTCTGAAGACACAATGGGGAATGGTCCAAGAGCTTTAGATGTGCCAGAATGTGGATAACTGAGATTTCATATAATTACAAATGTAACATTTCTTCATTTACAATTTCTTTAGCAGAGATTCAAAGGTAGCCGGTAAATTCTCCAGATATAAACCTTCCAGTAATGATAATTTCCACCAATCCTCATCCTTCCTGGTAGAGATACATGGTGCTCAAAATCTCTTACCAGGAACTGGAATTAACATGTCTCTGAACCTCTTCTTGTTTGTCTTGTGGTGCTATGGCAGAAATATTCAGTGGTGAATGTTGACTGTTCTGCCAGCTGGAGGCTGACACTGAACTTCATGGGGATAGAAAATATGGGGGAAGTGGAGGTGCCCAAACGATGAGAGTGCTCATGATGTCCAGCCCCCTGTTCAGTGAGGTTGACAGCTGAATGTGAGACAGAGCTTGCACTACCAAAATTGTTGACTATTTCTCAGCATGCCATCAGCAGAGAGACTTCTATGTATTTTTAATGATGTCTCTCAGCTGTTTTGCATGCAGCTGCTGACACAATGCTTTGGAAAAGGCCATGGGCGCTAACAAGGAGGGATGTGCTCCATGGAAGTGGCTTGGCTTGTAGCAGAATCAGGACCTAGAGCTGGATTATGGATATGTGGTCGGAAGTCCTCGGGCATTCTCCTGTGAGGCACTCTGCTCTCTGTCAGGGGTGTCTTCTGCTGTCCATAAGACAGGCAAAGCATCACTTTGGTTCACCTCTCTAGGTAAGCCTTGGGAGAGTTTTATACCTTCAAAAATGCATATTAAGTTGAATTTGCTTTCTAAATACCATGCATAAGCAGCTCAGTGAATGAGTTTACACTGTGGTTAAACAGTATTTGAAGGGGAAAAGATGCTGAAAACAAAAAATATCCTGTTGAATCTGATCTACTGATGGTAAAATAGTGCTGTCTTATTGGTTCCTCAAGACATTAAATGTAGGTTAAAAATCTTTCACTCTAAAGACTGTGAAATCAGAACTTGTCATATTTATTTTGCAATATTATCTGTTTATTCAGAACAAGATTCTTACATGGAGTATTTGTGAATGTAAATGTTACCTTTAAAAGACACTTCATAATTTGGGTAACTAGTCTGTCTACACAGAGAAAAAATTATCTCATAAATGATCTCCACAGAGATTTAAATGGTAAACTGGTATTTCTGAACTTTAAGACTACAGATTAAGTAAGGAATTCAAGGCTGTGAAATATATTAGATGCATTACACATCTAATTAAAAAATAATAGTGACAAAATATGAAAGGAAAATTGGATCTTAACAATGGGATGTTCCTTGTAGGAGGGAAAAAAATAGCTTTTCCTTTTAGTTGCACAGCATGGTTTCAGACCTGTAAGCCAGACTGCTGAAATACAAATTTAGATACACAGACATTGACAGAGATGACAGATTTTCACATCTGGAAAACTGGATAACAATTCAGTTCATGTAGAAGGATGAAAATTATGCTTTCACTTCTGATGCATGGCATGAACTCTAGATGAGCAGATACAAATTTCAGCTTGTATGAGTTGACTATTAAAAAAAAAAAAATAGAGAAATACCAGCTCAGAGAAACTGCCTTTTGGTGAGTTCTGAAAGAATTCTTATGACATGTTTAGATTTTTTTCCTGTGCTGCTTGCAATGTTGATCATCTCTGGTGGAGTGAGTGATAAAGTACCATCTGACTGAATGCTAATGTTTTCGAGCTATCAAGCAGTAGATTATCCAGTTTGCTGTACACTGTGCACATGTGCACCTGTTAATTTGAAATGCTGATCCACCAGAGAGAATCTAGGCTGCCCAAGGAGTCAGCTCTGACCCATTTATTTGATATATGACTTGGTCTGTCTTTGATATTAGCAAAGAGGTTTTCTATCCACTTGTAGTTTGAGCGATAATAGCTTAAGGCCTGAACACTATCTGTGACTTCCACTCTATTGTGAGAATCTGTATACCACACAAACTCAAAACACAGGGAATGTATAAACTTCAAAGGAAAAAGAAGTAAGAAGATAGGAGAAGCATATTTTCTCCACTCCTCCGAGGTTAGAACAAAAAGCGATCTACTAAAGATGAGCTCACAAAAAATGTCAGACTTCGTATATTTAAAATAGAAAAATGTGACATTTTTCCCAGATTAAAACATGTTAATGGGGAAAAATTGCAGCCATAATAAATATTGTATGAAAAGCTGCCAAGTAACAAAGCCTTGACAAACTCGGGAGAACAAGGAACTTCAGTTGATGCTGCCACTTTATTTTTGCATTATATTCTATCTACTCTTTCTGTGTATGTAGAACTCTTCAATGTCAATAGGAGTTTGGCATAAAGGGCAGATTAATTTAGACATCACATTGATATATGTCTTCTAGAGCAGTGTGTGGCCCCATGGTGCTGTTACCATAAGATACTACAGTCTTTGTGTCTCAAGTAGAACCTATATCCTCTGTGATCCCTACACACATCTTAATAATTTTCAAAGCTTTGTTGTGACTGACAGACCAAAAAGACTGGGGAAAATGCCCTGGCATTTACTGCCAATAACAATTAATCTTTTAAGGAGTAGTTTAAAAGAATGTATCAGTTTTGAAATAAGAAGGTGCTAACAAATAGGAAATGAAGCAATATTATGGAGAGTCATTAAAAGAGGTCAGACTTTGCAGAAAGATTTGAAAAACAAATCCATTGAATTGCATCAATTAAACTTCAACTGTGTCTCCTAAAATCAGTAAATCAGGACTAATGCCTTGGACATTTGTAAGTGGATATGGGTAATTGCTATCCTATACATGGAATGTCTTAGGGGGTTTCACGCTGGTTCCCTTTCCATGGGCACAAGGATGCTATCACTGGTGGAATTCAGCAGGCTGAACACATGGTCTGAAGAGGGAATTTCTAGTCTGCTCATGATTTGGGCATGTGCAGGTTAGTTGAATAACCTGGGGTGTGTGCAGAAAGCAGCCTTGTTAAAGGTTCAAACGGAGATGTTTGCAAGCATCCAGAATGCTCCAGCTGTGGAACTGGGAGGGTCACTCACTGGTTTGTCCACTCTTGCTTGAATGCCTTTTTTCCCAGGTGATGACCCTCTGCCAGGGTGTGACTGTGTGTGTTGGGATGCTTTGTTCAGGTCTGAAAACGTGAAACTTATCTGGGATTTGTTTTCCCTGGCCACAGGAGATGGCAGCTTTACCTCTTTCCTTGTACATCTTCCATACTGGATACAGTCGTGATCCCTCACACCTTACCTGCTCACGTGTCAGTGTTGATCGCCCAGATGTTTCAGCAGCATAAAATTATGCTTTCACTTCTGGTGCATGGCATGGACTCTAAATGAGCAGATACAGATTTCATCTGAAAGAGGCTGTAGGTTCTTCATGTATTCTTCAGGCTGTGCCTCCCCTCTTTCCACAGGTTTCTGGCTTGAAAATTGCTTTGCATTTATTTGTGCAATTGTTCTCTGTAAGTCCAGCAGAACTGTTGTAGAGGCGCCTGTACAAGTTTGTTGAAGAGAAATCCTTGGAAGGATGTTAAACACACAGAAACTGCTCTAGCTCAGGAAACTGCTGAGCTGCAAATACCTGGGGACTCAGCTGCAGTCAGGGCTCCAAAGAAGCAGCATTTATGCCTGTTCTGCATTTCTACTCTGCCCTGGGGACCTGCTTTTGGTCTCTGCTGAAAGCAGGACATTGTGACACTGGCCTTTGGACTGGGTGCGGTTGCCTTATATCAGTTATCTGTGCTGAAGGAATTCCTCTGGCATTCCACCATGTTCCATCCGGTTCCAAGGCCAAACCTGAGGAAGGCAAACCAACTCTTCAAAAGGGAATTTTCAGGAAGACACAAATGTAGCTGTCCAGTTGTAAAAATGACTTGTAAGTTGGACAGAGGCAGTTTTACGATGATTGCAAGAAGCAGTGCTTTGAACCCAAATAAATATAATGCCATCCTTTCTATTGTGTGCCTTATTCTTTTAAAGTGTACTGTGTTATTTTCACCTGAATACTGATTACATTTGCAGTATTTGGTTAAAAGCTCTAAGATACAGCTGTATCTCAGGAAGTTTTCTTTCTCTTCAGTAATTTGCCTTTTGCTTTTCTGGTGTTGTGCTCTAGCCATAAAAGCAAATGAAAAATTTGTAATTCTAAAGCAGTGAAGTACAAAATGCAGTAATCCACTGATTAAAAATAGTAAAGATACGAAGGTTAAGTTTGAAGGGATAAAGAAATGGTGAACAAACAATGAGTACATTAGAGTAGTGCAATAAAATACAGAAATTAAATTTCAGATATATAAAAGGTCAGATGATTTCTCATTTTCTTTTTCTAATGTAGGATAGGGGAGTTGAAGAGCACAAAACAAGTCATATAAAGACTATTTATTCTTCCCAGAAGTGTGTTGGTATCATTCCTCCCAAAGTGTGTGGAAATGTATATATTTTACTGGAGAGACTTACTTTTGTCCTGATACCTGGTAAGGAATGATATCCACAGTGGTCTGAACGGTCCACTGTTTTCTTCTGCACGGTGAACTTGGAATCCACATTTAAGTATTCACTGTCTTTCTGAATTATACGTGTAATAGTCTGCTCAGTGAAATGTAAAGCCATCATAATAGTCTTAAAACCCAAATGATCCAGATTCACCCCAGAATGGCTGACTGAGCAATTGTAATAGCACTGCTTCTGTGTGTGAGGATTAGCTAAATTCTGCTCCTTTTATCCACAAAGCTGGATGAATGTGCAGTGTTGCTGTCCACCGCCTTACTAGAAAGAGATCTGTCTTGCTCTCTGATTCTTATTTCTCTGGTGTACTGACTCATACCCTTCTTAAAATACCTCGTCAAAAACCCAGTGCAGTCCCCAGAGCTGAGTTTCAAAGTGTGTCTGTAAACACAGCCGCGTTTACAACATTGAGAGCCAAATTACTTTCTGTGTGTGACAGATCATTTGCATTATCTAAATAGTGAGTAATTCCTGTGAGCAGGGATTCCGTTTTGATATAGAAAAAGTGTGCAAGTTTCACAGTCCTGTGCTTAGTGATCTTTTGTTTTCGTCTGTTGGCGAATAACATAAAGTGGTGAAGAACAGACCAGAACAAGAAGAATTTACAAAAGAGTTGAAATTCTAAGTACAGGCAACTTTCTCTTTTGTATCTCATTGTGCAGAGTTCAGGTTGTTGCCTAACACAGAAACATTAAAAAGCTATCTATTATGGCTACAAAGGTAAAATGGGGAGGAGGAGAGCAGAGAGAGAGAGAGAGAGAGAGAGAGAAATTATGCAGCACAGGCAGGGGAGCAAAGCCTTTTGATACTGTACTTTCAGACTCAAAACTTAGATTAATGAGGATGGAGCTTCTTAGATTGCTTTGGAGTACTGCACACAAACTTCATCTGAAAGGAAAAGGACACTTTCAATGTAACCTTCACTCCATAATTCTGAACAAGCTGCTTGCTAGTAGTGTAGAAAATTTCAAATGTCTCTAAATATTAGAGCATCAAGCCAAACAAAGAAAGAATGACTTATTAAGGTGTTAGCACAATGTGAGTGACCTTCTTGATGTGACATTTTTTTGGCATAAGAAACACCTCCAGCAGATGTTTAGTAGTTAAAGCTATTTGAGAAGACTTTTCTGCAGAAGTGTGAGCCAGATCATTTAAACAACATACAACAGGCTCTCTACCCACACCGGTAGCAGCAAATTTTTGTGATAAGCATGCATAAGAAAAAGGAGGGGCTTCTTTCTGTCAGAAGTGGAGATGCAGAGCCCTCCTCTCCTGGCTCCCTTGGTGCCTGTATGCTCTAGGGCAAATGTACCTCATTTCTCCTACCTTTAAAGTCGTGGGGTTCTTTGGGTTGTTTTGTTGTTTTTATTTCACATCACGTTGGTTTTAAAATTTATCTGTTGTCTCTGAAATGTTTTGAGCATCCCACTGAAAAATAGGGCCAGTCTTACGTTTGAGGGCAAAAGCAGCCTGTCCTTGTCTGAAGGGCACTCTTGCCCGAAGTGTTACTTTGTGTGCGATGTCAGGAGTATGACACAGCATAACCTTTGTGTTGGCAGAAGGAAACTTGCCACGGGAGGTAGTTTAGAGCTGTGTAGGAAATGTATTCAGCCACGATGATTCCAGATTTGGAAGTATCCCTTGGTGTCTCTGCAGAGGGGAATAATCCTCCCAGTACTGTGCTCAGAGAGTGAGGGAAGACCCGAGCCCCAATGCCTGTGTCAGATCCGTCACTCCCATCCCACTGGCATTCTGCAATGGATGCCAGGCTGCTGGAGACCACGGAGATGCCTTTCACTTTGACCTGAAAATCCACTGTGGACCTAAGAAACCCTTTCTGATTAGCATGTCTTTGAACTCCAAACATTCCTAGGAAAGCTCTCTGGGCTTTGACTGTTCCATTGCATTTGTATTTCCTGATGAGGAAACTAGAACTGATCAGGAATTTTCTGAAAGTCTAGATGTCCTGCATTTTGTGGGAAGGAGGAGAGTGGATACCACTTGAATCCCTTTAGATTGCTGTCCTGATCAGAACATACCTTTAATGAGCAGCTCGCTGCAGTCTGGTGCCTCTGAGGTTTTGCCAGTGCCCTGGAGGCTATGCTGTTGCCTGACGTATTTGCATATGAAAGAATTTCAGTATTTGAGTAACACAGTAGATTTTTCCTCTCTGGCAGGAGAAAGAGCAGAACACAGTTCACAAAATTCCATGCACCGTAGCTATGGTACTTCCTTGAACTGGGTTCCAAGTTCAAAGGCTGTGCTACCAGGGTAAGTACTGGTACAGTCTCATTTCTGCTGTAACTGGCTTGGGCTTTTCCAGAGCCGTGGTATCATTTAACTTTTTGCAGTGTGTTTCTAGGGAGATCTGCTTTGACATGCCTGATTTTCCTAGATTAATTTTATATTGTAGGCTCTAAAGAAGGGGGAGAAGCACCGCTTCTTCAATGAATAATATTTTCAAGAGAAAATTTCAAGTGACATATTCCATTCCTTTTTTTTTTAATGGTGAGTGATAAAATGGCTTCAGAATAGGAGGGGAAAGCAGAGTCTTTTTCTCCATGTGAAAAAGTGAAATGAAAACAAGCTGCAGCACCTGAATATCTCTGCTAAAGAACAAAAATTAATTTCAACTAAAAAGCTTTAAGTAGTGTGGGGAGTACAGTATTATTTATATATAATATAGGGTTTGTTGGTCAAATTGGATGTTATCTATTCCTAGAGAGAGGGACCTCTATTTAAGTAAGGTCACTTGGCAGTAAAGAGCCAATATCAAGGCCTCCTGTAAATCCCTGTTGTTAACAGAGAGCTGCTGTCCTGGGAAACAGAAGACTGCTGTGTGTCTGTCTTGCACGCCCTCTCCTCCTCAGTGTAGCCCCTGTGGGTAAGGTTTGCTGCTTTACCCCTTGATTTCCAAGGGTGCTCTTTGCCCCTCAAACCTCTGCCTGTAGCTGAACAGTCGACTCTTGAAATTGCTTGTGTCTTGTTTGTGAGCCCAAACATGGCCCATGTCAAAATATCTGGTTCATGAGAACCATCAGAAATCTAAAAGGCTCCATCCAAATCATTGGATATTTTCTATTTGAAGATGAGGTGTTTTCTGCTTGAATCCCTCAGCCTGGTAACTGGAAGAGAATTCCTTGAGCCTTACAAACGGAGCCCATTGGCCACACCAGCTTTAGGCTGGGGCTGCAATTGCAGTTACAGAAGTGATTGGGGAAGGAAAGGGGCAGATGAATTGTTACATCTGAAGTGTTGAGACAGAAAAGCACAGACTCGGTCCATGACGAACATTTTAAAGAATGTTACTCTCAGTATTCAATTCACCTGACAAGTGCCCTGATTGATCTGTTCTTGGCATGGAGTACTGGAACTGAATGAAGCCTCAGACTCTGAGATGCCTCCCAACACTTGCAGTCATGTTGATATCGTTAAGTGTTCTTAGTTTCCTGAATGGTGCACTTGTTCTTTAATGCTCTTAATTGAAAAGTTTCCCAAAGCATTTTGTGTGGCAAAGTGGCAGGCATTATTCTTACAGCTTTCCTCTTTAAAGTGTTAAGATTATTTTTATTTTGCTAGAGGAAAAGCTTGAAGTGCAGGAGCAGGAGAGTGATGAAAGAAACTTGTGGCAGAGACGGAAATGGAGATTGTAGTCCATGAAATCACTAATGTTGAATGAGTAAAAACTGTCAGTGATGCTCTGGCTGCTTTAGCAGTGTGTGTGACTGTCCATTACTGAAGCTGCTCTCTGCTCACCCCTGGCTGAAGGCTGTCTTAGGCCAGGTGAATGTACTTCTGAATGTACCTTACTTCAGATTTTTTTCCCAGCAGTGTATCTCAGCCTGTTGGAATTTTGTGAAGTTTTTTGGCCATCACCCTCTAGAAATAAGCTGTACAACCTAATAGTAAATCAAAAAGAAAATTACTCTCCTCTAACTGTTTTGGGGAAATGTGTTTCTAACCAGAAGTCTTCTCACCAGATTTCTGTTTACTGTTGTCAAAATAGTCATGTCTCCCTGCATTTAGGTTGTCTGAGGATTAAACCTCCGACTCTTTCAGCTCCATATATGGTGCGGATTTTTTCAATGCTTCTGATCATTCTTAGGGTTTGCCACTCATAAAGCACTCCATCATGTTTTCCTACTTCTTTTCAAAGTCAAAAAACCCCAATCCAATAAAGGAGATTAGATTTCTGAATTACATACATGGAATCAAAATTACTTTCCTAATTTATTTTCTGTATAATGTATTTTGCATCTTAGGGTTTTTATTATCTTTTGTTTGGGATTGTTTCTTCATTCAGTTGTCTGCAATGATGTACATGTCTGTCATGATGTAATGCAGAGCCTGTAAGATGCTGCTGTGATTCAGATTATTCCTTCCAGTGCAGAGTATTTGGCATTTAATTGCGTTTGGATCTCACGTTTGACAATGTTGCTTGCTCACCAGGCTCCCTCTTAAGAGCTTCATACTCTTCCTGTCATGATTAACCTGAATAATTTCATGTAATCTGCGTATTTTGTAACTCCATTCACCTTTGACGTAGCAGAGGGAATCTGGGTAGGAGCAGAATATTTCAACATGTTGGAAACCACCTTAGGAACTGAGTTATCAAGTTAGTGCTGCTTAGCTGTATATGGAGGAGAAGATTCTTTCCTGTAATTTGAATTTGAAGTTAAACCCAGGATATAAGATTTCAGTGTTCAAATGCCGTTGCTGACATGCAAAGAAGATTTGGGGACCATAACGGCAGCTTTTCTGTTCTTTCTATGTTTTTTTATAGATTAGATTTTTAAAGAAGTGATTCAAGGTGTCACGAACACTGACACTGTTGTGTAAGAATTCCATGTTCAGGTCATTAAGAGGGAGGCTGTGTTATTGTTTTGTTTGTAAATGATGCTGCTGCATTGCTCATTTCCTGCTTTCCTGTTGTTCTTCTGAGACTCTTTTTCAGTTTGTGAACACTCTGTGGTATATTTAAACTGGTGCAAGTAAAGGAATTGGATTGGTGAGAATTATTTAAAACTCTTCATCTTTCCAGCTGAAGTTCAGTACAAGAAGTGTTTAAGATCATATTATCAAAATGTCAAACAATCAAAGCTACTTAAAAGCCCTGATCTGGCTCTCAGGGAAATCAAGAGAAGCCTCATTGACTGGAAGTCAGTGGTTATTTGTAAGCTAGAGAAACAACAAGTTTTAAAAGATTTGCAAACAAAATAAATAATTTTATAACATCTTAATTCAAAGTTTTTCTACCTAAAAGCATTGACCTGTCTTTGATTCCCTGTGTTGTTCCATATGTTTTAGTTTTGTATATGAAGTAAACTTTGGTATCAGGGCATTTAGTAATGAAGACCCTGTTACTCAGAGGTACACCCAATTCTGCAGAAAACAAAGACCAATGATTCATTTTAATGCTCTTTGTATTATAAACTTCAAGGATGATGTTTGTGGCCCCAGCTGGGGGAAAGAGGGAAAAAGTACAACTGTGTTCAGATTTTACTGAATTTGAAAGTGTAACTTCGTCCTGTGGATCACTCCATATTTTGTGTATTTCATCTATTAGTCTAATAATTACTGAATAGTGTCTTTAATGGCTGAAAGAGATAATTAGAGAGCATGAGAGGAAAGTGTTATTATAGAAACATGAACTCTGTGTAACAGTCACATACATTAAACAGGGCTAATGCCTGGCTTTACCTTTTTCCCTGAAATAGATTGTCTTAAAATTCCTCTTACAGTGGTTGCAAGGATTCATGTATATCCTTCATGGCCACAGAACAAAATATTTGCTTTTAAAGCTTGACTGTACAACCAAGCCATGTCCCTATTCATAAAAAAAGAGCATGTACCTTGCCAGATGTAAGGGAAAGAGGAAAGGAAAGAGTGTGTCTGCATCTATTGAGACACTCCTCACATTCAGATTATATGATTATTGCATACTTTAAAAATGCAAGATTTGCAGAAGGCTTATCTTTTATTAGAGCAGCAAGCATAGCTGGAAGAGGAAAGGGGCTTTTGTGACAAAACCTTTTAGGTGTCAAACTTTTCTAGTTGGTCTAGTAGAAGATCCTACCTCTGCCTGTGTTATTGCTGTGTATTGCTAAGGAAAAAATACCAATATGTTACTGGACTTCAGGGCTGGAGAGGAGCTGCTTTTGCTTTGTGTCACTGACCACAGAGATCTGCTAGGGGCAAATGCAGGTTACATTGCCTCCATTCAGTAAATACAATGAATAAAATAGTTCAGTCAGCTATTCACTGAAATGTTCAAAATGGAAATATATGGAGAAGGATCCCATGTGAACAGCTGTGGTATATGTGGTGAGTTTATCACCTTGCACTCTGCTTTTTGCAAGCCATGAACAACATAAAATCCTGGAGGAAGTCAACACCCGAATGGCGAAAGTATTGGTTTCAACAGAGCTGTGGGAAGCCAAAGCAGCATGGATCTTTGTGAATGGCACAGGTGCTGTGTCTGTTGGTTAAAAGTACTGAAAGAGCAGCTATTCCCTATATTCATCATATATAGTACCCAATTTCTTCCACCTGTCTTACAGCTTCCACAGGCTTTGCCAAGCAGCATCGTTCAGGTTTGCCTGTGCTGCTTTGGAGGTGTGGAGTGTCTGTCAGGACAGTTCCTTCCTTACATCTGTGTGACACCTGGATCTAAAATCCTGAACTTGTCATTCCATACACAGCCAGCAGGTCACCCAGCCGTGACAGTGTGAGTGTGGCTCAGGCTCTCCCTCTGCTCTTCCCCTCTTCCCTCTCCTCCCTCTTCCAGATCATCTCCCTCTGCGCTCTCCCTCCCTGCCCCGCCCTGCTTCCCTCTCCCAGTTGCTTTCCTCAGGACGTTGAATGAAATACTGTAGTCTAAAAAGCTTGAGTGAGTTGTGAAAAGCTTTTTATTACCTGCCAGAAGTCACTTGTCTTTGCAACTCTTGCAAGCTCTTCTGGTTATTTTTACTTGCAGAGTGTTTTTCCCCCCATTCTTCAGCTGCTGGGCAAGATGGCGTTCATTTGGCTTCAGTTCTGACAAAAGATAAATGAGCTTTGGGCCCTCAGTGATTCACTCTGGCTGCCAGAGGGTTCCAAAATAGCAAACTATTTTTCATAACTGCAATGTGATATGAAGTGAGTTGCAGCAGGTGCTCTAACATATACTACAGCCGTCTGCAGAGTGGGGAATTCATTAAAGTTTCCTCATTTGTCCAAAAAAGTCACCTTTCTGAGTGGCTAGCATTCTGTCTTTGCCAGCTGAAGGTACACTCTCCTGAAGCCAGAAGGAGAGAGGGGTTTTTGGTTGTGTAGGAAGTACATATTGAAATGGACCTGTGAAGTTAATTTGTTCATCTTGTGAAGAATCATTCTCACTTAGTAGATCCATCATTTACTTTTCCATTCAGTGTAATTTGATTTGCTGTTTCTCTCAGGGATGCAGACAGCATGGATGCATGATTTTTTGGCCTTTATCTTATTTGTAATTGCATTTCGATGTCTCTCACTTTATAGATTTGCTGCAAGTAGAAATTTTAATTGTAGTTCAGGAAAACAATCAAGCAACGGACGGTGTGCTCTTGATAGAAAGCTTCCTTCCTTGGACTCATAGGGGAGAAATCAAAGGTGCCAGCTAACCTGATAATTCAATGTGCTCATTCAATTTTTGTTTAAAGATCTGTATGTTCTTGTAGAAAATGAGAATAAATGCTCAAAGGAATCAAAGCATGTCAGAGCCATGCAAACAAAGCCCACAGAGGAATTTAGAGGAATGGGCTGTCTTAAAGGCCAAGCACAGATCTTGCACAGGTCCCTACCTGCAATCCCACTGACATAAACAGAATACCATGTAACCACTCAGGTCCTGCAGAATCAGCTCTTGAAGAATTTATGCCCATATAATTGCTCAGACATGGAAAATGTAATAAATATTAATGTCATTCTCAAGGAACAGTTTCCAAAGAAGAAATGCACAGATAAATTTAAACTTATGCATATTTTAATCCATAAAATATAGATTTTTTTTAAAGTGCTGGAGTATTTAAAGTTTATATATAGCCAGTATTCAGTACAAATGTTTTCATACTCAGTAAGATTTATGTGGCCATGTATTGTACCTAGAGGTCCAGCACACAGCATCATGTTTACAAGCACATCTTAAGCAATACACATCTTTCTTCCCTGAAATATGTAGCACCCAAATAAGTAAATGTTGTCAGTGATGTAGAGGCCCCCCTTGCGTTGCAAATACCAGCATTGCAGCTTCTCTTACGGTTTGTGGTTCTGTTTCTGCTGCCTGGCAGGAAGTCAGTGATCCCAAGGACATTACCAAAACTCACCTCGTAAAACCTTAATAAAAAGTATCCCCTCTGATGCAGTAGGGTCGGTAATGGATGGCTACACCTCCCCCCATGGGCTGAGTTCCCAGAGCGTGATTCATTCTTTCTGTAGGGTTTGTAGTATGATTTTTCACTGCAAAATTTCAGCTCAGTGGTTTTTTACTGCTGAGGAGCAATGTAGAAAAGAAGAGGCTACAGACTAAGTGGCAGGGAAACTGAATGTTGTACAGACTGTTTGTAATATCTGTTGCCATCCTCAGCCTCCAATGGAGCTAGAAAGGAAATCTCTGTTACAGATTCATCACTCCTGCCCTTTCAAGGAAAAGCTATACAATCAACCTTCATAAATCCCCAAAAGCTAGAAGGAAAGCCAGAAGAAAAGCCTTGATTTCCCTATTATGATTAGTATAAAACAAATTTTAAAAGCATGCTGGAAAGGAGTGGTGGTCAAGACTAATGTCTTCAGGCTTCTAGCACATAATATAAATCAAAAGAAAAAAAAGGTTGGAAAAGCAATAAAGCAAAGCAATTGTATTAATGAAGTGATCTGTGCTCCAGTGTTTATTCAATGTTAGAGTTTCTTACAGCAGCACAGTTTGTTACTCACTGGTTGTATTTGATTCCTGTCCATTTTGTACCCTCCTTTTCCTGCACTGATAATGCTGTACTTCTCCTGAGACTCACAAGGCAGAATTTGTCCTTTGGTAGATAAGAGAGAGAAAGGGAGAACAATAAAAATAATCTTTGGTTTCATCTTTTCCAATTTATCCCTGGATCTGGATAGAAGCTGGATGTACAGTGCGTGGTCTAGACCAGCTTCCAAACAGTACAAGGATTTAGGCTTCTTGGGTAAGGAAGAAATCTTGGCTTTTGTGGAAATGCCATTCTTAACCAATTTCACAAAGAACAGAATGGTGAGCTCATCTTTTGAGTCAGAATTCTCAAGCTAACTGCTCTTCAGGTCTCCCCCAGCACACTTTTTGCATCTAATATGAAGTGTAGAAACACATATTTCACACGATATCCATAAGTGTTTTGACAGATGAGATCTGGCAAATTCTTTCTGCGCTGATTTGCAATGTTAATTAGAACAGGAAAAAAACCAACCCCAAAACTTTGGCTTCTGTGCTGAAGCAACAAGTCAGAATTCCAGTGCATGGTTGATGTTTGCAGCCTTGCTGGAAGCAGAGGGCGGTGTCTGAGTCCTGCTGAACTCCTCCCAGCAGCAGTGCCTTTTGAGCTCTGGGTCAGCTGGGGCAGGAGTCTGTGGCACTGCGGGATTATATTTTTAGATGAATTTCTGCCTGGCAGTTTCTTGTGCTTTACGAGTGGATATATCAGAAATGCCTGGTAGCATTTTGTACAGTACTGCGTGTGGAAAGCAGGAATAAAAGAATATTAAGCTCTTAAACCATTTATTCATTTGAATATTAATGAGTACTAGAATTAGAGATGCCCAGGTGCTTGTTCTTCAACCCAGATATATTTATTATGTGCTGTTTTACTTCCATAGTAATTTTGTATAATATTACATGCATATATAAACTTGATGCAAGCTGCAAAAAAAAAAACCTCAAACAAAATATGTGTGGATGTTTTCTTTTTTTGGGGGCATTGACAGCTAAATTCTGAGTTGAAATGTCTAAATTAAATAGACCACATTCCTATTTGCAAGATCAGATGTAGGATATTGTATCTGTAATTTCAGAAAAGAACTATTTGCAAACAACCCATAGAACAAAAATTACTATAAAAACCAGTGATTTTAGATTTTTGTTTTCTTTTCATGTAGCGGTTGAAACTTTTAAGAAAACCAACATAACCTTTAAAGTAATAACTTTTTCAGTATTATGTAATTTAACTTTTTTTACATTTCAATATTGTTTGGTATTTTAAGACTGATACAGTGGTTAAACTGCTCATGAAAAGACATTGTTGTGTTGAGTGATTGCTGTAGCTGAATTCCCACCAGTGAGTGTAAAGAGTGCAGATTTCTCTTCTTACCATGCAATGTCTGAAATCTGCTCAGCTCCAAGCTGTCAGGTTTTCAGAAGGAAAAGGACAAGAGTCATTACCATTGCCACAGTGGTGATTGCCTTGAAAAATTCGTGGAAAATATGTGTGGTAAGGTTTGTTTCTGTGTTTGTTTTTAGTCAGATTGATTTATTTGAGAGGCAATATTGATAAATTATGAGCTTGATAAGGCCCTAAAGCAGCCCCATTAAACTGGCACTGTAAGGTGGTGGTAGAAATGTGAGACACAAAGATCTGAACAGAGGGAATGAGGTTTTTTCAGGAAATAAGGGGTTTCTTAGCTAGCAAATTCATCCTAGGTTTAACAAGACAGTAGTTTTCCAGCTGGTCATCTCAGCTCTTGTCATCCATGTATCCTTATCTAGACCCTGACAAACTGCTGCAGTTCCTAAAAGGGTGCCTGACACACGCACTGAGATTGTTTCCTGCTTCCTTTTCTCCTGCTTCTGGTATCCCTCATTCTTGTCAGAGAGGGAGCCCTACTCTGATTCACCTCCAAGCAAGGAAATGTCTGTATGTATAAATCATTTGTCCTTTTTCTTTTTTTTACATTTGGTTGGTACTTTCCAGTCAAGAACTGAATCCTTTGTTATGTGTGTAAAAGAAAAAGCTTTGGAAAGTTTGTGTATCCATTTTGCTGGCTTGGTATCCCTGATCCCATTGTACTTTGGGGTGCTCATTTCCACAGAGAAATGTGGAAGGGACTGTAGAGGCCACCTTCTTCTTCTGGTATGGGAGGTGCAGACATGTGGATCCCTGGGAAAACAGTCTCCTTCTAGGATCAAACATTTGAATAGCACACTTTGTAATATTTAGCAAAATGCCAGGGCAGATCTGATGCAATGCCACGTAGCCTGTCTTTGGAGGCTGTGGTACAGAATCTGGTTTTTGGGTTTGAAAGTCAGTTGTTCACCACTGTACCCCTGTTAGCAACATTTTCCACCTGTTTCTCTGTCTATAGCCTTTCAGAGCAACATATATCATGGTCTTATTTATTATTTGAAAGTAAGAGCCGCATCATTTTCTGCACCCAGTTGTGTTCTTAGATTGGAAACAATGCCACCTGCAGCTCTAAATACCATCCTTTCTCATTATAACAACATCCTTAAATCCCAGTCATTTTAGGTGTTATCAAAAGACGTTACCTAGAGATGCCTGCTGTAGTTAATGTTGTATCAGCATTTTTATTTTAAAGACCTTTTTCTCAGGCCTATAAATAGGCCATAAAATCTTAGGTGAGGCAGCTGCTTTATATAGGAAAATTTTGAACTGTTGGTGAAGTCTGACGTTAAAGGAACTCTGTCAAGCATTACTAAACTATCGATAAATACATCTCTTATCAATTGTTGTAAATATAATTGAATGTTGAGATTTGGAGGATGTTAATGTTAAGCAATCTCCTGTGCTGCTGGAAATCTAACAACAGAGTGGTGTTCAGGCTGTCTGAGCTGACTTTTGCCTACCACAAAGAGAGATGCACTAAGACACAGGGTAAGAGGAACAAATCTCCAGGAGGCATAAAGCAGATCTGTGAGATGTAGTCTAGGCTTAATTTTTGTGAATCAAACTGGAAAAGGATGCAATTCAAACCTAAACTGATTTGTTTGATTCGCCTCTGTTTTTAATTGAACACTAAACAAATGAGTTGTTAATGACATTTGACTCAGATAAGAAAGGTGTTTGACAAGCAGGCAGAAAGGCCATTAAAATAATTTAAGTCCTTTCCAGAGGCTTTGTAGGCAATTGTCCTTCAGCTGTGGCATTGGCAGACAAGCCTGACATCTGCAAGTGTGTATTTGCTGCGTATACAGATCCCTAGGAGCTGCAGATGTGCTTCAGTTCACCTGTTTTTCAAAACTAAGGCTCAACCCCCCCTCTGTTCAGGATATTCTAGTACTCCTGGTTTTTAGATTTTGCTTACTAATTTGTGTTATCTGACAAACTTAGGTTGAACCACCTTCAGGTCTTCTTAAAATGTCGTCCTGAGAAATTGCACAGTAACTGATGGATAACTCAGTGCTCACTGGATTAGAGCATTCAGGAAGAGAGGATTTCTGCCAAACACGTACTTCTAAATCCTCAGTTTTGCCATGAATTCCATGACTATGTCCACATTTCTGTACTTTTAAAAGGTAGAGTTCCATGGCACATGCTGCTTTTCTGCTGGACGATTGGGACTATTCAACAAAGCAGGAGAACTTGTCTGTTACATAGGACCCTCCTTAGGTGTTGACATCTGTGTCTCTGGCTGGCACTGCAATGAATTCTTTTGGAGGGGATACCCTGAACCTAGAGCCAAAATGTTGTGGAGCAGCAGGTCTAATCTTAGGTATTACTCTGGAAGCTCTTTTCTGTTGGCTATCCTGCGATTTTGGAGATTGCACCTTCAGTTAGAATCTGCTCTCACACTGCTTGAATTGTAAGATACTTTTGTTCCACCAGAGTTATTTCTGTAGGGCAGCAAGGGGCTGTGCATTCCCTGAGAAAGCCTTTTACCATGAAAGACATCCTACACAGAGGCCTCTGATGTCCTGTCTCAGGAAGAAGGCTGTCTTTTCAGGCTTTTCTGCCTCATCAATCTGCATTGTCTAACCTGCTACACCCAGACCTGAGCTCCTAATGTTTTCCAAAAAGTGAATGAAAGGATGAGGCCACCGTTGGTCCTGTCAGCTCTACTTTGTAAAGGGCAATTAGATGACAAACCAATTAGTTTGGGAAATATATTGAATGCAATTATAATGTAGTTATACGTTGATAGGCACATCTCCATTGTATCTACTGCATCAATGCAGTGTCAGAGAGCAAGAGTTGCCCCCATTTTATGTTTTGAATACAATTTGGGTGTTACAAAAAGCTTTTATGCAATTCATTTTGTTCACAGTAGAAATGTGGTTTCAACAGAAATAAAAACCCATCTTTGGTCAGCAGAATGATCCTATTCAGATGAAAGTGTTGTTCCTCAAGAATGAATTGTGTGACAAAGCTAATATTACTTTTTGGCTTTATATTAAAGTCATCTCCAGAGCATGAGCACATCCTAGTATGAATACGTGTTCTGAACTTCTTTCTCTATACATTCTAGTAAGAAATGAGACCTATGCATTGCAGAGAGAGACATACACAGCAGAGTAATATAATGCCATCCTTCCGTCCTCAGCTACAGCAACTATACTTAACCCCCAATACAAAGCAAATTACAGAGTCCAGTGAATTAGAGATCACTACGGGTCAAAGAGAAATTGCTTTAATATCATGATGGTTCTCTTTGTTCTCAACAGATGACACATTAAAATAAGAAACGGAAAGGCTGCTGTGAGCTGGTTTCCAGCCATGAAATACTCTTCCGTGGAATCCCATCGTTATGCCTGTTAGAAATACTGTTTTTTCTCAGCTACAGTGACATAAGGAAAAGGCCTTGCAGAAGATTCCCAAGGATCTGGGTCCTGTTCCATTGTTTCACCAGTGACCTAATATGTGAAAATCCAGACCCCAGAGACATTTGTGCTCTCTGCATCTCTCTTTATCTTCTCATTCTGTCTGGCTAGTGCCCGTGTCAAAAACCACCATGGTGTTTGTGCATTGTACTGGAAAAATCATACGTGCTCCTGTAAAATTACTTTTCCACATTAAAAAGCTTTGTTTCTACCCAGATATTATACAGCTGTGAATATGCATTTGTTCTGTTGCCAGCTTCTGGAATAATGTGGTCCCCAAATTATGAGAAATGAACTCAGGTGTGCAGCCTTTCTGAGGGCTCTTGGGGCTTCTTCAGCAGTTTTCCTTAGCTGGTCCTGTGGCTCGCACAGGTTAGCAGGCACACACATGGACACGCCAGATTCTGTTTGCTCGTCCTGGAAACTGTCTCAGTTACAAATCACATCCATAATCCTCTGAATCAAGGGAGAAACGAACCACTTGAGGAGTCTGAAACTATGGGTACTGACTTGTGTCTTGTATTTGAAGCATTTTAAGGGAGCCTCATCTTCAAAACCTGCTGAACCTGAAAAGACTGCTCCATATGTACAGATATGCATGCTCAAGCTGCAGGGATACTGATGCTTGTCTGCTCTCTGGGGACTTCTAAAAGTTGAAATGTAAAGGGCTTGCAAATTAGTTAAAAGGATGCTATTCTCTTCCTGCTCACTTCTCAGTGAACAACAAAACAGAGGAAACTGAGATTTGCTATATCTATTCTCAATCCCATGTTCTTTTTGTATTGTACTCACTTCCAAAGTCCAATCCAGCACTGTATAGTAACCTGGTAGCTTTTGGAATATTGGTCCTAAAATACTCTCCCTTAAACCTAAAAACACTCTGAATGATTTAAAGTGGCACATAACATGTCAAACAAATACACAGTGTCGTTTATTTTTGTGTTCCTTTCTTTTTTTTTTCAAATCCTGTCTTCTCTTGAGGCTTTATATTCCTGAGAAAATAGTTTTTACCATCCCTCTATACTGTAGGAAGTACAAAGACATTTTTCTGATTAGCTGTGCATGGTGGTGATGAGTTAAGCTCAGTAAGAAGTATGCTAGAAAATACAGACTCCTACATGTGTGTGTACTTATGCTGCTCTGGTTTCAGATGGACTCTCACACTCTCTGTCCTTGTCTTTCTGCCTTCCTCTCCGTCTCAGTGAGTGTTAGATTATGTGAGCAGACTCTAAATTCAAGTGAAAGTGCTATTACAAAGTATGCTGAGCAAGAAGACAAAAAGCAGAACACTTGGCTCTGTTGACGTTTTGATCTCTTACTTTATGCTATCTTTTTAAAGAAAAAAGTGCAAATATCTGTTTGATTAAAAACATATTCTCTCCTTTGACAAATAATAGTTCAAGGGTTCGTCTTCTGAGTTTATTTTCTGAGCCTAGTTTCAGATCAAATTACGGTGAGTTGGACCGAAGAACATGAGGCTGTGAGGTTTTCAGATAACCTGAAGGGTCTGAGAGCAGGTCTTCTCCCAGCATAAGGTGTGGCACAAATGGCTCAATGCAGCACAAGGGAGTGCTTTGTTTTCTGCCTCTCTTCAAACCATGCCATGCAAGCTGCTTCCAGAAATAGGGACTGAGACTGGATGGTTTGTCTGCTTCAGTGTAGCAAACCCTGCAACTCCATACAGAAGTGGTAGATCTGTTTGTTTTTTCCCTTTCTCTCTGCAAATACTCACTGTGGTGACATTGACTTACTTTGAACTGTTCCTCTGCAAAGTAGTTTTGCAAAAGAAACATCAGTGAGGCCTACATTCTTGCCTATATAAGTTTTTGCATGTATTTTGCCACTTGAGTCCTTAAACTTGGTTAAAAAGATTTCTGTAAGACCCTGAGTTTTGCAAAAGAATTGACCTTCTGAAAGGAGCTGCTGCTTGGTTCATGCACTAAATGTTTTTGCAGTGCAAATGTTGCTCTCATTTCTACCTGTGCCACCCTGTGACTTTCCCAGAGGTTGCACAGGTGTAAGTGGTGTCAGAGTTTGAAGCCCACGGGGCTGCACAGCTGCTCCAAGGACCTGAACCTGGCAGTGCTGGCAGTGCCTTTTTGCTCCGCGGTGCTGCGTGGCCAATGCAAGCCTCTGACTGAACAGGGACTGGGTCCCTGAGCAGCTCCTGAGATGCTGTAGCACAGGATTGTTCTCTGGTGACATGTGAACCCAAGGATATAGATAACTCCCTCAGAATCATCTTGAACCTGTAGCACAGTAATGATGAAAGGCAGATTAAATCCTAACGTAAGGAGAGATGAGACTGAAAATCCATGCAGAGATGATCTGTTGAGTAAGAAGGTACCATCTTCACAGTGTCACATCTCAAGGGTAGAACTGCATGTTAAATATCTTAAAAGCTACAGGAAAACACCACCTGGATATGTAACAAACTGACAGGTTTATTCTGGGATGACAGTAGTTTGGATATAGAATCTTCCTGGATCTTTGTGATGTTTTCTTTAATCATTCTTCCACAGCTTTCCTGGTAATCTGGGCAAATCTGTAAGAAGGTCTTCGTTTGGTTCTATTGGATTTTTTTCTCCCAAACGGAGAAAGTTCTAATATTTTTCCATTGGCTTTTAAAGGTGTTTTTAATTTGCTTCTTTGGCAGTAAAAATCCATTTTTACAGCCACAGGCGAAGCAAAAATTTCTGATATATTTCTGGCCAGTGTTCTTCTCTGGGATTTTCCTTTGAGGTGGCCTCATCATGCCCTGGTATGGAACTCATTAGCTGGGAGCTTTTCTGGTGTGAGATGGCAGAGGAGAGGGAATGTATTAACTAGCCCTAATGACTGGGCTGTCAGGGAAGGCTACTGTCCACAGTGATTGACAGGTAGAATCAAGTCTAGATAATTCATTCTCCCAAAGTAGAAATAAAATAAAAAGGGTTGAAGGCTTTCTTGGAAAAAAAAATATTCTAAAGATCTCTCTCTCTCTCTCTTTTCTTTTTTCTCATATCTCTGAGTTTGCAGTCTCAGAACAGTGAGCAGCAGCAAATTAGTAGTTTCTGGATGTTTCCTTGGTCTGGGGAGTTTTTCTCTTTATATTTACTTCATTTTTTTCATGTAATTTGTACTTTTTCCAAACACTTGCTTCTTGAGTTTATGTAGTTAAGTACAAGGATTTTCTGTAAATGGAAGCATGCTGCTCTCCATCTTGTATTGCTGGAAAAAAGGAGAGAGAGAGGAAACCCAGACCTGCCTGTCATCCTCAGAGATAAAGACAAGAAGAAGCAGCTCTGTGCATTTGCAGCTCTTGCTTCAGCTCCAAGGCTGGTCTGTGCACTCGAACAGCTGGTGGAGATGGAAGAAGCAGGAGGGGCAGCCATCCACCATCCCAGCTCATCTGGGGCTCACAGGCACACATTTGGTGATGTGGCTCTGAGTATTTCAACCATTGCTCTGTTTCTAGAGAGATTTTAAAAATTAATGTAAGGTATTGGCCACTAATTTGCAGGATTTTTGCAGGTTTTCAGAAGCAGGAACCTCAAACTTGTAAGTGATGAGTAAGGGCCTTTCAGTGTATGCAGCAGTTCCCATGGAGTCAGCTGAAATCGGTGGGAACAGCCAGGCCCTCAGCAGTTTGGTAAATGAGGGCCATTACTTAAGGTAGGCTAGCAGTGTATTTAGAAGTGAGCCTGAGGGAAATCTGTTTCCCTTCCTTTTAATGATCCCTGTTCATCTACAGAGAAATGCAACCCTATTTCTGTAGAGAAGGGGAAGCATAAATGCAAAAACTTTCCCAAAGTAATTTTTATTTTTATTCCTACTTTTTCAGTTAAGGCTTTAAAAGGAGGTCTTCATGCATTTGAAAAAGAGGGAGGGTAGCATGTCTGTAATTATTCACTAATAAGCAGTGTTAAAATAGTAGGATCTCTTCTCTCCATCTCCTGTTTTGTGGTATGGGCTTGTTTCTTCCTGTAGGTTCCACCAAGAACCTGTGCTGTAGAGCAGGGTCTTCAGAGCATGCAGGGTATTCTCCAAGAGGTACAGAATTTCTGTCATGTGCCTCTGAATGTTCATATTGACAGTGGAGAATCTCAGGTAAGTGAATGGGATCCTGAGGCTGTGTAGAGCATTAAGGGCAGGCACTTCTTGGCTACTGCCTCTCCCTTTGGCAATTCTTCTGTTTCCAGGCAACTGGAAACCAGGCTCGATGGCCTTGGGGTGAGGAGGCAAAAGGCAAGGCTTGGAACTGATCCCATCCAGGCTGTTCACCTGTACAGCCACTGCCAATTTTGTGTGGTTTGAGGTGAAGCACATTCTGTAACCTCCATGTCCTCATGTTATGAGGCCAAGCTTCTAACTGGACCTCTGGCTGTTGTGGTGCTGTGTGCCTGGGAAGGATGTGGGAATTGGAGATGATACACACCTGCTGCTCAAGTGAGCCCCCTTGACCAGAGAGGGAACCTTTGCGTTTATGGAAGAGGATTCAAGTTTAGGAGTGGTCCCATCTCTGTTAGCACAGTAATACCCACCAGCTTCATTTAAAACACTTACTTAAGTATTTTTCTGGCTTAGGACTACATATCATTGAAGTTACAAGGTTTTTGGAGGGGCTAACGCTGTTCTGTGAAGTCTTTGGAAAACTATTTTGTGAATAGACATTATAAGTATCTTTAAAAAGTGTCAGAGTAGGAGAGCATCTGTCTACAACCTTGGTGCTGGGAAGGAAATAAGATAGGATCAGATCAACACAGCCTAGGTTTGTTTCCTCCCACACCTGCTTTATCTAAGATTATCAAAGCCAACAGCAATGATACCTCTTCAGTTACTGTCACTAGGAAAGACTAGCGGATACATTCCAGCTGTTTGGCCTCAGATTTCACCGTCTCTGCTGGAATACAGCAGTGATCTAAAACCCTGAGACAAGACAGAAGGGCTTCTCAGCTGTCTGAGACAAGTTGGCACAAAATAAAATATTGTGGACCTCCTCGCTGAGAATGTAGTAGCCAAAACTACAGAGTGGCTGCTGCAAGATGGAGTGGGAAGGTAATGAAATGCAGCCGGAGGTAGCTGTAGCATAGCATATAAATTGACTTAAAACAGGGGGGAAGGATTGAAGGACTTTCCCAGAGTGAATGATTTCGTAGATTATTGATTTGGGCAGCAGTTTATTTAAACATTAAAACTCTGAATGAAGCAAGTTACCCTGAAGAAAAATGTGTCAGGTACAGAACTTGTTACAGCTAACTGGTTAGCCTCTGAGGACTTTGTAAACTGTCCAGATATATTTATTATAGAAAATATTTTCTTGAGGAAAAAATAGACTGTTTCCCCCTCCAGAGTATGCTGTGGTATTTTCTGATGTGAATGCTTGAATTCTGTGGTCTGTTACCATTAACAGTTACTGTATGTCTGTGCTCAAGAATTTTTAACAACCTCTCTCTGTTTCCCAGGGAAGGAGAATAAAAAATAACAACTTAAGGGAAAGAAAAATTGCTGCAACAGTTATATCATTACCCATCCAGGTGTATGATTACACTTAGTGCTCTCTCTGTGAAGTGCCCCACAGCAATATAGAGGCACTTAGAAGGAACCTGTCATTCAGCAATGGAAGGGGGCTTCAGGACAAGGAATGACAGTGCATGTTCCTGCACTCCTCATGGCTCTTGGAAATCTGCAGATAATAAATGCCTCCGACTTACAGGTTTACTGCCAAACAAGATCGGGAAAATAGAAGTAAGACATTTAGTAGTGGGAGAGGCTATGGAGAATACTTATTCTGGACTTACTAAAGACCAAATCTTCAGTCCTTTACAAAGCAAAAGGAAGGGATGTAGGAGAAACAAGAGAAACAGGCTCCCTCCACCCTGATGTCTTGTCAAGGGTAAGACTCCCTCCACCCTGGCTTGTCCACAGGCTACAGATGGTTTCAGAGTCTCTGTGGGTGCACTACTCATGAGTGGAGTGTTGATTTTAGCTCCTGCCTATGTAGTCCCTGTTCTGACATCAACAGACCAAGTTGAGTCCCCTGAAATGTGATCTACCTTGAAGTTGCCTCCATGTGTGCATGTAAGATAGAGGAGGCTTGGCTGGGCTGGTATCAAAATCAAATTTGTGATACCTGCAGTATTTATGTTGTGTCATTGGCTATATGAGCCTTGTGGAGGCTAATGAGCTCATGCAGGCAGCAATAACTGGCATTAAATGGTCTCCCAGGTTTTGCCGCTCAGGCTCAAGTGATTCCTCATGCCCCCTTTCCCAATTACCCTACAATTCCTATTCGTTCTTTGCAAAAGTCAGATATTCTGAGAGCTGCTGCTGCTGCTGAGACCTTCTGGGCACTGCTTGCATATAGAATTCTGTCACACACATCTGGAACCCAAGACCAATTCAGCCAGTCCTGCAAAGTGTCTATAGGCAGTAGCCTTTCACAGCAGTTGAATTCTTGAATTCTTGTTTGCATTGCTTTTGAACATTTCACATGTGTGTCTTTTCTCTTGCTTTTAACAGACTTACACAATGAGCAATGAGTAATGGTCAGCAATTCACTGCACAGAGGGAATAGGAACAGCAAATGGGTTATTAGCACTACAACACCTGCAGTTTGTATGAGTTGAGTGGACAAAAAATGTGTGATTAGCATATAGTGTAGAAGTGCTTGATACTAATGTTGATCATTTCAGAGCTATAGCTTGTCTGGGTCAGTTGACTTCCAGGAAATGCTCATAATGGAGAGTTTCCTGTTCAGCTTGTGTGGTTCTTTTCCCCTGGCTAGCAGAAACACCCACACACCACACAACCCCCCCCACCCCCAAAAAAAATAGAAATTGCACTTTGTGTTAGTGGGTACCAGGTGTTTAATGCTGTTGGTATTGCAGCTGCATGAGTACAAGTCTTGCTACCTTAAACTAGATTTTAGTATGTCCCTCATTACTAAATAAATATAATACAGTGAACACTACAGCAATAAATTCTGACTGTCCCCAAAGCAATTATTGTAAAGCCAACAAACCAGACATTCAGGTTAATTTCAAAAAGAGAAACTTAAACAGGAGAGCACGTTACCATCCTCTCTGTGACCTGTACTGAGAGCTGTGTTGGCACAATAAAGGTATTGCAGGGTTCGTGGTCCCTGCTCCATTTGAACAGTTTTGCTTGGCTGGCTTTGTAAGGTTGTCTTCATTGGCTTTTTGCTCTGGTGGTGCTGGAAAGCATAAACTTTTGTGCTAACTGTGAGCCCTCTATTTGATCATAATAGTATGTTTAAATTTATTGGGATTTATCTCAGTAAATAATGCTGTTCCAGGAAGACAGGGAACAGGGGACACCGAAGAAGAGCAATTAAAACATATCTGTCATGTATTCCACCTTAAATTTCTGGTAGGTACTCTACTGCAATTCTGCATCCCCGGAGGTTTTGTTGTTTAAATATTTAAACAATAAAAATTACTAAAGCTCTAAGAATGATGTCTCATGATATTCAGTGACCTGAAGATAAGCTGTATCAGCCCTCAAGAAGGTAAAGAAAAGACTTGCATGTAGAAGGTGAAATATAGTCTCACTGAAGCTCTGTAAGTGAAATCACCCTTAAGATTCTCTTATGCTAGGATATGTTTTCCGACAGGCCAGTTCTGGAAAATGCCTGTTGTCTTAACTAATTAAGATACATTTTTGACAGGGCAGATATCATATCATCTGAGCAAGTTGTACACAAGCTAATAATTTAATTTTTCCAAGCAAAGCTAACTGTGCTGTGCAAAAAAGACCTGTCACAGGAAAATGTCAACATAGCAGAGGAGCTGGAAATCAGTTGGAATACATTTTGAGGCCCCAAACTATCTTCTTTGTCTAGCTGACTATATGTACAAAGCCTCAGCCCAGGAGACTATAGTCTGTTTGTACATTTTTGCACATTGCAAAAGTAATTGATGCTGTCCTCTTCATGCGAGAAGAATGTAGAACATGGTAAATTTTTAACCTAAAAGCATTTGCCATCATACTCTCTTGCAGCTAGGCCTCCTTGCATTTTCAGTTTTGACCAAAAAAAAGGAAAGTTATATTAGAAGACATCCTGTGCATTTTAAACATCCTGTGTATTTTAGAAATATACATTTCAGTGGCAGAGTGGTTCATCAGGACTTTATGGGACACGTTAATTATTATGAAAGAATATATTGGCTTTAGTGCAGACAGACCTGTGGCTGTTGTGGATCCTGGCCCTGCTGGGGGATCTCTCCTGTACAGGGCCAGCCCAATGGATGGACACATCCCCATGCAGCTTTTTCAGGCCTGTCTCCTTTATAATCTGAGACCAAGGACTTGCTGTCCTGTAGCAAAGCAGCCTACATTGACTCCTAGGATGTTTAGGACCTGGAGACTGTAATCATGCTCAGAAAACCTGATGTGAATGGGAGGAAACTGCAGGGAGAGGTGGCTGGGGACCCTCTAATTTGTGTATGATGCAAATTTTATGCCTCTTCTTATAGAGAAATAAGTGAGAAGTGCCACAGTGCACCCTGACATGCAGGGTGGAGGAGTGTATGAGGTGGTTGAAGAGTCGCTCGTCTCCCCTTGCCACACTTTTGTTGTTGGATTAGCACAGTGCAGCCGTGGTCTAGTGTTGCTTCCTATGGGGTGTTGGGGCGTGGGAGGGGTGTCTGTTTATTTCTTTAATTTAAAACAACAACAACAAGAGCAACAACGAAAGCCACGATAAAACACAACAAAACACTGCTGTCTTGGGTTCAATAGTGTCACAACAATTAGGTCCTAAAGCAATTAGGACCAGCAGCACATGCAATAGGGCACAGTGTGCATGAAAAAGAGCCCACCCTGGTAGTGCTCTAGCAGTCCATGCATTAAACCCTGCAGATAAGCTGCCAGAGGATATTTTATGCTTCTGCTGTTCTTGGGAAATTGCTATTTCAACTGTCCTGTTTTGAAGATTAAGGAAATGGATTCGCTCAATCAAAATATTTTGCTGTTGAAAAATAATGGCAGATTGAATCATGTAATAGCATAATGTAAGTTTGCCATAATCATAATTTCAAAATTATATGTTTTCAATCAACAGCTTGCTGTAAATTTGAAAAGTAATTACTCACCTGTTAAGCAGGAAAGTAAGGTCTGACAGTCCTTGGTAGGGGGGAGGAGAAACAAACTGCCTAGTTAAGAGGTTCTAGCATTTCTCTGCTTTAATACTCAGTGAATTTGAATCCCTGTGGCAACCTAGATCAGAAGCTGGTCTTGGCTGTGTTGGTACTGGGAGTGCTCTTGTGCAGGCAGCCCAGTTTCCCTGTGCCCCAGTTAAGGGTTGCCCAAGCTCTGTTTGGTGAGGTGCAATTCCTCTTCAGGCCCATATGTAACGAGAGTCCCAGATGGCTTTGTGCAGCTACGTTTGTGCTTTTTTTTTTTTTTTTTTTGTGTCTCTTCAGTGAAGCTGAAATTTTCTTTCCAGTTACACCTGGTTTTTAACCCTTCCTTCGTCAAAAAGGTAACCAGATGGTGATTTGCATTTCCCAGGGGACCAAAAGCAGTGAAGACTAACACTGGAGCTGCTTACTTCTCCCTGAGTATCCCTCCCCTGACCATGCAGTGCACATTTCTTGGAACCTAAACCAGCTGTGGACAGGCATTTCTTTAAGTTTTGTGGTTTACTAACCCAGGTTTCAACCACTAGACTCTCTAAAGCCCAACAACTGGTTGTGTCACCGTTCACAGCTTGATCCCACATGAACCCGTGCTACTTTGCACAATAAAACCCATCATATGTTTAATTCTAAAAAAAGGGTTTGCCTAAAAGGGTGGTGTGAATCTCTTTGAAATAGATATGTATTAAATTTTTATGTGTGAAACTGGAAAAAACCCGTCTTTCTGTATTACCCATTTGTTACATTAAATATCCTTTGTGTGGTCCATGCCACATCTACAGCAAAATGCAGCTGTGCAAATGGACACGTTACTTGGCTTTTGTCAGGTTGCATCAGTCAAAACAAATGCTGCCTTCTGTTCCTCGGCTGCCTTGCCCACGCCTGTGCCCTCCTGGTTTCTTTGCTCAGTGGAATCCCTTTTTTGCTCTCATTCTGTCTGCTACAAATGGGAGTGGGAGTCAGCAGAAACAGTTTGATTTTCATTCCAAGTGAGGACAGCAGCAGGCAGGGCAGAGCAGCCAGGCTCTCCAGCCCTTCACTGCAGCACCACATGAGTTTCAGTAATCTGGGAAAGATGGATTTGCCTCAGGAAGCATTTGGGTTTCGATTATTTCTCTCCTGGAAGCCTACACAGATCTGATTGGTAAGGGAACAACAGGAGGAGTTAAGGGCAGATTAGGCAGTAGGAGAACAGGATACTTGTGGCCTTGGGACAAGGGGGCTTGTGCCTTGGCCAGCAGCTACAGGACTGTACTGCAAGTGATGGAAAAGCACCTCTTTTCAGGAACCTTCCTGCCCTGCTCTTTGACTGGTTTGGGTAGCTCCTCACCTACCTCATCAAATGACCCGAACCTTTTGTCTCTTAATTCCATGATGTGTATCAAGAAGCCATGACAGACTGCAGTGTTTTGGTGTTTTCTCTTAAGTTGTCATTGAAAGACAATTGGAAGCAATATGAGGAGTGATCCACTCAATGTGCACTTCTTTTAGGCAGTATGTTTCCAGCTGCTGTCTGTTATTTCTGCTTGCACATCCAGGCACTGCAATTTCTCTGCCTGTTAATGGGGTAAATGTGAGAGTGAGGCTGTTAACAGGATTTGGTTGTGGCTGGATAAGCTCATGGAGACCTGCAGAGCCCAGTGTCCAGAACGCCTGGACCTTGTCTGTGCTAGAGCAGCTTTCAACAGCCATGGTGAAAACCCTGGAGAGGTGAAAGGAAATTATAAATGATCCACGGCCCCTCTATTTTCAGCTACTACACTTCTGTTTACTTGGCTTTACCCCGGTCTTGCACCTTAGTGAGTGTGTAAGTAAAACCCAGTAGATTTTAGCAGAGCAGTGCCAAGTCTTGCAGTCTGATCAGGGAGTGGGTGGGTTCAGGCCTCCACTTTTGGCTTAACTATTTACTGGAGAGTAATATCTGTAGGGAAATGGGGCTGCTTCTGCTGGGTGTAGTCCAGTTATGCTGGGTTGCACTGTACTGGGCAGTGTGATCTGAAGGGGAGTATTATGGGAATGATCTTAATGGCCCCTTTGCTTTTTTATTACTTATCTTAAGTTTCTCAGAACAATTTTCAATTCAACAAATAAGAAATTTAGACTAGTATTTTTTTTTCCATTTTGGTTTTTCAGTCTCTAATTTTTGCATAGACCCCTTTATTTTTCCCACTTCTGTTTGAGGTGCCCCAGTGTTATGGGTGGCTACCTAAGTAAAACACTCATCTCCTTGGGGACCACATGTCCTCTTGATTCAAAATTTCATTCTTTTGAAAACCATTTAAAAATGGTTGTTAAAATATCAGAGATAATCAAGTAAAGCAATGAAACTGTCCCCTAAGAGAAAACACACTTCAATTCATAAAATATTCCCTGCAGATGTCTTAGAAAATGTTCCCTCTCCTCCTGCAATTCCCACTAGCAGTATGACATGCTTTGCATTGTAGATATTTTTGCTAAGTGTCAGGCATAAGGACTCCTTAGAAACACCATCCTATCTCATTTGCATTCCATGCAGTTGAACCTAAGGGATTTTTCTGGGGGCATTCACAGGCAGAGGCAAGGATGGATACAGAACTGTCTTCTGTGCTGTGCTGTTAAACAGCTACATGGACTCCTTTTGTCTGAGCAGCTACTTTGGATAAATTGGGTAAATCTCTGGCACTTGTGTAGAAAGGTACTCACTTAGGCCTTTTTAACGTGGATACAGGATTTTGCCTCACCTGTGCAAGTAAAGGTGTATTCAGGGTGTCTTTGCAGGGACTTGGCTTTAGGTTTGGATGCACAGAGTGTCTGACACTCTGGATATATTTGCTACAAGTGGTTTGAGAGCAGCACACACAATACAGTGAAATCTAATGCTTCCTCAAATCAATTAACTATTTGAGCTTGACAAATTTCCAAACCTGAGATACTGAGCAAAACAAAAGCAAAATATGCTCTGGCCACTCCCGAACCAGGAGCTTTGAACTTGGGTAATTCTGTGAAGATGGCTGTTTCATTAAGGAGATTTTCCTTAGCCAGTCTACAAATTTTGCTGAAGGCCTAGCTCTAATGTTGGAGAATCACCCTAGATTTGGGTCTGGATTGCCTTTATCACATCAAAGACCTGTTCTGACAAACAAACTGTGCCACAAACTGGTTGAAAGCTACCAAAGTCTCCATACATTCAAATGCTTGAAGAAGGAATTTTAGGACTGACTTTGTCCCTAAAACCTGGAAAAATAGTATTTTTGCTCAGGACCTTCTCATATCAAAAATGACATGATGTGGAGCAGAGAAGGCAATGTTGATTGGATTAAGTTAATTCTTCATTTGGATATTTATTTTAATTGTTCGTTTGAAATTTTTCCTACCAGCTGTGCCATAATTACCTCTTAGGGTGTAAATCAGATGTTTATAAAGCAGTGATGCTGCTTTTTCTGTCTCCTCTAGTATGACCTGATCCTGGTAGATGTTGAGGGTTGGGTTGTTTTGTTTTGTTTTTTTCCAAATGACTCGAGGGCCAATAGTCATGACTGCTGTCATGTAAAACACCATCTGTGATTCTGGCTTGGCTGTGCTATGTTCCAGATTGCACAATGCATGAGCAATAGTTCACATTGTGGTAATGTGTAGCTCTTTCATGGTGCTCCATGTACAAGACACATTTCCTTAAGGACTTTCCTAAAAGCAATGTCTTGAATAAACAGATCCAAAGCTATCAGTTTAACAAGATTTGAGGTAAATACTTTGAACATGTTCATAATTACAGATCACAAGCTGGTGAAAGTCCCCATAATGTTTGGGTTATTAGCAAGCAACTATTGAGTATGTAATTTCAACCAAATTAATGTATTTTACTGAAGATAGTAGTAACATGGAGTGAATGAACTTTAAAAGCCACACTAACTCTGGCCAGTATAATGGGAAACATTTACAAGTCTACCTAAAGTTGTTCGAAGCAGTTCCTTAAAATCTAAGAGCTGGATTTCTTCAAAAGTCAGGTTCCTGCAACTTCCACAGGCCCCTGTCTGCCATAACTCTCAGTTAATGGTTTGGAGGCTCCTGCTGGCCACAGTACAAGCTAACATTTATTTCATCTCCTATGAAATAAAATAGATTAAAGATATGTTTAAGTATCATTCAAACCAGGTGAGAACAAGAAGCATCTTGCAGAAGGAGGTCCTGTAGAAATAAATGAAAAATGCTTGAAACAAAAGTTACCTAAAACCTCTTCTGCGACTGTGTAATCCTGATGCTGAGAGCAGGGTCCACTCTGTCCTCTTGGTGTTAGGGATAGACAGAAAATAACTGGCACCAAAGCCAAGGTTTGTCTCCCAGGAGCAGTAGCCAGTAATGAAAGACATTTTTTCTTAATATATGAAGACTAATGGGAAGGAATGAAGGAGGTACTAGAGGGTCAGCTCAGAGGAAAGATACACTTGATCTTCCCCTGCCCATCATTCCCATTAAAGCTGTTGTCTGTTAGTGTCGATTATCTAATGATGCCCATCTGTTATCTGAACTCTATCTGTGTATCTTTATGCCTGTCTAGTCTCTGATTGATCTGTTAGCCATCATTATCTGTTACGTGGGGATGCACAGGGTGTCCTAGGTGTTCATTAGCCTGTGGTAATCTCTGTTCCAGAACCCTGTCTCGCAGTAGCTGAGGCTGACTCACGGCTGAAGGTCTGTGTGGAGGATTTTTGCCTGTCTGGGGACTACAATGGGAATTTGAGCTGCATTGATCGAGCAGCTTGAAATGACATGAACAGTCTGAGCAATGCTATTCATCAAGTGTGTGTCACACTGGAGTGCTGTGTGTTACCTGCTGGAGATGAACTAGGGAGAGCAGTAAATGCTAGCTAGGAGTCATGTCCTGCCTTTTCTCTGCCTTTTTCACCATCCCCTGATGTGGCACCAATCATGTGAAGCTGGACTGTTGCAGCCTCCTTTTTGCAGGCCTTCAGCCACACATCCCCCTGCACTTCCCTGCGTGCGCACCTTGGCCTTGCATGTTTGCTCAGTTGGGCTCAGTCCCTGCTCAGCAGAACCCTGTCTATAGTAATGTCTTACCCACGAGGACTGGTCAGTTATTCTTCTCTCTCATTCTAGGTGAAAGTCTGTTATGGCAAATGTTTTAAGGAGAATTTTGTCTTTCACATCTGGGTTTGGTGAGAACCTTCTCTACTCTGGTATCCTCCCTCCATCCTTTCTTATTTCCCCTTAGAAAGGGACCATAAGGACATGAGGTCCTTGCAGGTGACTGTAACCTGAGCTCTAAGGGCCATAAGCTTTGGGTTATAGAAATCTGGTGTCCTAGATACAGGATGTAGATGCTGACAATATGTACATACTTGTGAAAACAGAGAGAGAGACAATTAGCATATCTGAGTCCAACTCAACTTCATGAACAAGATACTAATTTTTATTTATAGCCTTGGATGTATGTAGGTGCATACATAATTCTAGCTCACCACAAACGAAATAGAAGGTTTTATTTATAGATATGTGTACAGCATGTTCATCCCTACGGAATCTCTGAATTGTTCCTCAACAAGACTGACAGCTGACAGCTCTGACCAACTTGACAAGGTGCTTTTGGATAGATTTCCCAATATTTAAGACTAACAGCCAAACTCTCCACCTTTTAAGAAAGATGAAAATGGCAGATAATCAGGATATAAATTATTTACAAAAAAGAAAACCAGTACTGCTTTAATTTGAACTTTCTTCATTAGGCTAATAAGCTCTGCATTACAAACTCCACAGCTTGAAACTTGTCTTGCCTATTTTAAAAACTAATTGGAACTGAATACAAAAAGCAGACAATCATCACTGAGGGCAAGAGTAGAAGATGATTATTTTATTTCTGAAGAAAAGCAGTGGCTGAGGGCTGGCTGTTCTGGAGGACAAGAGCAATACCTCTTAGCCCCGAGTGGGAACCTACCCTCCATGGGCAGTCTGGATCTTCAAGTGTCAGGTGGCAACAGCAGTTTTGAGGGTTGTGTTTTTACTGACCAGTACACAGGACTAGTGATGTCCTAATGTGTACAGCAATTGCCCTTGGGTTGCCATGTGCATCTGAGGTTCTTTTGTCCTATACAACTGCAGGGGAGAAAATAATGCCCCTGCTCTGTACGAGTTGCAAGCAAATGCAGCTGGGAGTAGACAGGGAAACAAATAATTGATTCAATTTTTCTGCTTCCTGAACTAGCAGATTTGTAAACAGCTGGAGATCCCAATTTTATTTCAAGCTACGCACATATTAAGATCAAAGCCGTATTTCTGAAGTTTGATTTATGAATTAACGATATTCTGAAAATAACAATATGCTTTGTTTTTAGGCTTAGCTATACCAAGGGTTTGTACCATTTCCTGTCCATGCCTGTCCTGAAATGTCAGTTTGGGTTTTGCTGCTTGAAGGCTGCTCCAAGTTGATTTGCACCCATGTGGGGTAGCAAGTCAGCCCTGCCAAGGAGTCAGCAAAACCTACTTCACACTTCCCTGCAGGACCAACAGCAGCTCCTGGCAGAGGGTATTTCAGGCAAATGCCATTAGTCTGTCACAAGTTACACTGGCCTAAAGCAGTTCATGTAAGCAGCAGTAGTGAAAAATTGAGTTGTATGTGATGTCTGGGATTTGTTGCTTCAGAAATTATAGGAAGCTCCTCACTCAAACCTCCACGTCCTGACCAAAGCACAACTGGAAGAGTGAATGGGCACAGGGATGCACAGGCAAATCTGTTGTGCAGGCACAGGAACAGGGCTCCATGGATGTGACAGCATGAAAAATGGACTTGCTGCATCTGAACTCCTCAGATATGGTATCATGTTTAGTAAGCTGCTCTCTCCTCCATGCCTGTTGCTTGCAGACAAGGATTCTCCTCCTGGCTTCCAGCATGGGTCAGCTTGCCATCAGAGTGGCATCAGCAGAAAGAAACAAGCACAGCTTGGGGAAAGGATCACTGCCAGTCAATGCTAACAAAACTCGCTTCAGACCTTTCCTCTGTGCATTATTAAGATCAGCTAGCCTGACTGTAAATAAGAGGCCCAATTTCCAACAGACCTTTACCTGTGCCATTTCCTTGGAAGTTGGCAGAGTGTCAGGTGAGACCTGGCAGATGTGACTGTGGCAGCAGAGGCCATCCCTGCCAAATCACCTCAAAGCCTCGGCTCAAAGGTGCTGCTCCTGTTATGCCAGAGAAATGTTTGCCTATGCCCCAGTCATCCCTGCTCACACCTGACTTCTCAGCAAGATCCCAGCCTTTGGTTTAAATGAAAATCAAAGGCCCCCTTGCCTTAACCAAGTAGGTTTCTGTTATTCAGCTTCCACACACAGCTGTACTGACACACTGAGAGTGGAGATCTCTAGGAGTAGGAGCAAGCAGGTAGGCAGAGGGATAGACAAGGCAGAGGTGAATTTTGGCACCCCTCATAAAGGAAACATTTGTGCAACTGGAACATTTAGGCTGACTGGAGTAAGCATTTGGGCCTTCAGCTGCTTTTGCAATGGGGCAGAGATCTTGGGTGGGGAAAGAGGAGACTGACACAGCAGGGAACATTAATGTCAGCTAAACCCACCATGCCTTGTGTCTTGGAGCCCTTCATTTAAGCCGTGCACACACAGCATCTTTCTGTTTATCAGCCTTGTTTCTCTGCCAGTGAGCACAAGTCACTTAGTGAGAAAATTTTATCCCACAGCCACTTACCAGGACAATGATCAGCTCTTTGAAAACAAAGGGTCAGATCTGGGAGCAGCCCCTAAGAAAGGATTTGTTCAATGCAGTTGTAAAGTATCCTTATGTTCTGATTGAAAAAAAAGCAGGGTAAGGTGGGGAATAAAGAGCAGAAAGCAGAGAGCAGCAGGCAGTTGTTCAGGGGGGCGGGTGGGCGGCCTTGAGACAATTGTTTCTTTCATTTTTTCACCTGTAACTGTAACTGTGAAGTGAATCTTTGTAGAGGAAGGGGCTGCTGCAGCCAATTGTTCTGGTAGCGCTGTGCCATCGCCACATTGGTTTGTATTCACGGTCTTGCTACCTACTGAAAACCAGAAACAATAGGAAAAATGCATTCTGTATGGCAGTGCTAGTGTATGTATCTCTTGGCAAACAACTACAGTGAGCCTAGCTGGGATTTTAAAGTACAACTATTAATTATATGCCTTGTGCTAAACATTGATGAATTTCTTTGTGGTAGAAAATATGTGCACATTTCTTCTAGGCATTAAAGCCTTTTCTCTTTGGTGCTGGTAATTAAAAAACAAGGACAATATGACTGGCAGAACGCAGTGTTTTTTTTCTTTTTCTAAGAAGGCATAATTTATAAATTAAAAGCACTATGTCTCAGCCAAGAACAAGCTGGTCTTCTGAACTATGGCATGAAATGTCATCAAGGAAAATGAAAGATAAGATGAAAAGCATCTTTTTTTTTCAGTTAGAGTGAGCCTTTTGCTAGTGTATTCAAATTGCACAGAGAGGAGTTCGTAACCCTTCCTGACTCAATGGGACAAGTGGCCAGGGAGATCCTGACTCCTTGAGAGCAGCCTCCCCAGGAGCACACCCAGGCCACCCACACTCCGAGGATGAACAGAGGGAACATCCCAGGAGTGCCTGTGCTCATCTGGGCAGGCCTTGTCTCTGTAAACAAAATCAGACAAATGGGAGGGTGGGTGAAGGACCTGCTAACGAGTACAGACAAGTAAATAAGTTCTTAGAAATACACTTTGACTTTACAAATCAGTAACCATCCAAAGGAGCAAACAAGGGGTGCTTTCTACCGTTGCTGTGGATATGGCCAATATCTGCACCCTACATAACATTTCCTACAATAAACATCTATCCAAAAGGGAGGTGCCTTTTCAGCATTGGTTTAAGGATCTCTGCATTTCTTTTGCCACTAAAGGGAAGATTTCAGGCCTCCTGTCTTCCTCTTTCACCTCCCTTCCTTATCCTAATATTGGTGAGAAGCTGATCTGGGTGAAATCAAAACCATGAAGTAAAAGGAAAGATTTCAAACAGTTCAGGTCCCACTGAGCAGCCTTTTCAAGGGAGCAACCGAGAAAACACAGGGAGTGGAAGGAGTTCAGGTCCACCTTTTTCAGTGGAAATCTGATCTTAGATCGATTTAAATAAATCATGAATTAATCCATTCTTAAACAGAGCCCAGTGTCTGAGAGTTGAATTCAGTTAACTACTTTCCATGTTATCAAGGTGCATACTTTAAGCTGATCGAGTTTAATGGTACTAAAAGGGTTGGACTGGTTGGGGATTTTTAATAAATATAAATTAAAATTTTTTTTTATTAGTTTGTGAATTGACTTGTCAATGTTGCACTCCCAGTTGCTCCAAAACTAATCTTAGTGTTGGAAGCTTGAAACCCTGACTCTGAATCTACATCTTTGCCTTTTGTTCTCAATCCCCACAAAAGGAGGTTGCAGTTCTCATCTCTTGAATCGATGGTTTAGGTGTTTCTGCACTGTTGTGGCCATGGAGGATGGAGCTGTACAGTTAATTCTCTCCTGTAGTTATTTTATTTATTTTGATGACACTATGTTATTCTGCCTTCTGCCTGTCAGTAATTTAGCAATCTCTTTATCTGCAAGCTAATTAAAAGTTGGGCTGGCTGAGTTCTTTTCAATTAAAAGCAAAGCAAACATGATATTCTGTTTTCAAAACTATAAAAAATTTAAAAATCTCAGTGAAAAACTGGGTTTTCTAAGACCTCTCCCCACTCCCATTTTTGTTCTCTTTCACTGTTCTCTGTCCCTTGTTTCAAGATTTAATTTATTTCTGCCAGGGACAAAACGGGGGGGGGGGGGGGGAGTACAGAGAGCTNGGGGGGAGTACAGAGAGCTGGGAAATAAAACATCTTTTTGAACTCTCCCCACACAAGTACCTGTCTTTCAATCAGTGCAGGTTAGAACTAGCTCCAGTGCATTTCTGTGGCCCCAGTATGCCTGCACCGTGTGAGCACCTCTGCCCTCTTCTTGATATTTTTAGCCCTGCTTTCCTTTGGTGTATCTCTGCTCTTCCGCTGCACTAGAGGACAGCGTACCTTCCTCTGTGGTTCGCCCGTTTTCACTGCCCTTTCCTGACCCCTGGCATTTTTTCCTAGAGGCAGTAGGATGAATTTGACTGGTATTCAAGCTCCAGGCACGACAGTGCCCTAAGTCTCTGATGACACTGGGTATCACAGGAACTGCTGAGAACTCTGCTAGCGCTTTTGAGAGGCCTCATTATGCAGTAGGTGTCTTGCTTTGTGTCCATATGCTGTGTACTAAGGTGGAGCTGAGCCAGAGACGAGTTAATCTCAGCTCTTGGGCCATTAGAAGAGCCAGAGCCTGGATGGCAGCATGTATTGCCTGGGGCCATCCTCCTGCTTGGCATCTCCAGCCTGACTCGGCCCCTGCTAATCCCCTTTGGGTGAGGGCGCCTTGCCCCAGTCCTGGGGGAAGGAGCAGCATCTGCCCTTGCTGCTGGGAGCCCTTTGCTAATGGCAGCAGTGGGGGACACAGTGCTGGTCCTGCTTCTCCTGGGCCAGCAAACGGCCTGGGAGCCCAGCTGAGCTCTGAGTGCTGGGGACTCGTGGTGGGTGACAGACCGAAACCAGCAGCGAGTGATTGTGGTCTGTCTTCTTCCAGAGGGACCGGTGATGGCAGAATGTGCCTGACTCCCCTGGAGGAGGAAGAGGACGGGGTGGTGGGGAGCAACCCTAACCTCACTGCTTGGGTTTTTTTTTTCCCTTCCTAAAGTGTTGCTGATTTCTGAAACCTCCAGAGATGTCTTGATTAAACACTGAAATAGTGTCCCAGGTCCTACAGCTGCCAGAAGAAAAATGAGATTATGAGGAAAGTTGTGGGTTTATTAGTGAAATACTTCCCCAAAGTGATGATTTCTGTGTACTTATTTAGGTGGTTGGAGTGTGCATAGATTTCGAGTACAGAGAGCACAAAGCCATCAGACCTGCCAGGAATTTCCCACAGAGCTGCAGCTCTGCCTTTTTCCAGGACAAGAGGCTACAAATGCTTCTGGAAGCACTGTTCTGTTTGGGTATTTCATTTGTTTGTTTTTAAACATGACAGTGAATTCAAAATATGTACTTAGAGCAGGAAGTGTTCTCTCCAGGACTAAGAACACAGTTGCAAAGAAAATAAATAGGAAACATAATATGTAAGTTTTCGTTCACTGTTCCTACAGAGAGGTCCTAGCATCTTTTGGGTGGCTTTTTTTTCCAGAAAAATAAAGGTTGAATTTTTCTGTGAAGAAAAAGAAGATGGCTCTTCCACAGCAGCTGTATTATTTAGGCTGCGTCCTTTAATTTCTGCTGGTGCATGAGCTGACTGGTTTTTTTTGCTGGTGCTTTAATGCAAAGTTTGAACTAGAAAAAGTGACCTTGTTATGAGAATACCTAGCAGACATTCAATATGCTGGCAGGACTAGCCTAGTAAAGTTAATGGCTTGAAAATTCAATTTCAAATGGTACTTTGATTTGAAAGAATTTATCTTTGCAGTAAATTGACATTTGAATAACGTGGTTAATTCTACCAGCAGAAGTATTAGAAAGCAGTGGTGTTTATATATCATTCTCTTGTGGCTTCTAAGGTAGTTGTCTGGCACAATGCAAAAAAAGAAAACAAGATAAAAGGAGAAATTGGACATTTGAAATTCAGCTGCAGGATTTCTGATTTCTCTTTCTTTTTTTTTTTTTTTCCTGGGTGTAACTAGGTGACTCCCATTGCAGATATTTTATATTTGTCTGATAAGCCATCAATTGACTTCAGTCTGACTGCTATTGACCAATACTGAACTGTGGTTTGAATCTTTCAGGGATATGTGAGGAAATGTATAAAGATAATCAAGCAAGGATTCAGCTGGATTTGACCCATTTAAAGAACACATAGACAATAGAAAAATGGGAAAATGCAATATGGTATCTGAATGCATTTAGGGTTTTGAGATGCTGGTATGAGACTTGTCTGCTGCTCGAGCAATGTTCCTTAGCAGCAGTTTGTTACCTACAGAGGAGGTCGTCTTCCGTCTGTTTTTCCCTATTTAATGACTTATTTAAAAAAAAATAAGAATCTGTATTTGAAAGACCCAGCAGGCTCCACCTGCCACACTGGCACAACCTGCTGGAACAGCAGCATTTCAGACTAAGTAATGCTTTTATAACCAGTACTCAGCAAACTGCTTTTGTGAGCCAGCCCGCGACTGTGCGCGTGGGGCAGCAGACAGGGGTTATGTGAACTTGCCTATGTTGAGCACAAACATGTCATAGCCAATTTTAATCCTTAAGCCTGCTTTTGTTTTGAAGGTTCTTGTTTGCTGCAGGTATCTAAATTTAGCCATATTTTTGTCAGCTAGAACTTATGTTACAGAAAAGAATGCTAGCAAATCTCAGCAATGTCACACTTCATTAGTCATGCAAGCACTTAAAAGCAAGGTTAGAAACACAAAATTCTGGAGATTTGTGGTGGCAGTTGTTTAAAAATGCCACACTGAGCTTTTTAGGATTTACCTTCTGAAAATGGACCAAGTTCGAGCATTAAATTTCATGAACAATGCAGCTTTCTTAAGTTTGGAAAAAGGAGTATTTAAATCCTGAAGAAAAGCTTCACTGGACATGTATGCTCCTCTTTCTTTGCAACATTCACAAGTCCCTTGCATTCTCTTCCAGGTTCAAAGGCAGAAAATAGTATTTGCTGACAACCTGCTTTTCTCTCTGGTGGTGGCTGCGGGCTGCTTGGGTCCTGCAGATAAGCTCGGGGTTCTCCCAGCCTCCCATTCTGAACATCCTTTCCCCTTGCAGCTGCTGCAGTGGGGGCTGGCTCTGCTGCTGCCCTGCCCGAGTGGGCAGGGGGAGGGCACAAGTCCCACCTCGCTGAGAGGCAGCAGATCCCACACACGACACCTCTCTACCAGAGCCAGGGCTGTTATTTCTGTTGGTGAGATCTGTTGTTCAAGCAGCTGTATATAAAAATTTAACTTGCATCTATTGATGTGCATTTCCTGCAGTGTGCTCTTGAAAACAGAGAAGCTCCTCTCACAATTACACTTATTTTTCTTTTTTAATATAGCTGTATGGAATTAACAGGAGGTATTAAAAACCAGATTCTTTATTCCCTGGACTTTTTCCATTTTATTAACTTTTTTTCTACTTTTGACCTTTGACTACTTGAAAATTTGGTAAGAGAATACTTTAAAAAAAAATATTGCTTAGTAAAAACATGCACAGGGAGTTCCAGTAACATACCAAAAAACCTGAGCAATTTTAACATAATATGGAAATTGCATCCTTCTTGTGATAGTGCCACTCTGCAACAATACTCTTGAGCATCCTATGGCTTGGTCCAGTTTCCAGGCAACCTTTGTGTCCTGTGATGCTTGGCTTGGGAAAAGAGCCATCACAAGCACCAGAGGGGCAGTGTGTTGGTGTTGGGTTTGTGACACAGGTGCCTCAGAACATTCCAACCCTCCTCTGACACGCACAGCGAGCTGCCAGCTGCTGTCCTGGGGAGCACCACGCTGCACAGGGAGTGGCTGAGCAGTTACCTGAACAGCCCTCCAGGAACCAGCTGAGCAGAGGGATCCTCTCTGGAGCTGGGCTTGAGCAGCAGGGTGAAAGCACTCCCTGACAGTGGTGCAGAGGGGATGGCCAGACAACAGGGAGCCTGGCTGGTGGAAGGGCAGAGCCAGCACAGGAACCACGAGATGGCAGGGAGGCCACAAAGCTGCTTTAGCTGGGAGCAAACATGCGGCCAAGGGAAAAATCATGTGTAGGAAGGTTATGGTAGGAACTTGTTAGCTGTTTTCCTCTTAAAGCTGCATTTAACCAAAGGTCTGAGTAGAAAACTTCTGGGTAAATCCCTATTTATCCACACTACAATTGTTACAGAAATAATTCAGAGGAAATTAAGTATATAACCAAATGTCCTGACTTAGTTTCTCAGTTGAGAATGACACACAGCAGTCTGTCCTCACAGCATGTGACAATCAAGTGGAGCAGTGCTTTTATATCTACTGGGATGTAAACTGTTGTTTACATCAACAGTTCTCAAAGAAAATATTCGAGGCATTGTTACTAGTGTTGTCTTCATGGCACTGGCAGTTGCAAAGCTGCATGGAAATGGATTCACAGATTGTTCTAAACCAGATGTTAGAAACATTTTAGGTCTGAAGATTTGATATCTCCTGTCAGGAACAATATTTGGTTTGGCATCTCATTGCAGGGACTTGGGGACTGTTTTTTCCTTAAAACTTTAATAGCATCTCTATTTCTGTAGACTCAGAAATGTGGATTCTTTTATAAAAGAGCTGTTTTCATAACACCTAGACAAGTTTATACAAGTTGTCCTGTCTCCAAATCGTATGATATGTTACTAATATTACTGAGAACTTCTCTGCTTTTCTCTGGGAAGGGAAGATATTGTGTTGCTCTAATTTGTACAAATAGCTATCTGTGTCAGTGCAGTGCTTTGGCCACAGAATCACATTTCTAATTGGAATAATCCGTTTTGGATTATTGTTGAATAATGGGTGGGAAATTATCCACCTTTTTCAGCAGAATTGTACATTCTCAGTGGTGATTTGTTTGTTTATTTATTTGATTTCACAAAATATCCAATTCCGAACTCATAAAATGTCTACCAATATAGAGGGCACTCAGAATTAAAAAAGATAAAAGGTTTCAGAAGCAGGGGTCTCTAGAGTTCTGTCTACAGACTATACACAGAGTATAAAATAAACCCTACATAGGGTGTAAATACAGAATGATCACCTGGAAATAAAGGGCATTTTGGAGGTAGTGTTGTTAAATTGGATTTGTGCTAAAGTCAGAAGTATCAAGAAATAAAATCAAAATTCCACTATTTCAAGGGTGTTTTTTTCCCCTTTTCTCAGCTTTCCCCCTTTTCTACAGCTGCTAATTTTACAAGCTCTTTTGCTTCCAGGAACAGCAAATGTGAACCATAAACATCAATGAATTGCACTTAACATGGTTCCCAGAACAGATTTCTGAAGGCACCACAATGTGAAGTTGTGGGTAATTGAGGCCTCGAGGCATTCTTGTCCCTTGATCTTTACCTGGTTATAGAACCTCATCTTCTGATGCCAAATCCCATTAGGATACCCCAAAATGACAGATGGCTCTGCCTAACTGCCAGTCGGCACAGATGTGAGCCTCGGTTTTGGATAAACAATAGGACTCTTTTTCACATGTAGTAACCTAAATTTTCCTGGCCAGAGCATAGCTGCTCTATGACAACAATGCAGGTTGCTCTGTATGAAGTCAGAGCAATGTGTATGAGTGTATGTAGAGGCATGTCTGTAAAATTTCTGTGAGGCACAATTACAGATCTGGGCTCTGGGAAAACTGTACTAACATAAGACAAGGTGTGAATTTTAAACCACTCACTTTTCCAGTGTAATTCCTCCTGCAGAGCATCCTGACCACTGAGTTCTGCTGTAGGTAAGCTGGAGAGAGTGTCTGTGAAAGAGAATGGCATGGCAGCAGTGACTGAAACACACCAGCAGAACACAGGATACATTCCTCTACAGACCGGCCCACAGGCTAATCTAAAAATGTGTACATATTATTCAGATAGCTAAATGTTTTATTAAACATTTTAAGTGTAAATGCATCCTCACAAAACGACTCAAGTAGACCATTTAGCCTTCCTATTATACAGCTGGTAAACAATAAATATTAATACAAAGCAATAATTTCCACAGGATATGGTACCTTGCTGTTAAATGTATTCTGCATGACTTTTGTTATTGCTATCAGTGACTTCTCTAGCTGAGAAGTAGCAAAACTGAATAGTCTAGAGGAAGCACAGCAGAGAGGAAAGGGCATCTTTAGAAGGCAAGAGAGTTCCTACATGCATGGGTCTGGGAGTGGGTCATGGTGTTTATGTACTTTACTCCTGCTCTTCCTGTAGGATTTGATGGTTACTCTGGATCAGTGTTTATATCCAAGGCTGCTTGCTCACTGAAAGCACAATTCACCACACCTGTGTACCCACATCCATATACATTCCCAAAATCTCCAGTGAACCTGGCATTCTCAGATTCTCAGTTCTGAGGCTGAGACAGGCTCAGTTCTGAGGTCTGTTCAACTTTCAGAAATGTGAAGCCACCTTAATCCCCCACTTTAGCTTCTCTGTTTGACTCCACCTGAACAATGAGAAATTAAAGAACTCAGACTTTGCTGCTTACTTTGAAAATTTAGACACTGTGGTGCAAATTCCCAGGAGCATTTCCCAGACTGCAGTCACTGCACCTCTAGTGTTTTTGGAAATCTACTTGAATAATATTTTAACAATAACCATAAACCCTTTCAGTCTGCTTCCCTTGTGCTACAAACAGCAGAATGGTTCCTCACAAACTGCCATGTGACATCCTGCTTGTTCTGCTTGGGGACATTTTACTCTGAGCAGCAGAACTTGCTCCAGGTTGGTGCAGAAAGCTAAGCTGTAAGGGCAGTGATAAAAAGGCCGTAGCCCTAGACAGGATGCTGTGGAAGCTGAGGAAAAATTTCAGTCTGGGAGAATTCTGTGAAGTGCTTGGTAACTCCTGGAGCCATTACTCAATATGTAATTTTAAGGTTTCTACCAATGCAGTACACAATGATTAATTCATAAAAGGTTTCTAATCCCACCTTAGAATAATTCTCAACACTTGTGTTGGTGTTCAGGTGAGATAGATGAACTTTTCATTTACTAAGAAAATCAAGTGTGGATTTCCCTCAAATTTGAAAGGGAGGAAAGTAGGACAGCATTAGTAGCTGATGGACGGCCAATATTGTATTGGTCAGCTCTGCTGAGGAATTGTTTGGACTGAATCCTGCTCCCATGTGAGTAAGATAGAAAATTTGAACATAACAAATCTTGGTGTCTGAAAAAATAAAGCTATTGTATTATGAAGAACTTGAAAGTCTGTTTCAAAAACTGTTCAAAATTTAATAAATTGCTGATAGTGTTTCCATCATTGATGTAGTGAATTCTGGATATCCCTTTTGTGTCTTTCTTAGACACCACAAATATGCTGATTTCATGCACAAGGTGAATGAGATATCCTCTAGAGAGGGTAAGTGAGTACATGTAAGTGTTGGACTTGAGGTTATCCAGTGCCTGGGCTAGGAGACGTTCACACATCCCAGCCCCAGCACAGGAGGCTCCTTGCATTAGACACACATCCTCCATGTGTGTCTCTGTCCACAAATTCTATTGTGTTTTCTTCTTCAAACGCTTCCTGGGTCATCTTGACAAGTTGTTCTGTTTGTTAGAGCAGCTAAAAATATTTGTAGCTGGGAATGGAAACTGTGCCTCTTCTCAGCATGGTGTGAGTCACTCCTTTGTGGAGCACTTGGGTGCCAGGCTCGGTGTGCAGAGCCGTGCACGTGTCAAGTGCTCGTGCCGTGGGGCCGTGGGGCTGAGGTTGGGTCCACTTAGCAGATGAAGGACCAGCAGAGTTTGGCCATCCAAAGCTCTCACATGGATGAAGGATTAAGAAAATAAATTACAGTACCCATTGCAGTGAACACTGGGTTCTGAGACAAGGAATTCCTTCGGGCTTTTGTGGCTGGTTTTGCTGGGCTCAGCTATAGGGTTTGCCTCAATGAAGATAACTGAGGGAAAGTGCTCACAGTTGGACCATGGTTCTCTTGTATGGACCTGGCTCAGTCCAGGGGCTGGGAAGGATGGGGCTGGGTGGGGAAGCCTTTGGAAAACACAGGTTCTGCAGGGCAGATGTGTCCCACCAGTACCTGAAGGGCACACGCTGTAGCAGTCAGGCAATGGGAGATGCCCTGTGGGAAGGGGACGTTAACTCCAGCACAAACCCCAGCTTTTACTGCAATAGAAATAACACACAGAATGCCCTTCCTCCTTTTCAGTTTATATCTCTACCATGAGAAATACTCACTTATTGGAATGGTTGTTATTTACATATTTCCTAATTTTTTAGCAACTTCTTGCTTTGACATATTCAGCTAAATGAACAGGGGGAAACTTGCATTTGTTTACTTGTTCTTTTAGAGATAAAACACCTCTGTGCCTCAGCCTTTGAAATACTGTGAGTGATGGGTTTTGAAAGTGAATTTAGAAAATATTCTGAATTAAATATTTATGTTTAAGCTTTTACAAGGCAATCTGAATAAGCCTTTGGGTTTTTTTCCACAGCAGACTTAATTGTGCTTAGCCATATATACGAGTTTGATTCCCTAGCTACAAAAAGTCTTGTTTTTTGTGGAAAGTTTAGGCCCTCTGTAATCTCTGTGCTAAGGTGTTGAGCTAGGATAAAATTAAGAGGGTTTTGCCCATGAATTACGCTCCTAAAGTGTTACAGTGTAGATGAGTCCAGAGAGTGCAAGTCTACATGGCTGTAATCCCTGGTAGTTCAGAATAGGTTAAATGCACAATATTCTCACTAAATACCTTGTGCAGGTTGTGGTATTGACTGTTCCAGGCTTCTTGGTGCTGGGAGTCTGAGTGGAGAGGAGGTAACACAGGTCAGGAGACTGGCAAAGGGCAGAAGATGCTGTGCTCTGCAGAGGGAGTGCAGAGGGCCAGAGAGGAACTGCACATCCCTGCTGACAACAGCAAGAGAGAAATCTGTGCCGTTTTGCACTTCCCTGCCTGTCCTCAGAGAACAGAAGCATGTGCTGGATTTCAGGAGCAAGGATGAGAAATCGGGGAGCAGAGGCTAAAACTGTGCATTCTGCTGGGAGCAAGCAAGAATCCACTAGATGTCCTTCATGTTCACATAAATGACACCGACAGATTGCACTGAAAGGGCTGAAAGGTGTTTGCGGGAGGTGAGGGAAGATACAGCAATGCATGGATCTATGAGCACCTCGGGGTTCCTTTCTCCATGAAGTGAATTCATCTATGGTAGTGAGTGGCTTGTTCAAAAATGCGACCTATGTCCCTGGAAAATTGTTTTCCTTGGTTGAAACTACTCTTTAGATTGCTGAAACCAAAAACTAACCCTTTTCAGAGGCTGGTTATGTATTACAGTCGTGTTTACATGTTTTAAATGGCAGCTGGGGTTTTTTTACATACTTCAGTTTATGATATATTATTGCTTATGTAGACTAAGGCCACTAGGAAATTAGTGTGGGTGCAGGGAGTTTCCCAGACACAGTCTGATGGAAAGCTAATGTTCATTAAGTGGTAAAAGAAGGAAGTTCAGGTTCACAGTTTGGATGAGGAAGATGGCATCGATGTCACTGAAGTAATTTTTTTTTAGAATTATTAATACTCATATTATTATTAGTTATTAATAACCTCTTCTTTGGGACATAATGAGATGGGCATGTTCTTCAGACAGCTTGAGACCTCTAGCTGTGTTCACAGGCTGGGGAAAGTGTTTGTTACCAAATGCAAAGTTGTAGGCAAAGAGGAGTCAGGTGGAATTGGTGACATTTATGGATTGAAAAGCAAAATATTAGACCTTTCTTATCGGTTCTCTAGACAGGCTATGGAGAAGATGATGGTGAATACGGCATCCATTAATGCCCTGGATAATGCTGGTGAGGGGGTTGGTGATGGTGCCTAGTTTATGGATGTCAGGCCTGTGCATTAATGCTCGGAGCATTAGTCATGGGAGTGGGCAGCTGGAACCAGCAGTGCTCAGTGGAGAACAGATTTCTCCAGGAAGACAGAAAACACTGCTCCTGATCTGCTGTTCTGTGCTGGACTGGTGCTCACACCTTCTTCTTTCCAGCCAGCTGCATTCCAGGCCTCACAGGAGAACTGAGCTTGGAAAGAGAAGAGAAGGGCAGGAATGGGAAGGATGGAGAAGGCAGAGGAGAGAAAGTAGGAATTGCTGAGGAGTTGATTCTTGGGCAATGCCTGCTCAGTGTACTATTAATTCTGTCAGATGTTTAGTTTCAGAGGTTTACCAGGTCTTTTAGTGCCATTTCTAACTACTGCATGATCTTAGCAGAAATATAGGCAGATGCTTTTACAGTTTCTGACTTGGCTATTTTTTGTCTTTTTTGAATGGGGAGGGATGAAGAATTTTAGCAGCCTACACATCTTAGCAATGTGCACAGACCAAGGCATGTGAAGTGATGCACTGTTGAAGCGCAAGGGCAAAATTAGTATTAGTTATTCCATGGCAAAGGTGTGTGATGAATTATACCTTCTAAGAAAGCACTTTATATACACTGGATTTCAAGTACTTTCGTACTTTATGCCTGTTGGTATTTAAAAATGATTGATTAATCTGACACTATGTGAAAAAACTGTGTCTGCGCTGTTCCTCTGTTATGTTACAGGAACAATATCTCAACTTAATGGAATGTATGGCAAGTGGCAGAGCTGCTGTGGCCACATTCAACAGAAGAAAAGTTGAAAAATAGACATGAGCTTCTGTTTGGTATAAAACAGGCTTGGGGAAGAGAAGAACCTCCAAGTAAAGACAAGTTGAAGAAGATTGAAGGATGGGTACGGTAAAAAAGGAATTCAAACAGATGTGGCAATTTGTTTTACACCATAACCATAAAATGCCACTTAAAATGCCTCATTTGTATTCTGTGTCAACGTAATAGATGTAAATCTTTCAGGGAGTTACTAAATATACATTTCTGTTGGCAAGTACAAAAAACATATGATCAATGGGAGAATCTAGCAGGGATTTTGTGTTGTCAGGACAGCATGACTGAACTTTCTGGGACTGGATCACTCAAACAAGCCCTCCATTTTAGGCCATTCATTCTGCCTCCCTTTTCGACATTTTATCACTTCACAGCATTTAAACATCTATTTTCATCTTGTAAGTCATAGTGACTGGTTAGTGACACATCTGCTTTTGACACTCATTTGCTCACTGCAGTGAGGTCCCATCCATCTCACACGGAGATGTTGTGGCTCTCAATAAGGCCTTCTGCTCACTGATCTGCATTAGGAAGTCCCTATGAATGTGGGTATTGCTGCAAATGAAACCACTATTTGTCAGGATTAAGGGAAGCAAAGGGTAAGATAAATTTCAGCTTGAAAAGGACTTGTCTGAAAAGACATAAGACATATCAACAGTTACTAAGATTCCAGCTTTTCTGAGCAGTAACCCTGTAAAAACAATGTGTGACACTACCAGTGAGTCTCACAGTGGCTTGCCAAATCCACTTGTGGTTCTGCTTGAAATTCAACTTCCAAATAAATTCCAGACATCTCAAGAAAAAGTGCTGTTGGTGAGGATTGCAGTATTTCCAAAGAATTATTTTCAACCTCCAGTTCTGTAGGGGACCTTCGTCAATCTACTTGTAATAGGTTTCTCATTTAGGGATAAATCAGTTCTCTCCCCTGGGAAGATTATGTTCTCTTCATTTTTGGCCCTTTTTCCCTGGAGCATTATATAAGAAGTGGGATAGCCTCACAGTGAAGTATTTTACCTGTATTACCTGTACATTGGAACAAAAGCCTTACCATACCTGCTACTGGGGCCTGCCCTCTGCAGTCAAGGCAGGAAACTGGTCCAGCATTCGATTCCAAATAAAAATCCTAAATAACTTCTGAGTTGTAAGATTCCCAAATCCCATGTTTTCTAGGAAGCGAAAAGTTATCATTCTAGGAATAGTTTGGTGCTGCTAAAAAGAAGCTGACATCTGGAGAAGTATTGGCACAAATTACATTTTTCTAGGTTCTCCTTGAGTTTTAATCATTACAGTATTTAGCAACACTGCCTTATCCAGAAATAAGCACGGCCTTCCTTGTATTTGGACATACATTTCTCTGTGTTGTGCTAATCTGCAACATTCTTAATTAATTTAACAGTTTTTACAACAGATTTAATACTTTATTTGCTGTAGTAGAGAAAGGTTTATTTTCTCCTTTGAAGTTGTCTGCCTAGTGGGGAGGCAAAGGCTCCCTTCATTTGCCATCTGTATGAAGATTTAGTTCTGTGGTCATTTGCTTAGAAGACCAGGGTAAAGAGAGTCTATTCATCCCTTAGGACCTGTGGTGTTCCTGTTTGCTCATACTAAACCCCAACCATTGACCTTTGAAGTCTCACTTAAGAAGCTGGTCATTCTGAGAGCAAAACTTAGACCGGTTGTGAGAAAGTTCATGTTTCTCGTTCCTGTTCTCTCCCTGCTTCCTATTTCACCGTGACGTATTGTGAAAGCCTAACTCTCATCTCCCAGAGTGCTCAGTTTACAGTGCTGCTGTGAGGTACTCCATCTCTGAGCAGTGCCATGTGTATTTGTTTTCTTTCTGTTTCTGGAGGAGTGTGTATTTCTTGGATCTGCTTTCTGTATCTGGAGGAGTGTGGATGTGTAAACTGCTTTGCTTTGCAGTGGTTGCCCACAAGTACTGCTCAGGCACATGTTCTCCAGCTGCTCTGGCTGGCTGACAACGAAACACAGCAATGAGATAATGAACTGGTCATTTGCCCAGAAATCCAGGGGTGCAGGTATCTACCTCATATGTGGTGCATGTGTCTGTAATCTCCTCTTATCTGCCTCTTGTTTTCTCCTTCCCTAGTCATTCCTTCCACTGATTCAATACTCTCAAATAGATAACTCCCATGCTTTCACATCTTCTCCTTTCTATATTGACTGTTTTCCAAGAGACTGTTGTTTCCACCATTGCTCGCAGGACACTTGGTCCTTGGGGCAGTTTGTGTAATGTCTCCCAGTGAACTCTTTCATCCTGTTGAACTACACTATCAAGCTTCTTCTGGTGCCAACTAATTCTCTAAATACTTAAGCTAAGTTACCTGCCAAGAGTGGTGTTAGCAGAAGAAGAATACTGCAAAACCTAGAAAACAAGTCAAAGTAGAGTTATCTTCTGAAAAACAGCACTAAATAAAACCTCACAGAGCTCCTTGTTTATTCCCTCTCATGACTTACGAGTTTATTGATGTTAAAGGTCAAATAGCCTTTCTCCAGTTATTTGTTGTGGTTGGGTTTCATTTTTTTGCCTCTAAACAACAAAACTAAAGGAATTACTCCTTCAGTGATAATGGAAAGTGGAGTTGTGACTGTAGGCTTAGGATTTGGTTTTCACTGAGGTGTCCATAGGTGGCCGTGTCTACAGTATTTGAGAATTGCTCTGAAGAATTACGAAGTTGTATCTTTCAAGAACAACTTTCTTAGAATTTCAATTTGAGTGTAACATATCCTGTTTTACTTGTATGCCTTTTCCAGATACCTTGATGAAATCTCCAGACAGAGTTCCACTGTCTGAAGCGGGTATAAGTCTATTTTGCAATTTCAATAACAAAGAGGAAGAGAGAAAGAACATAGAAACAACAGATGAATATTTGTGGCAACACAGCTAGACTCTGGAGCTACAAACACCCTTCCTGGGGTTTTCTGGATGGTGTCAGGCAGGCTGATGTTCTCTGTGTGAACCTGCTCATGCAGTTTAGAAAATCTTTGGCAGATAGCCATTATTTTTGCTGCACATATATGCAACTTCAAGCACCATGGGCTGCTTGATATGCAAAAATTATGCATAGACTTTGGATTCGACATGTTAAGTAGGAACTAGGGGTTTATCCAGCATTGCAGACACTGATCAAACTGTACAAGTTTTATGAACTGTTACTTTCAACTACAAACAACCTGTGTTTCCTCTGGTTTCCAATTTTGCCTCCTGTCTGAAAAACCCTTTATCAAGAGGTCACTCTTAGGTAAAGGACTCGACTGCAAAAATTTCAGGGACTGAATCTGTGAAACTTCCAAACCTTACGCACATCCCCACGCCCCAGACTCTCTCCGTTTTTCAATCTCTCATCCAGCATGCAATGCACAGTGTAGATGACTTCATCCTGGCCCGTTTGAGATGTCCTTAGAACGATCATGAAGCAATTATAATGGCACTAGGCCCCTCTTTCCTCGCCTGACCTGCTCCCCAGGTCCTTGGTCCTGATGTGACAAGAGAACATCTGTGTGCAGGGGTGTCAGAATTCACTCAGATTTTAGTGGACAAGACTGCAACCCAGCACCATCAGTCAGGAGCAGCATAGCTGTGCTCTGACAAGGAGTGAGTGAGATTCAGGGAGGTGGGCAGAAATAATTAATAATGGTGGCCTTATGTGGTATCTTTGTGGCCTCACTACTGTTAAAGGATTTGAGACCAAGAGAGCCAAGTGCTGTGCTAGAAGCCTTTCTAGACTTCAGCAGCAGACGAATGCAGGGGTACAGGGCACTTCCACTGCCAATGGATGAGGAAACTCGATAGCTTGTAGCTAAAGCTGCCTCAGTTCTTTACAGGATCAGCCTCTCTTAGCAGCCCATATTGTTACCCACAGTAATATGTTTGAGTTGGTATTTGTATGTAATATGTTCAAGCTGGTATTTCTGGGTTATGTTTGAGTTGGTATTTATGTGTTAGTGTAGGGCCCATTGGGGGCTGGAAAGACAAGAGAGAGCTCAATAAGAAAGAAAAATCAAGCAGATTGCAGGAAATAAGTCAAGAGTAAGTAAACAGTATATTTTACTTTTGTCTTGTATGTAAATCTCTGGGAAATAAATGCAGTAGCCTGCTCTGTCCTTGTGTCTTATAGTGATGAGAATTAGCCCAAAGCAAACTTAGCAGAGAAATCACATGTTGTTAGTATTTTCATATTTTTACTGTTCCTAGAAAGACTGAAGGCCTGGGCAATGTGAGGGAAGGAACAATGATGTATTCTGCTTTTCCTCTGGCTAGATGTTCCTCGGCAAACTTAAATATATTGACCAGGCAATTATAGAGCAGAGACTACTCCAAACAGATGCCTTATTTTAACATTCAAACAATTATTCTAATTCTGATTCAAGTGACATTTAAATATGCTTAATCCTGAATTTTTATGCATTATTTTGCATACCTCAAAAAGATGCAAGCAAATGTACTGTAAACTGTAGGTTTTATGTCTTTAACTTTTGGGCCATGTAGTAATTTGTTTTGCTTTCACCACAAAGCATCATTGGTTTGGTATCACTTTTTCACTAGCAGGTTTTAAAGCATATTCTTAATCTCAAGCTGCATTTGCTATAAAAACAAAATTGCTCCTAAGAAGCAGTATTAAACTGTGTTTCTTGGTGTTATGTGCTTCTCATCTTCAAGAAACACACTGTTAATCTGAGGGAAATGTTAATCTTTGGGTGTACACAAACAGCAAATCTTTTTTCTAATTTCGTACTTAAAGATAATAGGCTGATTCACACTGGAAGCAGTGAAGCCTGAAAGTGAAATAGGTTTAAATTTACAGTTAAGCAGACTATTTTATGTTTTGTCTTGCTTTAAAGAAAGATTCATGGCTATTTACAAGTAATTGTGCTCACGGAGTAAGTCATTTGTGTAGTTATATATCTTTTTCCCTGATTAGAGCTTTAGTTTCTTTTCCAAATCTTAAACCAAAAACAAGGTTTAAAAAAATTAGAATCGGAAGGCTAAATGCAGAAACTGTATCAAAATGAAGTGAACTGTCAGGAATCTATGAATATAAATAGTTTTTAGCAAAAACATGTTATCAAGAAGTTCTCTCAACTATATTTGGCATTTTTGGAGCAAGAGTGTTGGTGTTTTATTAAAGAACAGCTCTGTGAAAAGGGAGAGTTTGTGGACCCTCAGCCTGGAGTGTCCTTGAAATGCATATAGGAAATCTGAAAGGTGTACCCATGCTACTGTGGCAATATCCAAAAAACCATTATTTTTTTAAATGTTTTTGGAGCACACATCAACCAAAAAGCTGTAAATAATCTACAGGAATGCTGAACTGTCACAAAATTATTTATGATGAAAGTGAAGGTTATAAAATATTCATCTTTTTTTTTTATTCATGTAAGACAGTAAAATTAAACAAGGTGAGCAGCACACCTATTTTCTCTGTCTCCTGCTTACCCTCTTACTGCCTAATAATGCTGAGGAAGAGGCGGACTGGGAGCATTCCAGTTACAGTTCTGAACCGAATTTTATATCATTATGTCTCAGACTCTCTCAAATTTGTACTTAACCTGATAACTTGGCCTACAAAGCAGGTGCTCCCCCTCAGCCACAGACTATTAAAGACAGAATTACAGGCTCATCCTTATGAAGAAGGAGCCGTGTTCTGGAGCAGGAGCTCATGTCTGGATGTGCAGTCCTGTGCTGTCCTCACTTTCCAGAGCTTGGGGTCCAGTTAATAGGGATGGCATGAAAAACGTGGAATGTGGGGTCAGACTCCCAGGTGATACGTCAGGCAGATCTCTTCAGGTACTGAAATATAGTGTGGGGTATTTTTGGTCACAGACTGAATTCTTAAAAGTTTATTAAACAGCTAAGCAGCAGCTGCTGTTGCCATTTCAAGTGTGATGTCTTGCACTTCAACCATCGTTCTGCTTCAGCACAATGCCCCTGCTCTGAGAGCTCACCATGGCTCTGTGTGAGCTGAGAAGCACCACAACACATCCACTGGGTTTAGGGGCAGAAGTTCTCACAGGAAGATGGGCTTGCAGGCATCTACATTGACACTGGTACTTCTTACCTGTGACCCTCGAAGAGGTGTCACCAAGGAGCATCTGCATGTGCTGCAAATTACTTTCAGACTGGCCTAACTGTGGGCATCAGGGCAGAAAACAAGGGTGAAAAGACACCCAAAGGTGGAGGTTTGGATAAAGCCCATAGCTGAATGCTGAACAATTTCTCTCTCAACTAACTCCAACATGGGGAAAAAACCCCACGCAAACAAAAAGAAGTCTCACTTAGGTGGGTTCCTCTTTGTCTCTTACTCCTTTTCTGTGCCGTTTTGCCCAGAGCCTTGAATAAAAAGGAGGCCAAGTGGGAAGAGAGGAAAGAGCATGGAGAAGGGGTAGAGAGGGTTAAGAGCACTATCCAGTCCCTGTGATGTTGTATACTTGCCAAAAAAAAGGAATACCACCCACTTTCAGGATGAGGATCAGGCTGCTGCAATCATTTATTCAACTGCCAGTGCTGTATTCAATTCTCTGGATGCCATTCCTGAAATCATCTCCCAGACCCCAGCTGTAAACATAGTTACTAAATGCATACCTCATAAAAGCACTTCTAAATGCAAATGGCCCCGTTTTCTTTTGTGTGCATAAAGCCATTTGGGCGTGCATGTGGGTGTGCATCATATTCAATTTGTCTATGATTGATAGACTGTCTTCCAGACCAGAGGGATAAAAAGAAAAGTGGAAGTCAAAGCCTCTGATTTTTATTTCAGCAGTAGCCAGGCACATACATCTGTGTGCAGAATTTGGCACTCAGCAAATCTAACTTTTGCCAAACCAACAAGAGTAATTGGTGTAACAAGGCTCTCGTGAAATGAAAACACGCATGAACTAAGTATTTCATATCTCTATATGGGAAGTTATTTTTAGGGTTAATTTGGGTTATGCAGTTATATTGTGGGTGATTAACACAGGGTCTTTACCATGCAAATGGTGCTTGTAAGGAGCAGAAGCCAGCTGTTTCCCTTGGGAAGTCTTAGGGGCCTGGCCATAGAAGGTGCACCGCAAACAGGATGATGTGTGTGTGATGACATTTTCCTGCAGCAGACCCCTTGGAATACACTCCCAAGCACAAATCACTCTTGTGATAGGTTGCAGACATGCAGAGAGAGGAGTTTGAGTGATACACAGATGCTGACTAGATACTGTGGATTTTTTCCTAACTGTCGTGTCTGTATCATGTGTTGCTCTGTCACCGAGGGATGCACTTAATAGACATTACATGGAGGAAAACATATTGATTGGAGCGGGTTATGTGGCATAGGGATGAAATTGCTTTCTCTAAAATGCTTCTTGGAAACTAGCACGGGTGTTTAAGTCCTAGCTGGGCATTCCTAGCAGTAGACCTTACAATTACAAAACTACTATTGCTAGAGCAGCATTAACTAACTTGTTATTGTTCTTTGAAACATCATGATTTTTATATGCTGGAGATTATTTTCATTTGCTTCTCGGTATTTGTATCTGTAGGGTGTCCTGGGATTGTACTCCCATTCTTTTCTCTGCGGACAAAATGGCTGGAATTTACACAGGAAAGAGAACTAAGTGCCCTGTGAATCAAAGATTTCAAATACTGTGTGCCTTATGATAAAATCAGAATTGGATACCCCCTTTTTTATGTTTGAAATAGCGCTGCAGCATGTTGGGTACTCAGCAGGATTTTATGAGGAAGGCATAATACTACCAACTCTTCATTCCCTTCAAGACAAAGCTTGGTGAAAAAGGAAGGGGGAACAGAATTTACACCCTCACAGATATTGAAAAATTATTTTTGTGTTATAGGTCATCAGCACATCAGGTTGATGACTTCCTGAAAGTATTGGTGAAAAAGGAAAATAGGGTGGTTTTCGCACAAACCTCTTCAGGAAGGAGGGAAACCCTCTGTTTTCCCTTCCTAAGACGAATAAGGACATTCAATACCCACACTTCCTACAACTCCACAAGGCATGGCAGAAATCTCTGAAATAGGGATTCAAGTAAGGCATTTTTCTATGATTCATGTGAAAACTGACAGCTGTACAGATGAAGCTGCTTTAAAACATCATTTTCTGGCAAAGAGAGAGGATACCTTTGATGAAAATTGAATTGTTTCTTAAAGACTGTTTCAACAGACTTACCAAAAATCTCTCAAAATTGAGTTCAGACCAAGAAGTACTGCCAGCCACATACTCTGCTCTTCCACGAGCTTGCTTCCTCTTTGGCACTGGTCTGGCTTGGAATCTCTTTCTGAAACTGAACTAGTGGCAAAATGTTTAAAAAGAAAGAATGAAAGAGAAGGAAAAATAGAAAACAGAAGAGAAAAGATAATGCCATCCTTGATCTGAAGACATCTACTCTTGTGAGCTTTGCAGCTCACGTTTTTAATTTCAAATTGTCTCGTTACAATGAGCATCTGAGCTTTGGAGGCTCGTGTACCCTCGGCCCCGTCCCACTGAGCTTTGTGTGTCGGTGCGGGGAGGTGCGTCACTGCACAGGCCACGCACACTTTGATGTCTTTACAGGTACCTTTACAGAAGCATAACAAGCACTTTCCTGAAACTACTTAAAAATAATTTCTGAATAAAAATTAAAGACCATCTCTTGAGGTGATAAGAAGAATGCCCAGCTGCTTTGTCTAGCATAAAGCAGCAAAGGGTGCATTACACTGAGGGTACAGGTGCTTTTAAATAATGATATCAGCTCTGAGAACAGAACTACAGTCTTGGTCTGGTCACCCCCTGAAAGAGCAAATATTTCTTGCTCTACAGTGTCAGACGTGGTCCTTGTCTTATTTTTTTAATAGTGCATGACCCATGTTATCTCTCTGCATCAATATCCCCTAGATAATGGCCATCTGTGCTTTAAAGGCTTTATAGGTAAACTGCAGCTATTTAATATTTTCTTTTATAGTCAATCAGTCTTTTCCTTTTTATGAAGGAGACCATAGTGATCGAGTGATACAGCCTAGCACTGCTTTGTCTGTTATATGATTGTAATGTTTCCATTTATATCACAGTGTCCTCTGTACTATTCAGATTCAGAAAAAGAAAAAAAACCCTACTGCAGAGTTAGGTTTTCTGTTTGTAGAAATGCATTTGATAGCAGGGGGAGGGTGTGTTTTCATAAAGTTCAATTTTGTAATAAAACCCAATTTCCTTTTCACATCAGAGCCACACTATGACAAAGGAATTGCAGCAGGTGTCTTTCACAGAGGGAACATAATTGTGAAGCTTGCTGGCATCCTGCTTGCTCAGTCTCTCCAGCACTGGCAGCTGGGTGAGGGGCTGCTGTTAGAGGAACGGCTTTAGCCCAGCTGTGGCCGGATATGTCCCCAGCAAAGGAAGCAGCAACAAAGCAGGCAGGACTCTGGTCTGGGGTCCCTGTCCCATGTCTGTCACCGTGTGGTGTCCCCTATCCTACTGAGGTAAGTGCTGCTGAGTTCACAGTGCCCCAGAGGGCAGCAGCTTCCTCAGGCGGTGGGTTTGGTTTGGCTATCACTCAGTTGTTGGAACAGGCTGCCTGAGCAGGTGGTGGAGTCCCCATCCTGGAGGTATTGAAAAGATGTGTAAATGTGACACTTCGGGACATGGTTTAGTGGTAGGCTTGGCAGTGCTGGGTTAATGGCTGGATTCGATGATCTTAAAGGTCTTTTCCAAGCAAAATGATTCTCTGATTCTGTCCCCATGTGAAAGGCTCTAGGGTCATACTTGCCATGCTCCAGTGTAATTGTGTTACAGAACAAACCTCCCTGAGGACAGGGAGGGGACTGTCCCTGCCTCTGAGCTGCGGCAGGAGAGGGAAGAAAGGGCACTGCAGTACGACAGGGCTGACCACAGCCAAGCCTCCGCGTTTTCTGCGTGGGAGGGACGCTTCAGACAGCCTCTGGTTTGTAACAGGACCCTGCACTTCTCCTGCCACCCAGAGTCCTCAGTTCTGGGCTTGTAAGAGGGACAGAAGAGTGAAACAAATGGTTGATTCTCTCTCTTCCTCTAACTTTTGCCTCCCAAAGCACTCCTTATCACATTCCTCTTAAGAGGGCATGGCCTGACACCACAGCGAGATGGGCTGCTGTGATACTGCAGACTTAGAGCATGTGAAGGTCTGGATGACTTTCATCTTTGCAGCCGATGTGCAGTTTCAAGAAAAGGGCACCCTGCCATGGATATTGTACTTTTGTCACTAGCGCTTAAAACCTGTGTTGAAGCAAAGAAAGCACAGAAGTTGAAATAGAAAAATTCTCAGTGCAATAGCCTGCTGGATATCTGCTGGATTTTACCTGTGTTCTGGATCTGAATAAGCAGCAATTTCAATATTTCCCTTTCCAAAATGCCCTTCTTGTTCTGGTGAAAAGCTTTCAGGTACTCGCTCCAGGGAGCTGATTCCTTACAGTGACCTCAGAGAGGGTTGTCCCGGCCAGGCAGGGAATGCTCATTTCTCCAGCCTTGTCAGTACAAGTCTCAAATATGAATGACTTAATTTCATGTTTTTATTTCTGGCTCATAATGTGAAATGTTGAGGCTGCTATGCCCAGTCTGCCTGTAGCAGCCCTTTTGCTGATAAAGTCTACTAGCCCATAAAGAAGGAACTACCACCAGTGTTTTGAATTCACCTGCAGACAAGGTGTCCTGCTGAGCACTGCGTAATAGCAGAGAGCAGCTCCTGGATGCTCCCTGATACCGTTTTCCCCTGTTTGGTAACCTCTGATTGTTGCTGTCAGCTGTACAAGGCTTACAAAACCCAGTTTCTCTCTTCAACTGCATGTGCATATCTCCTGTTATTGTCTGTATGCTTAGGTAATCGCTCATGTTGACAGAATTTCCCTCGTTCTTCCGGGTCAGAGACCCTCTAGTCATTACATTAATATGAACAGTTTAAGAATGGCCAACAGCAAAAGTAGAAAACACCATTTGCTTTCTTTAAATAAACAGCTCACCTTCCTGCAACTTCAACAATCTCTACTTACCTCTCTCACATGTTGTGCCATAAATTTATGCTGTCTGTGAGCTCTAACCTCCTGCATGTTTCATAATTCCTCGGATTGCATCCTTGGCAACAATTCTGACTTGCAGCCTGTCATTAGTTGTGTTGTCCAAGTATCTGAGATCAAATATAGTGTGTTGAGAAGTTGATGGAGCTGACAGTTCTAAAACCATTACTACCATAGACGCCTTTTAATAAATCAGTAGGAAAAATTGTCCTTTTTAAAAAATGGTCTTCGATTAGGCTTTAATAATATGGATGTTGATAGGTTTTAGCAAGGTTCCAATTTATGCAGGTTGTTTGTAACCCAGCATTACACTGGAAGTGTTACTGAATCATATGGGAAGTTTCCTTCTGTCGTGTTCTTCTCATTCGGGGTTTTTTTCCTTTTTTTTTTAAATCAGTTCTTTGTATAAATGACACTTCACAAAAACAATTTGTTCTAAACCCTTACTTCAGGTTAACACGTTCACTTTTCCATGTCAAGTTGTCCCAGTTTCAAAAAGCTATGAACTCCTAAAAGCAATTTAGCACCATCGGACCAGTGACAGATTTAACTCTGGACAAATCCATGCTGAATTTGTTAATCTGTCAGATGGACTTTTCAATATACAGCCTGCTCATTTCTTTCAGTTTCAAATAAACACAGCTGGTGCAGCGGTATTTGCTCTGGGTTTATGCATCAGGCTTTACCTTCTTATTTGTGCGTCCATACCCTTAATCTTCTGAAAATATTTTCTGAATGAATTTTTCTGTGTTTAATTTGTGGCTATTTTTCACGTGCAACCAGAATTTTCCTGCAGTGTTCCAGATCCTAGAAGACTCCTGGCTCTAGAGCAGGGATCCAGAGCTAAGAGGGGCTATAAAACCCAGGAGAGATGAGCAACCTCTGGTCTCAGTTACAAGTTACATGAGGAGTGCTCAAATTTAAAGATAAAGACTTCAGAGGTGCATCAGGGAGGTTTGGGGTTGTTGACCATAGGCATCAGTGTGTTCATTACACCTTTGAAGCTGAGCTAGTGACATAAGAATTTACAGAAAACTGTAAATTCTTATGCCAGGACTGGAACTTGCTGGGACATTTGAGATCTGATTAACCATTTTCTTTCCCATCATCTGCATTCAGAAAAGATATTGGGTTGTTGCAGTAGAGGGCTAGTTTGGACTCCAACCATTCATTTAAATGCATGCTACCTGCCAACAACTTCAAGGGGAGCTAGTGGTTGTTTGTAGTGTAAGACACAAACTCTGCCAAGTAAATCCAATATTAACAGTTTGTCTCCTCCCACCAATTACTTCAAAGCAATAGGATGTTTTGACACAAGTATTGAATTGTTATCAAAATGTCTCTATCTCTCAGTTCAGACTTTGACATATTCTATAGGGAGTTTATTTCTTTAGCCAGAAATATGGCATTGAGGATTCCACTCAGTAAGTTCCCACTCAAGTTATAGATTTTCTGTCAGAAAAAATAAAATCATGCTTGTATACAGCTACAATTAAAACATATGGCTCTGCTTTGGCATCTGTTCTTTTTTCTATTTAAAGACTTGGAAGTGTATAATAAAAGGGGTAGTTCTGTGACTATAGTTTTTGTTAGGGATTTTACACTGATATCACTATAGCCTTTCTTCAAGAGCTATAAAAATAGTTCTTTGCTCTCTGGTCTGTGGATCATAGCTTCTTCACAGGAGCTGTATCACCTGAATTAAAATGTGTTCGATTAAACTGATAAAAGACTAGACCTGGAAAAGGTATTAAAGTTTATTGTAGAAATACAGCATAATTAAGCTGAAGGTTTGCATAGCCACAGACACAACTGGAGGCTCCTTTGCACTTCTGAGCTTTCTAATTTGAAGATAAGTAGTGTTACAGTTGTACTAGAGTAAGACACATATACTGTCTTCAATATCTATCTAGAGTAAATTTGGAGAGCAAAAAAGGTGTCTGAAATTTGCATGTAATTTTTCTTTCTGAGCCATACACTTTTCTTCTCTGTAAAGTGTATCTGGTTTAAAATAAATTTGTTTTCCATTTTGATGCCATTTTTACTTTTCTTGTTCCAGCTTCTGAGCTCTCAGATTGAGTGTTTCAGCGTTATGGACACAAACATGAGAACGATCTTGGTTGTTTGGCAGTACCTTCACACTCACTGATCAAACACTAAGTGCCATCTGATTACTTTGACAAATCACAGCAAAGAGTACAGTTTACAGTTGGATTATCAGGATCCACAGAGCAAACGATGTGCTAACATATTCATCGCCTTCAAACATGAATACGTTTGAGGAAATCATGATCTTCACATTGATAATCTTTGAACCAAAGTAGGCTGAATTTAGAGAGTAAGTTACTCATGAATTATTTGTTCAGCTCTGAAAACAATGATGAATCTTTTTAAAGTAGCAGTGAATTTTTTGATTAATAGAGAGCCTTGAGAGCATCTGTTTTGAATGTATCTGTATATTCACATTGACTGGGCTCTTTTTGCAGTAGCAGGCTAATGAGAGAAATAAAACTTCTACTGCCAAGAGACAAATCCTCCCACTGAAGTTGTTGGGAGTCTGACCACTGATAAATAAAAACAACAATCCCCTACAGCTCCCTGCCTGATCCTAACAGTCTGAGTAGAGTGCTGGCTAATGGTTGAGACCTAATGACCACAGTCATCTCTTTTGGAATTTTTCTTTTACTCAGCCTTTATAACATACTCTTTTTCTTTCTTGCAGCCTTCTATTTCACACACATTCTTAAATCCCTTGTATATTTCTCCAGTTGTTTGTTACAGCTGATTCAAGGAAAGTTTACATTAAATGACAATACATATATCTGTCTATCTCAATTTCACATTTGAAGATAGTAAGCAGTGGTGGGGGTTTTTTATGACAGCACAGTTTTGGCCCTCAGGTTCTTAAATCAGCGATGTCACTTTATGGCTTTTAATTTATATGTTTTGGGTGTTCCAACCTGACATGTTCTGAGCATAAGACATACATGAGTGCTCAATCTAAAAATGTAGATTCATTGCTGTGACTCAGAGAAACAAAATTACCATATAATAAATTCTTGGTAATCTGTCTTTCCTAGGGCACCTACAGTTTTTACCGTCTGCTCATATCGACTTCTCCCTTTCAGCCGACTGGAGTAGTCAGTTCCTTGAAACAGCAGAGATTTTCATTATATTAATGATTAAAGATTTTGAGATGGGTGGAGACTTGGGCAAAAAACATATCAAAAGTCTTTTCAAATGCTCTATGATTTTTAGCTGTTTGTTGTTCCTGCAGAACCTTCTTCACTTACTGTCCTTTGTGCATGCACTGACTTCCAGAAGCTTCCTCACTTGCTACTCCTCAGGGAAAATATTTTTTTTTCTATTTTTGAAAGCTACTCAAGACGTTGCTTTCTGTCTTTTGCCAAACAACTTCTTCGAAGAGAAGCTAGAGGAGCATTTAGTTGGATGCAGATTAAGACCTTCATCACTCCCACTACTTCTTTTGGCCTTGTAGGACAAAAGATCATAGTGCAGCTGAAGGGGAAGGATGGAAAAGGAGGATCGTGGTGGGAATTGCTCCATATTACTTTCCAGGGAAAAGGCACATATCTATGGAAGCTGTCTAATGACGGTGCCTGGGAAAGAGCAAAACAGAAAAGTTTCCAAGGTCCAGGAAAGACTCACAGTTTGAGGCCCAGAGAAGAGGATACTGTTCATATACTTAGAGTGAGACCTAAGCAGGAAGGTGGAAAGAACACAGAAAGGCCAGGCAAAGAGCTGGAGGTGAGTTTTGTTTAGTCTGCTTTTTAGTTTAGCCTTGCAAGGGTAGGATTTGGCTCTGGATAGAAGACGGCAATTACAGGAGCTTGTCTGAAATAGTGGAGGAAAAGTGGAGTAGGGTAAAAAGATACAAGAAATTGGTTGTAACAGGTCAATTTTGGGCATGTAGAGGCCTTGACAGAATATTTGTTAAATGTTAGGTGTGAAAATTTGTTGATAAAATCTCTCCATGCTCAGTTCAACTTTGTCATGCTGACTGTGGCCCTAGCAGGTGATTTATATCATATATTGCCCTTGCTTTTAGTCAGAATGTCATTTAGTCAAAATGAAAACTTCTGAGCATTGTACCCCACGGAGCAGAGAACTATTCCTATGATTTTGGTGACATTTGAAGAATAATGGGTTCAGTTATGTTTGAATAAACATAAAGCTGTTATTCTCTCAAATGACTTTATTCACAGTGAATATAATAAATCTGGTTTGCCCTTTTTATGTATTTTGGATCCCAATTCAGATATTGAAATTACAATTCTCCCACAGCTCATCTTTATGTGAGCATGCTGGTGAGCCAGTTTTACTAGGAAGAATATTTGCAGAAAGAGAATTTTAGATTCATATAGACATACATGTGAGAACAAACTGCTGTATTTCCACGAGGAGTTGCACCAAAAGCACTAACCAGCTATTGTGTCATGAAAGCAAAACCTATAATGTACCTGAGAACTGTAAATCAAAGTAAATTTGTTGAGCAGAGAATTTCTCTTATTTATACTTCATAATTAATTTTCTATCTTTTTATTCCCCAAAAATAGTATTAAATTTGTTTTTAAAATAAAGAAAAACTGGTTGTTTTTTCACAGGGGGGCAATTTCATCACATTATTTACTTAGTTCCAGCTTCTTTGTTTAGACAGCTACCACACAGACTTGTTTCTCAGGAAAAACCCCAGAGATTTCTCAAGCAAAAAGAGTACAGTTACAGAAGGGCATTTATTTTGTCTCTTTTTTTCTGAAGAGGGAAACTGTTCTCACTTGAATCAAATCTTCAAATCTGGTCTCAAGTTAGTGTTCTTTTCTCTCAGTGCTTTTCCTCTGTGTGCTTGACAAAGCCAGGCTGCCTGTGCCAACACCTGACTCGAGAGCCTGTGTCCCCCTTGCTGGTTTGGGGCTCTGCCTGGGCTGTGGGGTCTGTCCCTGACTGGCACTTCCCCTGTGTCACTCAGCTTCCTGCTGCTTCTGGTCCCAAGTAGACAGAATCAGAAATAGTTTTGTTATTTCTCATTTTTATAATTTTGATTGCATTTTGACAAAGAGAAAGGCATTCTCCTCACTCACTCACACTTCTGTATCACGTGGCTTGCATCAAATTTCCTGGGGAGCTCTTTGCTTTACTCTAGGGTTTAACACGAGATGTTCTAATAGCAACTTTCTTCTCTGAGCTCAAGTGCTCTATAAACATTTCCTTTGTTGCATGTGAGAGAAATGCATGACATTTGTCGCTCTAAAACCTGATACGTCTGCCTTTTTCTTATAAAGCTTCAGTTAGATGTTAGCTAAGGGAATGTTGGAGGGAGGCTTCTGCTTCTTACAGGAGAAACACTGACAGTGGAGCTAAGGGCGTCTGTAGGAATTCAGTGTGTGTGCCCCTTCCCTGGCCAAAGGCAGAGCTGGGAGTGAAGCCTTGCTTCGTTGGGGCTGCAGGCCTCACAAAAGTCCTTTGCAAAAGCGAAATCTCTCATAAAGCAGGGGAAGCTGAAGTGACACACTGTTTCTCTGACACTAACTGGCAACCCCTTCAGATTACACCAGGTCTGTGTCTTATTTTAGTTACCCTTGTGCTCTGAAGTGTTTTGAGGAGTATTTTTGGACCTTTTTGGAAATCGTAGGGAGTTTGGCACAAAGGCACTGTATTTTATCATGTTCAAACACCCGGTGAAAGAAGGCCTCCAAAGCAATTTTGGAAAATGTGAGTGAAGAGCTGATACGTTGACCCACAGGTGACAGTGGGGAGAAATGGCTGTTGTAATACACTTTGAAAAAACCTTTTTGCCTGCATGACTAGTACTTTTCACAAAACTAATGTAGACTTTAATAACTTGTAGGCTTCTGTGTGTCAAATTGCAAGCTTTAATAGCCTATTAAAAAGCCCTAAAAGTCCTTAATTCGTGAAGGTGCAGATTCCCTTCTGTATAGGCACATTGAATCCTGAGCCGTAGGTTGAATATACACAGGAAGTTGTGGTGGGCAGAGGAAAGTTCCCAGGCAGATTCTTCACTGGAACCTGCAGAGCACTGACCTGCTGGAAGTTCACTCTTTGGGTTTGTCCACAGAAGGAATAGTTGCCCCCAGGGGAACTGCTGTGCAGCCAGGCAGTGGGCTATGAGGGGCATCAAAGCATCTCTCTATTGAGCAGATGGAAAGAAAGGTTCTGACATGCTTTACAGATTATTTTCCTTAATCTTTTTACAATGGAGTAGTAAAGAAATTGCCCATATTACAAGAAGGTGTGGAGAAAATTTGAATATGCCGGTATTTTATAGCAGAAGAAAGAGAGTCTTTCAAGTAGTTTTCATGATGAAAACAAATTTCTGGGGCACCCAAGCCTGGTTATTAAATGGTATGATAGAACCAAAGTGGCACTTGTTTTGGTTCTATCTGTGGAACAATCAAATATGTCAGTACATCTGTTGTATAACTCGCTTAGCAGCAGATAAATCAGGTTGACACTGACTTATTTAGTAAAACATCAGCAGGGAAACAACAGGCGGGAAACTGAGGCCTGTGAGATGTCATGGGTCCCCCTGCAGCTCCTCGTGCATTGATCACTGCCTGCCTTCTACAAACACAGATACTTAAGCATGGGAGCCTCCTCTAATTAAACCTGTTCCTCCTCCCCTACACACAGGAAAACTGCAACTGCCAACGGGGCTACGGAAACGGGAATTGTGAATTACTCGGTGCAGTGGATTTGCATAATTTGGGTTTTTCATTCCTCTTCAATATCTGAGTTCCATTATCTGAGCTGACTTGGGGTCGAATGCCTGAAGCATTTCATGCACCCGAGAGCAACATAAGGGCCATAGTTGTGATCCTTAGGGAAATATAAGTAACGTACTCTCTGCAGAAGGATCACAAGTTTCTCTGCAGACCGAGGAGATGTTTGTGACTTGCCACAGGACAAAGGGGAGAGGTATGGGATAAAAATCTGATGAACTCAGGGTCGTGATTCATTTGTGCACTTCCCAGGGGCCGAAACAGCCCCCGAACCAAATGAACCAGAGCTCCTGCTGCAGAGCAGGGAAGGGCCAAGGGACTTTCTGTTTCTCTTCAATGTTGCAAATGAGGTTTCTGCCCCTCCAACTCTGCTTTCTTGGTTTTCCCAGGGAATTCTCATAGATAGGTATTTCCTTGTATCAATCACAGGGAGGAAAAGCAAGCAGTCTCTAAAGGAAAATACGTAAGAAAAAAATTACAAGCATCACAACAGCTTTGCAAACAGAATGGCATAAAGCCTACCAAGCTGTCATGTCAGCACCTCCCCAGAGGAAATAATGGAAAAAATTCAACATGGAACATTTTTACATCTGAAAAGGGAATGTGGGGTAGAAATCAGAACCATTTTTTAAAGCAAGTGTATTCCAGAAAACTTGCAATATAAGTTCCAATAAAGTTCAAATAAAGCCCTAGTGAAACAGATTCCCTGTTTTACTTAATAAAATGTGGGAAGTGAACCTTTAGCTAAGGCAGCAGTTAAGTGATTCAGCATAGCTGTGGATCAGGCAGCCCAGAGGGATATTGTACAGCTCTGAGGGGAGGGAAAGGTTGGTGAAGAAATGGTTAGAGATTTTTTTTTTGGACATGCTGCATGGATGTGCCTTTGTAGAGAGGGGAAAGGGGTACAGAGAAGATGGCTCCTTGGGCTGGGTATACACAGGGAGATTGCTTCCTGGTGCCCTGAGTACACTGTGACACGGGACTGGGAGGCTGGCAAATGGGTATGGGGCACTTAGAGCTGTGTATTTCCCCCACAACCTTACCTCATGTTCCCCAAATTTATTACTTGTTCATATCTAGCTGAAATTTCCCAAATGAGGCATCATTTGTAGAAAAAAGGAGATAATCTTCAGGCTCCCCCAATGCAGGAAAGACCTCATGGTGTTCCTACAATGTGGGAATGTGTAGGCAGATTTGGAAGGGGCAGAAAAGCTTCTGTTCCCTGTGAGATGCCTCTGCCCAGCCCTGCAGCACCTCTGCAGCTCTCGGGTGCACAGCCCAGAAGCCACTCAACTCTGCCGAGAGTTTCCAGGACAGGGGAGAAGCTGCAACACAGCACGGGCTGTGCCCCTGCTTTGGCACCTGGTTGGAGAAGAAGCAATATTCCTCTGCCCCCATCCCATGGTCACAAAGCAGCTTCATCTGTGCAATTCTACAAGGAAACATGTAACAAACATATCCTCAGAAAGTTACACAAACGAGGTAAATGAACAAAAGAACTAGATCATATATTATACTGGCCCAATTAATTTTACTGAAGATTCAGGGACGTGAACCCCTATGAGGTTACATCAGCAGCATGCATTTGTGAGTAGATAATAAATTTGTGCAGGCTAGCGACTGGGGACTAAATTGCTTTTTAATATTTCTGCTGCAAAATAGGCTTTCTTCAGTTGTGCCATCTTGTTCTTATGCTTGTTCCTGTTTCTAAGAAAAATTACTGTAACATCTTTGTTCAAAACCTTCAAGAGTTGATGGGCTACAGTGCTGAAGAGAAACTAAATGCTGCCTAAAATGTTCTCTCAGTAATGGGTAAGAGCAACACACACTCCTAAATGTTAAAACCTTGTTTAAAAATTAGTTTCAAGAAACCTCTGGCAAGGAAAAGTATTAGAAGGGCTGCTTCCAGACTGATCCAGTAAACTGGTTTCTGTGGGAACGGTGATGTTTTCTGCTACAATCGAAGAGATTCCTGAGGAAAGGGGTACTTGGTACTTTCTTACATTGGAAAAACAATCGTGATCTGGATTTCCAGATGCTGACTTTCATAGTAGTAGTGTGTTACCTGCAATTGAAAGATGGCCCTTTTTTCATTGGAGGACCATACAGTGAATCTCATTCCGTGCTGTTACGGATGTGTGGGAATGGGAGTGGAGGCTGTCAGGGATGTCCTTCTCTTCTGTGCACACTTGAAAGACACAAAAGCGGTTTTCATATTCCCAAGTACATAATTTCAGATCTGGACAAAAATTTACCTCAGTAAACGTGAATTTCGAACTCTGGTGCTGGTGGTGACATTGTTCTTCTTTATATGCAGTATTTTCTTAGTTTGTTATAATAACTCTATCTAATAGCAATAAACGAAAGTAAAAGTGTCCAACTTAGAACTCAAGGCAGTTATAGTGTCCCTCAGCTAGAGACTGTCAGATATGAGGACAAATCTGTGACTAGTGTCATGCACTATAATAAAATATAGGTCTCCATTTTCTTGATTTTTATTTTAGTTTTGTAATTAACAAGAAATAATCTATTTAAATAAACTGATTTATGCTCCACGTTGAATAGTGAATTATTCCACTACTGTTCTAGCTTTTTTTATTGCAGAACAACTCAAAGCCCCTTTATTATTTTACCTAGGAAATAACCAGAAAAAAAAAAATAAAAAGGGGGCATTTTACACAGGAAAGACAATCAGTATTCAACTCCTTCCATTTTTGTTGGCTTAGTAATATTTGTCTGGATCAGTTCTTCTGGGAGGATGTGTGAGAGCAGGGTAGGAGGCTAGTGAGAGATGTGGAAATGCAGAAGCTTAGGCAAGCATGGCAGTGAGAGCACGCAAAGCTCTAGGTCAATGGCTGGCAGATGGCTTATGAGCTGAGGAGGCTGTTGGCAGATGGTATTGACAGTGTGGACAAGACAAAGATTTTGGCTACAGAAAGGGAGCTTTGGAAAGGCACTAGAAGTCTATCTTTCCTGATAAGAACACTGTCCAATTTGGATGCACGTCACATCTTGGTTTTTCTTGGGTTTTGTTTTTCTCTTTTTTTACCACAGAAAAGGTAGAGAGGCTTTGCTGCTTTAGGAAAGAAAAAGTGACTGAAACAGAGATTGTGAGGTCTGCTATTTGGTCTAGTTCCCAAATTCTGACCATTCAATAACAACAAAACCCCCTTACTATGTGTAATTGGCACGTAATTATTTGTGATTACTAGTCTGATTCCTCTGCTGCTCTCACTGTTACTGAACTAATTACGCCTCTTATGCAACATTAGCAAATTAAATCATTCCAATTATCCACATTTATATCCTTGTGCTTTCTCTACTGCCACAGTTCCTTCTCATCACCCTGTGTGACGGTGCCTGTCACACTTTCATTCGCAACCTACTTTCTTCGTAGGCAATTAGTGGGTGCTGGGGCTGGGCCGGCTGCGAGCCCCCTTCCGAGCCAAGCAAGTGCCTAAAGCTGCTGCCGTGCTCCTGTGGCTGGGGAAGGTGAGGAACTGTGGTGGGTGAGGTACACAGCTATGTGTGCACCCCTAAGTTCGGATGGCTCACAGGCAGAAAGCTTGTAACTCTCAGAGGGATTTAGAGAAAAGAGAATCCCTTCAAATGAAGGAAGAACTGGCTCAAAACGTCACTTTAGACACACACATAAGACTATTGCTACTCAATTTGGAGTTTGTTCAGTATAGGATGCCAAAATACAACGGGCAGCGAACTCTTAAGCAAGCTGAAAATATGGTAGGAAAGTGCATGGTCTGCTATAGATGTGTTTGTCAACAATGAAACTCTGAGCTGGTTTGGCAGCAGTGGGAACAAGGGATTTCAGAAACAGCTCATACCTTCTTCCTGGGCGTGGGAGGGCATCAGCACAGCCGATGCTCGGTGAGATGAGAGGTGGTTCTCCATCAGGCACCTGACAGCCCCTGATTGTCCTGATGAGCCTCACCTGGGGCCTCTCCGCCTTCTGCCCATGGCCCTGAGGGAGCCGGCGGAGCTCGCTTTGGGGTCTTCATTCCTGCCTGGAGCTGTGCCTTTGTGTAGCTCGGCTACAGCTGTATCTCTGCACCCTTTGGGGAACGGCTGGCCCTCACCATCCTCTGATATGTGCCAGAATGTGGCTTGGAGCCTAAAGCTGCGATCTGGATCTTCTGTGGAGCTGAGTTGGTTTTGTGAGGCTGACGGCACGTAAATAGCTCCGAGGTGAAAGGGCCGCGTCCGGCCCTCAGCTCCTCAGCGCTGGGAGCCGGCCTCCTCAGGGCAGGGCTAGGGCTGTTCCCCCTTCTGAGGCTCTCCGAGCAGCAAATGGACCTGCTTCTCCTGGTGGTGTGCTAACAGGCAAGTCAGGTGTCAAAGAGCTTAGCTTATTGCTCAGGAATAATTCCTGTGCTCTTCCATTCTCTCTCCTAAGAGAGGCATTGCTGTAGCTGTGATGTAGATGTACTGCTTCACGGGTTGTAGAATATCAGCATTACTGTTTTCATGGGATTTGGGCTGCATTGCATACTTGGAATATTCACTTTCTGCTATAGTATTGCGTGGAAAATCACTCTCTGAAAAGCCGGGGTCCACAAAGGAGACAGGACTTCTGCAATTTGATTCGAATAAAGGGGGAGAACCCTCTGGGCCACACCCCCGTGGGGTCTGACGCTTTTGGAGGCCGCAGACTCCGTTTGTCGTGACCTCCCAGACGCATGTTGCCCTCCTCCTTTCCCAGCTGCTGAGGTACCAGGAAGGTACAGCCTTCCCGAACCGCCCTCAAACATGTAGCGTCATTTTCCCCTACAGTTCAGAAGTTCAAACTGTCTGGGTTCCGCAATAAACTTGCGCGGACCCATTTCTGCTATCCCCTAAGTTCAGAAGTTCAAACTGTCTGGGTTCTGTAACAAGCTTGGGCCGCTCGATGTTCGTGCGGCCCCCCACAGCCGTTCTTCAGCACCCGATTGGTTTGTCAGACCCACTCGGTAGCGAAGACATTAACACCCATTTCTCCTACCAGTCTAAGGGAACACTACCGTTCAAACCAGAAACTGCAAAGCAGAGGTGCGTTCCCACTCTGGTGCCCAGTAAATGCTTGTCGGGACTGGGCTGTGGGAACAGCCACCCGCAGCTACCAGCCCTGGCTTCTTCACTCACCCGGCTGAGGCTGTGAGTGCAGCTTGGGGGCTGAGGAGCGCGGCAGAGAGAAAAGGTAATTATGATACCTCTGGGTGTAACTTCTGTCTTTCGGTTCAGTATTTAATATGCTATATAAAAAAGACTGTCTGCTTACAAAATACTTAACTGCAGAACAGCTCTTCTTTGTTGCAGAGGATTTACTGTTACCTGGTTAGGCCTCTGAATTGTAAAGTGAACAGATGCTTTGAATAGCTTGTTATATTTTTATTTCCTGCTATAATAAAATCTCCCTTTGTTACTGTAATATCAATTTCTGCTGATTTTCAGACAAAGCAACTTTAAATGACAAGCCAGCAAAATATGTATTTTTAGCATTTATCCTCAGGAAAGGAGCATGATATACTCTCATTAGGAAGGCCTGAGTAGAAACATGAGGAGGCACAAGACAGAAGCGTAAAATAACTTTTCAACTAGAATCCGGTGAGCCTTAGGAAGGAAGTTGGTTTTCTTCGCTTAGGCCTTCTAGAACTTAGAAGAGACTACAGAGCAAGTGTCTGTCCGGGCTTGAGCATTAAAGAGTGAAGCGGGAAGATGGTAAGCACAGAGCACCTCTGCACCTTTCACACTTGTCTGAATGACTTTTTTCCATGTGTTGAGCTGAGGGCAGGTGACAGGGGTTGGTAACTAGTCAGACAGGGAAGTTGTTCCCTTTCTTAATAGGTAAGAACCTTGCTTTATAGGAGCCTAGAAGCAGATATTTAACTTGTTTGGTTTGTCTTTATGACATTTCCTCAACCAACAATGCTGATGCTGTGTCCCAACATGATCTAATCTGGGCTTCTTAGGACAGTGCTTGAGAGAACATCCAGCGTTGCTGAGCTATCATGGCAGGACTATATTGTGGAAAACCCTTAAATTCAGCAAAACTGTCCTTAGGAAATCCTGACCATGTACTGTATTAGCACATGCTGCAAGTCCGTGGTGTTTGTCACTGCAGCGGAGATCGGTGCTGTACAGAGCAACAAATTGAGATGACGAGTGGCTCAAACCACACCTGCCTGCATGGCAGTAACACCTAAAAGCTCTGTATGTTTGTTTGTGATGACAGGTGGAATTTAGGATAGATGACCAGTCTTGCAAGGATCTCTTCCAGATTCTCACATAAGTTCATGTATGAATCTTCAGGCTAATGAACAAGTGAGGAGTTTTCATCAGCCAAGTTAGTTAGCTCTGCAGCAGCCTGAGGAGCTTCCTGGTTCCCTTGGCTTCCTCCTAGGAGAATGCAAATGATACAGAAGGAATTGCTTCTATGTCTTTATTTTTAAACTTGCTGCTTTCTGTCCTTTTGAATGTGGGCAGCAACTGCAAGAAGTTAGAGTGGTGAGGAATGCTTGGAGGATGTCTATTGAATGGTGTAGACTGTTTTAATGTCTTTTTAGTGGGGACTGTTTTGGATGTCTGGCAATTAGAAAGTATAAACATAAGCTTTTAATTACTTAAATGCAAGCTGATGATTGAGTTTATGTGGTAATAATCTGCATCAACAGGTGAATTTCATTCAGTGCTTACTAATGGTGGTGTACAAGGTGACGTTTTCTTAATACTAGTAGCTAACCTCGTATTGGGCATATCAATGTTAGTAGCAGCTGTTAGTTCTACTCTTCAGTTTTTGTCTGTTTAATGAAAGCTTCTGGCAGTTGTAAAATGTTCCTGACAGTGGTTCTGTGATGATTGAGTATTCTGCTTTTGAAAAAGTAAAGTTTTGAAGTTGCATACTTGTTAAATTTACTGGCATCTTCTTGACAAGATATTCTTGGTGTTAACTGCACTTCTCAGGTACTGCAGTTCTGGAAGCACGATCACAATGTTTAGTGTGATTCTGCCATCCATTATCACCAACACCACCTACTTCTGCAGAGCTGTAGCAGTGGGCGTGATGCTGTCTGGTGCACATTATTGGCCTACAATTCTGTACACAGGAAGAAAATAAACATCCGACTTGCAATAATGTGGTTATACATTTAAAATTCGTTTTGGGATTAAGATCCAGATTGCTAATTCAGGAATGGTTTTTTACAATGGGAAATTGCTCTCACCTGGAGAAGCGCAACTTTTCCTCCCCATGGCATGTGTGGCTGCAGCAGAGTGGCAGCATTTGGTCAGCAGGTCGTGCTGTTCACAGTGTGCCAAAACCTCTTTACCTGGTCAAGATAGCATAGAATTTGGTGTAGACATCTGTTTGTGTCTCAGCCAGCTTAATTGCTGTGACCTTAATGAATCCTCTTTTCCAGTTCAAGGCAAGCCGAACCAAATAAAATACATGTGTCTTTCAGAATGACATGAGGGAGGAGAGCAGATGCTATCCTAGTGCAAGAGCTTATTTTATAGTCTGAAAGGGATATGATGGAAAAATTGCTGGTAGGTTTTCACAGGCATAAAGCAATATTCCTCAGTCCAGTCATGTTACCATACAATGTTACTGTACACACCAGAGATGATGGCAAATGCTCTGTAACTGATGCTAAAAGATGCAAATATTTGCTGTATTTTGTACGCAGTGATGAAAAGTTGTGACAGGGACCAAAGACTCCTTTTATGATAGCAGCCATCTGGTAAAATAGAAAGGCACAATATTTGTGCAGGATGGCTTACAACTTTAAGGTAGGCTAAAATGCTGCCAGACTTGCTCTTGTTGCTCCTTTCTGGTCAAACACAATCCTGCACTGCTTTCTCTACATATCAGGATGACTGATAACAAGCCTCAGGTCATTTGAGCTGATATTCATTGGCCAATATTTATTTTTAGTTAAATAATGAGCAGACTTTGTTGAAGTCATGTAAGGTTCTAGAGTGTCTGCACTGCAGGGTTTCACCTTGCTCAGGGATGAATATATAGGTACTTGGTTGCTTCGTTGCCTCATGACCTTTGTTGTTTTAGAAAGGATGAGGGGAGGAGTGCTTGTCTCTCAGATACTTCTCATTCCTGGATTCCTCAGAGCTCATCCAGCTTTCATTATTCTCCCTCTGGAATCCCTGCGTGAGCCCCTCAGCCCCTTGGTCTCGTTCACTCTTGCTCCTCAGGAGCACTTTGCAGCCTTCCTCTCCCATAGCCGGTGCAGGTTGCTGTGGTGGCACAGGTCCTTTGCTTGGCCCAAGGCAGGAGGCAGCTGCGTGTGTGCTGTCCTGTCTGGACTAAGCTTTCCCTAATGAGGCCAGTTATTCTGTGACAGGTGCATATATAATAGTTATTGCAGAGAAGAATTTAAATTACAAAACAACTTTAATTCCCTTACAGCTAACCTCAAAGGAGCACAAGCTTAAATAACCTTGGCTAGATTTTGAGCTGCATAATGTATAAATAACCTGCACTGCAATACATAAACACATAAAGCTTATATTCAAGTTCAAATAACCTTATTTCTTGCACTGTGATTGAGGAGCAGTAAAAAGAACAGGATCTCTTAATTAGACAATTAGTTCCTCTGGGGGGAAGGGACTGTTTCTCTATGCAGGGATTAATGTGTTTACTGGCTTTATAGTATGTTCTGTCCATACTACCAAAACACAAAGTAAGTGGTAGCTTCCTTTGACCTAGTAAAAGATGAGGATAAGATACCCATGATGACTTAATTAGATCTGTCAGCTGTTCTTAATTCTGTTAAGCATGGAACTTGGGGTGACTGAGTGGAAACAGCAGTTTTGGGTGAACTTTGTTACACTGTCAGGTTGATAGGGCAGGAATCTTTTTGCCTTTATTCTTACGGATCACGTGTGCGGTAACTTGAAGCTGCTCTGATTTTCTGTGCTACTGATGGCTGATACTCAGCCATATAAACACTACATACCAGTGTCTTTTGGATTCTAGATCTGATGAGATTGAACACATTCAATCAACACGTGCTAGAGGAGACAAAATGCAGTGAAAATTGAGGAAAATGGATGATGGTATTTGCAATAGTCATTGTGGGTTGCCAGTAGCGCCCTGCTGCAGGGAGATTATTTCCTTAGTTTTTGTCCTGTGATTGTCTTTAAGCCAGGCTGGCTGTAAGACAGTGACAGACCAGCTGTTACTCAGAAGGAAAATCCTACAAAGCTTGGCTGGAGGCATATGACCTTTTCTTCTCAAATGTTGACATCATTTTGTGTTTTGTTATTTCAGACTTTGATTGCTAAGACAGGTTTGACATGAGCTTCCAGGCTGATACTCTTCTCAGCTCTACCTTAGGAATTCAGGGGCCCTCTGACGGCCTGTTAGAGGTCTCTGCATAACAACCATAAGTCCAGTATTTCCAATTCGGCTAAACCAAAGAATCATGGCTTAGCTTTGCCTTTGGAACATAGGATGACTCAAGTCAGCCAACTCAGTCTTCAAAAAATATTTCTTCAAGCGGTTGCAGCCTGAGTGGAATCATTCCCACTGGAACTCTCATGGAAGAGTTGTCAGCAGATTATCCAGTTTAATGCCTCCTCCAGACCCCATGTCACATCCTGAACTTCCCTAAAACTCAGTGCCACTAAGGTTCTGTTTTCTCCCAGTGCTTTATTGAACCTGCACAGGAACCCGGGGGTGAGTCAGCTCCCTGGGGCACGTACATTCCGTTCTGGCTGTGGCAGCCTGTTCAGGCATTGCCTCTGTGAGCTGAGAGGACGTGCAGTCCTGTTTGTGGGGCTGGCACAGCACCTGCCCTCTCCTTCGGGCGGGTACAGCCTTTGCATAAAGGATGAGGAGGCTGTCAAGACACTGGCACAACACCTTGCCCTGGCCTGTAGCTTTTGGCTAATCTTGCCTCTTATCTCCGTTATCTCAAAGTGTGTGGTAAGTTCTCAGTGCAGCAGCCAGGTGTAGGGGACTTGTGGAGAGAAGAGGAAGGAAGGAGGCTGGCGGTGGTTCTGAGAGCTTCTAATGCGCTGCCTTTCTTCTTTTGCTGCTCCAGGTTTGTCTGAAAGCACTGGGAGAGGTGCTTTTTCCACAACTTTAACATCTGACTAGGTTTAGTGACTTCTGGCTTGTGTTTCACCTAAATGTGCAAGTCTAATGGCTGAAAATATTGTGTGTGAGTGATGTTAAATATTTAATAGTATATTAAACTTTTGGGGAGATGCTGCAGTAATTAGCAAGCGCTGAGAAAGTCAGCATCAATGTACAGAACATCAGAAAAGCTAAAGGATGATTTTATAGAAGCTATACAAGACACTGCTAGTAAGTAATGGCATTGTGTGGAGTGCATCAGATGTATTAATTTTGTAAATAAACCTTGATCAGTAGATACTTCTCTGGTCATCTTTTGTTATGTTATAAGTGTTCACAGTGGGAAGACTGGGACATGTTTCTACTGTGGCAGCCTTGTAGTCAGATTAGATAACAGAAGCTTCTGGTGCTATTTGTATGTTTTCAATTCTGTTGCCATAATCTGGTCCAATACATTCAAAAGCTTTTTTAAAAGCTAAAATCTTGGGCAAAGCTGCAAAGATTTTAGATTTCATTCCATAGTCATTTTCTAAACTAGAGCGAGAAAAAGAGTTCTGGAAAGCCCCTATTTTCACTCTGGGTATTTGAACTGCAAAGACCAGTGGGAAGGATTATTTTGTAAATTCCTTTCTTTACTCGGCTCTAACAAAAGAGGCAAATGTCCATCTGAATCCAGGCCTGTTGGGCTGGTTGTACCACAAGTATTTTTTAAATTATAGAATTTTTTTCAGAAGACCTTCAGGTACTAGAATTGCATTTTGCAATCCCCAAAATGACAGTACTGTCACAAATTAGGATAATAGCTAGTTAACTTAAAAAAAATATATAATGTTTCAGTAGATATTTGTTGTCCTTGAAACTAGTTAAAAAAACCAGAGATAAATATTTAGTCCTAACCACAAAATTAGAACATTCTATGTAAAGTATTCGTAATGAAATTCTACTCAGAATTCAACAAAGCTTTTCAAATTAAATCACAAATGGACTTGTGTTAATGGACACTTCTGCAGTGGTGCCAGTACATGGATTTTCTAGGAAAAGAAGGAAATTGATATCTTGTGAAACAGACAGTTCTGGTTATGAAAATGGTTCTGTTTTCTAAGTGCAGGTATCTCATACCACAGGAAGTAAAGGTCACATATTTTCTAAATTCAGATTGCAATATGAGATGTCTCTTTTCAAGTAATGGCAAATAAGAAAAACAGAGCCACTGCAAAAGCACATGAAAGAATTGGTGTGTATTGCAGCAGTATCTCAGATAAAACTGAATTTTGCAGTGCTTTAATTACTAGTTAACTAGATTCAAGATGGATCTGTATATAAGCTAAACAATAGATACAAAAGAGCATTATGCGGAACACAACATGCCTCTAACCATTGTTTGTTCCACTTGATTTGAAGTTCCACATAACAAGATGCCATTTGGACTGAGATTTACTGCATGCCGTACCTTTAGCAGTTATGCAGAAATTTTTTCATCATTTATAGTCATTACTCCAATTAGAAGTTAACTATTCCTAAGCTTTATTTTTTTTAGAAATATGTTTTTAAATACACATTTCATTATAGTAGATTGGAGTATAAACTCACTGCTCTTGGTAGCTGGAACTGAATAACTAGTCATTCTGAACACCTACATGCACTATTTACTTTATTGCTTTCAGGCATAGCTTAAGCTATCTCTGCTTCATGTATATGCACATACTTAGGTGTTTTTAAAGTATCTTTTCTGTCTACATGATCTTTGAGTTAGATTGGGCAGTGAGTGCATCTAAACCTCTTTGGGAGGAGGACTTGGGGGTTCATTTTCAGTGTGACTTCTGCTGTGCTCTAGTAGAGAACTGTGCTTGGACATGTGGAAATGAAAATCCCTTTCAGGTTTTCCTCTGCTATATGGCTTGGTACTGGATGATATGTGGAACAACCTGGATGCTGTCTGCTGCCTGTGGGAGGGAAGGCAAATCCCACTGGTCTGGCTTTGTGTCATCCCTTCCATAAGGAATTCCCAACTTTGGCACTGCAAGGACGCTTCTCCTCCTTCTTCCATCCTGGTGGAGGATTTTGCCTGTTGCAGCAGTTGGAGCACAGCTGGGTTGGCAGGGGAGACGCTTGTTCCCTGTGTGATCTCTGGCTTACAAAGGGGTAACCCAAGGCTGTTTGAGGGTGAAACACTGTAAGAAATGTCACATCTGGAGAGACACCCTTGTCACTACATGTGAGTAGCTCTCAATAGTCACATGACTCTGGCAGGCCCAAGCCATCTGTAGGGAACAAACTGGAGTGAATGTGAATGAGCAGCTTGCCACAGCTGGTGGCACCTTGGGTCAGCATCATGCCAGCTCTTGCTGATAATTCCCACATGTAGTGTGTTAATAAAATGGAAACTTACTTAAATACAAGTCTATGCATCTTGTCCTTTCTTCTGAGTGTCCAGAACAAAGCAGATCTCACAGTGTAGGTGTTGCATAGATTACAATATGGTTGCACTATTTTTCTGCTAGGAAATGGTCTGCTGAATTAATTCCATGCTAAGATCTACAGCATGCATTATTTTTCAATTAAATAACCAGAGAAATGTGAGTTGTGTTTGTATTCCTCTGCAAGCAATTGTAGCAACATAATAGCAGGTATGAAAGAGCCCTACTGCTTTCTGCGATCAGTGGGTGTTTATTTGTGGAACAAATGGCACTGACAGTTCATCAGAACTTAAATTTGCAATCCACATTAGAAATTCAGTAATATCTTTCATCTGTACTTGCAAATATAAATTGCCCTCTGCAGAATGGCTTACATGAATTTCTGAGGAAACTGTCAAAATGGGTATTACAGTGTGTTTTTCAAGAAGAAAAACTGCTTCAAAAGAATCTGCCCCATAACATTATGGAGGAGCTGGAGCAGTGCTGCTCATTTGTTGTCCCAGCCTCTTCCAGCTTTTCTCACTCTTTTGGTCACCACCTCAACACGCGGAGTAATACCAGAGTGAGGGACTAGAAAAGCTCTGGTTGGAAGGCTTTCAGCCCTAGACGGGGGCCGTAAGGCTCTCGTGGCTGCACAGCAGGCCGGAGAGGACAGCTGGACAGAAATAAGGAAACAGGTAAACTGTTGGAGTATGTTACAGGTGTAACTTGTCACAAACTGTTGTGGTTGCTTATTCTCCTGTGTGCTTTCCACATTTGTGCATGTACTGTGATATTTTGTCTCAGGTTTGTGATCAGTAACAGCAGCGTGGAATCAGTTTTCTTTTATTGCTGAAATGGGGGGAATAGGTGTCTGTTACTTTTTGTTCTGATACTGCTGTGGAGCAGAATGAGCAGAGAAATGGTGAAATACTTGTCGATTTGTGCTGGTGCCCTGGTCCTCTTTGTCCACTCCTTATGAGGATGGTTTCTGGGTTTGGGGTAGTCTTTCAGCAGCAGTAAAGCAAATTGGAGATCAGGAGCTTAAATTTCCACCTACTCAAGTAGGACTACTGCGCCATGGGTTATCTCATTGTAGACTTGAAAGGGTTTACTTTCATAATATAATAGAAAGTAAAACAGGTTGTTTAATTGAAAGTAATCCATAGACACCTACTATGTATGAATCCAGGAATAACTGAGCTGTTAGAAGAAAGATCAAAGAGTGTTTTTTACCTTCACTGTTGGATTCATTATAAAAATGCATGATTCATTACACTTTGAATGTCACGTGCATCTATTGAATTTGCAGATTAAGCAAATATCTTTAAAATATCTTTAAAAAGATTCTATATTGGCACAACAAAAAGTATCGAGTTGTACCAAACTAAAAAAAATCTCATGCTTGGATCTGATGAAAATATCATTGTGTTATGCTTCGTATAAAGCTACTTGGACACATGTAATGAGGGTCCCTGCTTTAAGCACCTTGCTTTCATGAATTCTAGTATAAGAAGAGGCAGGTCTTCTTCAGCAGGTGGGATTTGCACAGATGATGAAGTCCAGTTCTCTCGTTACTGGTTATGTGTTAGCCCCTATATTGCCCGTGAGTTGGTTGTTTCAAGCCAGGCCGCAGCCCCTGCACAGTGAGAACCAAACATCGAAGTTCTGACTATTAACCCTGTTAACCTGGAATGGAGAACAGACACGACCATTTTCGCTATCATAACTGTCTAGAAGAAGAGGTAAAAAAAAATCTGCTATTTGTTTTATTGTTTATTGCCTGGCAAATGCTTTCAAGGGAAGGTCAGAGGATGCCCACTCTTCAATATAGGAAGGTGATAAACGTCAGATCATATTTTGCACGTATTTCCCTTGTAAACAATTTGCTTTGATGTATGTATGCTTGTTCTAAAATTAGATGCATTGCAACACAGTTTCTGTCCCTCGGCTGCTTTCTGTGTTTCTTGAGACGTAAATGTACAGAGTTTCATGATGGGGATTCTCTATGGATGCACAACCTGAAGTGTATCAGCACGATGGAAATAGCAGAAGGGAATATTGTCCTGCATGTTATCAGTGAAATTTTGGCGGGCTCTAAAGGCGTAGCTGTGTCCAGTTGTATTAACATAAAAGAAAAACTGTGGTCTTAAGGAGCCTGGGACATTTTCAGAGTGGCAATGGCTTGGTTTGAAGACCTGCAGTTTGTGTCCCTTCCCTCAGGCACTGTGGGCTCTGGGGGTTGGGTCCAGGGCTTGGCTGCAGCTGAGGGCAGCCTCTTTAAGGTGAGAGCAGCTGCTGAGCGCTCGCTCTGCCTCTGCTCAGGGTTTGATCGGCGCATGCATATTCCTGACAACATCATGTTCCTGACAGTCCTCGTGCCGTGCTCCTGGTACCCTGGAGATAACCACGATGTCTCTTTGCCAGTGTGGCTGTTGGATTTGACTGCACTCCTTGGGTTTGACCTGAGGAGGGTAAAGGCAGTGCCAGATGGGACTTTCTGACTGGTACACCCAGATTTTGGCAAGGTGCAAATTAATACCTTTTCTAGCAGCTGTTGATAAAGTGGTCCTGAAGGAAGTGCTAACTCTGGGAATGGCTCAATCCAGAGGGGAAACCCCATATTTCGGAAATGCCTTGTATGACTAGCCTCCTGCATTTAGAAATAGGTAGGGTAGGGTAACTTATCCTTTAATGGATAAGTTAACATGTTTGTGGAAAACTTCTACACAGCACGTTGGGAAAGAGGAGTATCACAATTGACTCAAGAGACGAGACACCACAGACTGGATTTCAAAGATATGCAGTATTTAATTACTGTCCTGATAGCGACATAATCACAGTATCCATCCAGTGCTCATGGAAACCAGTTCTGTTTTCCGTTGTGTTCGGGGAGGTCTGGACCAGGATACAGTCTACGCCTGTGCTCATGTTTGCTTAACAATAATATTTTTGAGGTGTGACTAAATAACATTAAATATTTGCATAATGTCTCTTACCTGGAAAATTCATGTAACTGCTGAAAATTAATTTAAAGCAGATAACGGCTTTGACTGATCAAAAGCACAGAAATGTCAAAAGCTGCATGTCTTTCTTTCTACATTGTTGCAAGGCATATGGTTTTGGTGATGAATTTTTCCTTGGAAAGGAAGCTCAGCCTTGTTGTTAGGGTATCTCCTTGCACTGGGTGGCAGGGTGCTATAATGGACATGGGCACATAAAACATTGAGAGAGAAGGCAGGGTGTGTGTTACAGTGCACTGGTTACTCTGAAGCACTTGCTGTGTGTATTCTTACCCTGCAAAGCCACTGATGGACCAGGTTTCCTGCTGGGGGAGAGCCTGCACCAGTTCCATTCTCCAGCCACACCAGAGGGCTCCAAGTGCTGTAAGTTCACACCCCAGCTGACTTTGCAGTAGTTCATTTGCATGCTGAGTGTTGGTTTCTGGTATTTGTAACAGAAATGCTTTTTGAATTTCAGAGGAAATAAATTTTGTAGATACCCAGTTACACTGGGACAATGCTTCAAAAAATTCTTTAAAAATAATTAAGCACTATATAACTTTGGGGACTGATAAGACTGACAGATGTGCTGAAAAGTATCCTTAATATCTTGACATATGCATGCTAATATATTTCAATGTCTTTAGTTTTAATCTATTCTCACTTTTCTTGCCTCTGTTGCACCCTTTCCTCCCTTCCCCTTGAAGAGGAGCTTTGCTGTGCTAGCAAACAATAAAACTCATTCTTGGAGAGAGGAAAATACTTTCCTCCTGTGCAGGATAACCTCTTCATATGCTCCCCCTTCTGCTTGTGCCCTGAGAGGTTACTGGAGGCTGCTGGAAGTGAAATGTCTCCAGTAGCAAACGAGCTTTCAGACCCACACTTGTGGTCACTTAATAACTTTACCTGAGAAGCCTGGATATTGAGGCAATACATCATCAAGGCGCAGGTGCAATTGTACGCCAAACTCAGTAAAAATATTTTGCATAGTAAAAAATTGTTTTAAAACTTATTTCAAGGCCATTCATTTCAGTTTTCTGATGGAAATATGCTGCCTAGTCAGCAAGAATTTAAAGGAACATGTTTTGCTTTGCTCTTTGCTACCAAGAAGCACATTAGAACCTGCAGGACTTCTAGGGCATGTGTCTTGTCTATAAAAGGGTTATTTGATGTAGAAAAACCCATTTAGTTTGTTTCTGCTTTCTTTTTATTACAAGTAATCTTTCAATCATGTGATGTGAACAAAAGTGGTTAGAGGATTTCTTTCAGTTGAGGAAGCTGCCAGCCACTCAATGAATTCTGTTTCTTTGAGCAGTTTTAAAGTTAGGAATGGATGTAACAAAGATGAATTTTATTGTCAAAGATGAATTTTACTGTGGGACTTTATGCACAGCACATTCAAACACAAAGACAGAAATTTTCTGGTATCAATAATGAAAAATGCTGGTGTTGATTGTGGAGGCTCACCTGCCCGCCGCAACATTGATCTTGCGATGCAGCCATCGGCAGTCGAGTTGTAACCAGTATTATGGTCCGGGACTTGATTTCTTTTCTTTTCCCGTTCTATTTTAGAAATCTTTTCATCCCCAGTTCTCAAAATATTTGTGCTTCTGAAGTAAACAGGCAGCATATCCATCAGAACACCATCTAAAAGTCTAATTAGCGAGAGGAGAAGGATCATTAGGAGTACAGGCAGTTCCAGAGCAACCAAACCAAGCTGTGCTGACCTTTGAGCAGGGAAGGTGCTGTTGGTGCAAACACCGCATGGGATAACTGAGCAGTGACACACCGCTGATATTCTGAGGCCTTCCATGTTAGTTATGTTGGGAGGTGGAATCATTGCTGTGTGTGCTGTGGCTCCTTTGGCTGGCAGGATGACAACTGCAACAGACTGTCAATATCATGTGCTCAGCTTTACTTTTTCCCCTTAGGGTATTGCATGTTTAGCTCAGCTGGTGAAGCCCAGCACATCTCTCTACTTGATCTCTGTTTGTCCCCATAACTACATGTGCTCAGTAGGCTGCTTTTGGACTAGTGCTCTCCAGCTGTATTACTCCTTTTACTACAAATAACTGCTGCAGCAAGGAATGAATGTTTCATTCTGATAGTTAAAAATAGCTTTAGAGAACACAGATTTTATTTCTTTTTTTTCTTGGCTGCTTGCCAGTACCCTGCCAATAGACATCATTGGGCTGTGATGCTCTCTGATTTCTTATACTTAGTTTTGGGTCCTACCTGAGGGGAAATGATTACTTTGTAATTACCAGACAGGGCAGCAGTGCTTGTTCTTCCCTTGTTCTACTCATCTTGGGTCCAGTTTTAATTATATTAATCATACTTTGTTTCTAATTCACAGCTGCATGGTGTGTTGAATCTTTGTCTTTCAGTCTCTTTTTGCTGGTGCCCTCACTTCTCCTGATGTCTTCCATGCAACATGATCTGTTTTTGAGTTTAAATGCTATTTCATATCATTACACTGCATCAGTCTGTGTTACTTTCTGTCCTGGAGACCTTCTCCTTGCAGTACAGAGTGTGGTGGGTTTTTGTATGTGCCATTACTGTGCATTGACCAGCAGATTCTAGACTGGGTTTTGTCTTCATTGTTTTCAGTCCAAGTGTGACCCTTTAATCAGGCTTAATAGATAGTCTGCTCTTTTATTGTTAATCTGCTTGTAATCCATAACTGATGGCCACTGCTAAAGCTGGTGATGTTACAGGAGAACGTGCAGAATATGTAATTGTTGTCTTTTAACAACTGTAGTTTTCTCTCTGCATCTTCCTGTAACTACTGTTATGCCTGCTGTGGATTTTGATTCATATAACTAAATAGTGTTCCTCCTTCTCAACCAGGGGATAAAATATCTTAGTTTAAAATCACATTGGACTTGTCCCTCTAATGGGGATGAGGCACTTGAAGGGTCAAAGACTCCTAGTTTACTGTGTGGATTGCAAATACTCAGGAGAATGTGTTTTCATTAATATTCATGGAACACTCTCATTCTGCAAACATTTGTGTGAACAGTATTTGTCAGAATCTACTTATTATACCTAAGCCTCCAATAGAAGTTTAACATCCTAGGCCAGCATTTCTTTCAAGGCTGTAACAGGTTATTCATTTCGTCAAGCAGGCTGTTTGCAACACTTTGTGTTTAACTGCATGTCAGCCATAGGAAATCACGGATAAGCTACAAGATTGGCTTCTCTATGGGAATTCATGTCGGCTTGCACACAACTTCTTTAGCTAACTCTATTACTGTACAGTTATTATCAAGTAGATATATGTGGTGCTGACAGCTCCTGACAGGAGAATGCTTTATTACATAAAGTTTGCAAAGAAAAAAACCTTACAACATGACAATCTTTTATGCCCAGAAAGCTACATATTGGACAAGAATCCACATAATTAATATTAATTGTAATAAAGTGTGACAATCAAGAAAGAATAACATAAGTCTGCTTATAAGTCAAGACCTCAATAGAGCGGAAGAAATAGAGCCAGCCAGAGATGGATGATGGAAGAACACTGGTGCTTGAATAATTCATGGAAAAGCACAGTATATTGCATGTGAGGTCTGGAGCCTTTTAAAGGCCTATGAATTAGATGACAAAGTTCACTCAATTCAGGTAAGTAAGAGAGGAGAATGGGGAATTCACATGTGGTGTAGCATAAACTATAAATAAGAGTTAAAAGGTCATATTCTTCCCGTGTCAAGTGTGAATGATCAGGAACAGAAATTGCCAAAAGATGTATGTAATTTTTAAGGACACAAAAGCAAATATGATCTTTGTAACAACTTTGATAATTTGAAGACTTGTTAGCTGCATGTTTTTGGTGTTTAAAAACCCCCAGACTATTCCATTTTGTGAACAATATGTACAGTGGGTATTAAAACTAAGTGTGGAGCGTGAAGTCTGCAGGAGCAGTAGGTGATATATAATGAATAGCACTGTTACATAGCTTGGGCTGTAATAGGAGGTGAGTGTGAGAAGATAAATTCTGCTTGTGTGAGTGTTTTGGCCTCATGTAATATCGCTTCAGAAAATTATGTCGATGCTCTTTAAACTGAAATAAACTGAAAACAAGGAGGTAAGGCTTGGGGGATGGAGTGGTAAAGATGTCTTGTGCTGAATGAGAATTCTGCTACAGATGTGAACAAGGGTATTTCTGGGGAAAACATAGTTCTGTAGAGAGACCATTTGACCTGAAAGGAAAATATGACTGAATTTTGAGGTTTGCCAGCAGGATTTAATAATGAACCTTGAAATCTGCTGGTTTTCCAAAGTCAATTAATTTGACCATCAGCCTTGTCAGTGATCAGCCAGGCCTGTCCTCCCTTCTGGGGCTATGAAAAGGTGTATCTGACATTTACAAGGTTCTGATGGATGCATCAGGGCAGTCCCTTCTCGTTTACTCAAACAGAACGAATGAAAGACTGCAATATATAAATGGGAAATGAGAGCGTTTTTGGTTATTGTTTTGTTCGTGCGGTTAGCTGTCTGCCAATTTTCTCCTGGCCAGTGAAGCTGTTGATTTTGTTCTTACCAAGAAAGTAGAAAGAGGAATCTTAGGTTAGAGGGGAGAAAGGATAAGCAAGTAAACTCTGGGCTGCAGAGCACATCTGTGCAGGTCTGAGAGTGGCAGCACTGCTTCCAGCTCTGCAGCCCGAGGCTCTTGGGAGGTACAGGCCCATTTCTTTGAGATCATTGCAGGACAGTTATTTTCCAGCACAATCATTTAAGAGCATCTGCCTCGGTGGCAAAAGCTAGAAGCATACGAACCTGTTCTTGGAAAAAGTAAGGACATGGGGTCTGTGGTGGTGGGTACACCTTGGGCTTGGGGAGTGTGGTACTGCAGTTCTGGTACATCCTCTGTCAGATATTTGGGTAGTAAACAGTTTATTTTACACTGTCTTTCCTTTCTTGTTTCTGGTGTGACAGATTTGTGTTAATGTATATAGTTGCACCATAGAGGTTGTCACAGGGAAGTGAGAAGTTCTGGCAGCTGAGTAAAGGGTGTTTGGGAACTATCAGTGTTGGGAGTGGTGTGGGAAATAATTTGGAAGCTGGGTATGAGCATGTTGTTTCTGCCTTCAACACTGAAGGAGCAAACAATATAGTTTCATCTTGCAATTCAACTGAAATGTATGAATAGTTGACACTTTGCACTACTATTGTTTTGACTTTTGACGCATCCAATTAAGTTGTGTGAAATGGGTTCTCATACAGTTAGTATTTTCTTGGTTATCTCTAACTACAAGAATTAAGGGTAAATTTTTTCTTTTCTCTCATCTGGGGTTGTAGCTGAGTGGGAGCACTGCCTTGTTGGTCTGCCTGTTACAACACCTTGAAACAATATAGCAAAGTGTTCCTTTCATCAGAAGAACTTACTCCTACAGAAAGAGAAAATAAACGTTGCAATTACATAGTGCAGTACACAGCTAAAGGAACTATCTTGGATATAGGGGCAAAGCGTTTATTTTTCAGCAAGCATTTGTATTTGAGAAGAGTTTATGACAAGTAGTAGAATCCTTTACTGCATCATATTCAGCATTTTGCTGTGATCATTTCTACTAAGGAGTTGAAACTTCAATGTATACAGAAATAGTACATCTAGAAAACAAGGAATCTGTCCCTGTCTAGGGAGTTGGGTAGGCGTCCATAATTGTGGCAAGGTGATCACTGAAGACACTTGCAGATGTGATTGTAAGAGCAGATGGGAAAAGGCACTTAGCTGAAGAAAATCTGTTGCTGTAACTGAAGTGTTTCAGGAACATGCTTTAATCCTAGCTTTAGGTGGAGTTAAGCTTTTGAATAACCAATAGGAGTTGGCTGGCAAGATGGTCTTTTACACGTGTATATGCTAATGTAAATGTCATAATGCAAATTTAAGCACTCAAGAACATTATGTGGATTTGGGAAAATCCCTAAAATTTTAATTCCATAAGCAAAATATTATTTTGGCAGCACATGACAGAAATAATCCTGGTCCCAGATGTTTCATACTGTTGCAGTTGAGACTAGTTGCATGGTCGTCTTCAAGACAGCTCTAAAATAACACAAAAGCTTCTTGGAATATGAAGCAACTCAATTATACAATGAAGCAAAGAACCATGTCTGAACTCTTAACATTGCACAGTCTTCTGGGGAAACACAATGGGGAACAGAATCTTCACCAAGAGTAAAGTATGTTAGTTAGAGGACAGAGTCAAAGAAAACTCTTGAAACCAAAGAAATGAGAGGTCGCCTTCTGCACATTTTATATGGATGCCCTGGTGGACTGTGTGCCTGTGTTGCAGGCTGGGTGCTGACAGCTGACTTGGGTGCTCTGTGGCTGGCATGGAGGAGTCTGAGTACTCCGACTTTCTTGAGCGTTAAGATTTCCTCACTTGGTTACATGCCTCTTTTGCCAGCAAGTTCAAATGCAGTTAAATTTCTTACTCCAGGGAACTGGGTCTTAGTGGAAATTGCCAGGTGCTGAACAAAATATACAGAAATACTTGGAAATGTGTTGATGTACTGTTGCAAGGAGTGCGTATTCTCCGTTTCTATTTCTTTAGAAACTGTGAGGAATCTTCCAGTAGAGAAATGCTTTTTAAAAGTAATTAAGTATTTGCTTTTATTGCCCTATGTTTCAGTGTCGTAAACTGAACCCTGTAAGGAGTGTGTGTTGCTGTGTGGGTGACCGAGCACTGGCACAGATTGCCCAGAGAGGCTGTGGAGTCTCCCTCCCTGGAGATGTTCCAGAACTGTCTGGATGCAATCCTGTGCCATGTGCTCTGGGATGACCCTGCTGGAACCGGGAGGTTGCACCAGATGACCCACTGTGGTCCCCTCCAGTCTTACCCGTTCTGTGATTCTGACTGCATCAATATTCAAGATGATTCTTTACTGTTGCTTTTGTCATTGGGAGCTCAGGTGTGTAGGTTTTATTAAATACAGCTGTATGAAGAGAGCTTTACCCTTCCTCCATCTAGGACGCTCAGGAAACGCCTTTCGGACTCGTTCTGCTGCCTTTTCTCAAGCTATAGTGAAGGCTGTGACTATTCCCTCAGTGCAGTTCCGAGGTGGCTTTGCAGACCCCCTGCTGCCCCTGCAGAGCTCTGCTGCCTTCGGGGGGTGCAGTAGTCAGCCAGACGGACAGACAGACAGATGTGGCCTTGGCAGGCCATGTGCCCATCCTAGTGCACAAAGCAGAGCCTGCAGGAGTCTGTTCCTGCCGGGTCACACCTGCACACAAGCCTGCTTAGGTGGAGATCTTCAGAGTGCTGAATTTGACTTATTTTCCCAAGAACTAATTGGGAATTAATTACTGAGTACTTTGCAAAACAAACATAAAAATGAGGTGTTAGCTCAACAGTCTGTTTTACAAGCTCTAACAAAGTTATCAGGCCACCTCTGAAACTGGTCCCAGTTTGGTCACTGACCCGTAGTGTGGGACTGCCAGGGCAAAGCGACAACTCAGTATCTTCCATGGCCTGGCCCAGCCCAGTCTCTGCTGTGAGGAGCAGTGCTGGGTCCTCCCTGTGCATCATGGCCTTACAAAGTACTTCTGTATGATTATTTCAATTTAGGTAACTGTGGGGTGTGTGTTCTTGACGTGCAGTACTCAGTTACTTGGCTTTTCATACTCGATCATGGCTCTCCTGTGGTTTCAGTAAGGTCCTGTTTAACAGCCTCATGACAACAGTTGTCCCAGGAAAATGGCAAAGTGTGACAAAGAGAGAGATCTATGCACACGGGGGGGTGACACTAGCTATCACCTGCATGTCAACATCAGTGACAGCCTTCAAATGAGTTGTCTTGCTTACAGCTGTCTTTAGCTACTTGCTTTCCTGTAAACACACTGTTGTTTTTTCCCTGTTGCAGGGTACATCGGATCTGAAATCATCTGTGCAAGTGCAAGAGGGGATTTTCTCTATGGCAAGAGTCCTGTTAAAGTTGGAAGCTTTCCCTGTGGACCAACACATCCCCCTTCTGTGAGCAGATTTCTCCTGGAATGCTGAGGATTTGTTAATGGTGAGTAGAGCTCTTATAAGCAAGATATGAAATGGAAGGATATGAAACTAAAGCCACAGGCTGGAAATCAAGAGAGATAAGGCTTTCTATAAATATTGTTTTATGTAGTGTATATTTTCTGAGTTTGCTTTTCAGCAATGTATAATTATAAGTATTGCAAATTTTAAAATTTACTCCATTACCCACTGGACAGGGGAGGAGGACTGCTTGTTCTCAGTGTGGTTTAATGGTACAAAGCCCAGCAAATTCACTGTCACATGCAGCACGTTTTTCTCCTCATTCTTTCTGCCCTGGAGTTACCCTTATTTGTTTAATGTGTTGTCATGCCATAGTGCCTTGTACAATAGCTTTGCTTGGCTGCCTGCTTGAATGGGGAGCGAAGGGAAGGAGGAGGATGGATTCCCCCTCCTGCATCTCAGTGCAGCAGTGGAGAGTCCTTGTTAGGTATGTTTGGGTTTGGGGGGGGGGGGAGTGGAGCAGAGTGTAGAGTGTGCTACAGCTTTGTGGGATTAGCAGAGGCTTGAGGGGCCCAATTTAATTGAGTGTTCTGGCTGTACTGCTTCTAATGTCCTTTGCAATTATGGGTACTGAGAATATCTGATATCTGAGACTGAAGTGAATTTCTTATTTCAAATTTTATAATATTGACCAGTAATAAAATAAAAATACAAGTAGAGGGAGAGGACCCTTATAAATTGATGTTTGGTCATATAATAGTTACCATAAGGGAGGGCTGAATATAAGAAGCTTAGAGTGAGGCTGGACCTATTCCAAACACTTTTTACACTCTTATGAAAAATTTAAGGAAATAGCATGCTGAGCACTTTCAACTTTAATTATGAAAAAATAAACTATAAAATCAGACTGTCTGGCTGAAATCTCTTGGACTCTAACAATAACATACCTTTCTGCATGTCTAATGTAGTATGCAGTTACATGGGTTTTATTTTAGACAGAAGCTAGAAAAGTCTAGATTTCTTTTTTGAAAACACTGTTAGATAAGAAGCCTGGTTTGAGTTTAATGACATCCTATGAGGCACTTTTCCCCTTGTCCTAATGCTAAATGAAGGAAAAGAGGAAGCATTTTCTTTTCCTTCATCACCATATGATACCAGGGCACTCATTAGGCAGTCCCCTTACATCCTTCCTCACTAACGTGCCCAAGCTTTTACTCTGTAGTTACCCCACCTTAATTATGGAAAGACACAAGTACCCAGAATGGGAAACTAACTCTTGCTGTAAGCCTCACTTTTGACCTCTGACAATGCTTCACACTCCTGTTGAGCCTTCCATAAGAGGATCTCCACATGCTCACAACCATTAACAAATTTAACCTGCCAGCTGCCTTCGTAGGTGAGCACTGTGTTCATGTGCTGCTCCTTCAAACGGGGGAACCGAGAGACATAATTTCTGCTTTATTGCCTGAAAAAGCACTTTGCAGTACATATGGAAGGATGTGCTTGCCTGGAGGAGATTAGAGCATAAAAACAGCCACAACAGAACAAATGGATGGGGGAGAACAAAAGAGATTGGGGCGAATGAAAAGGGGAGAAAGAGAAATCTCAAGCCTTACAAAATGAAATCCACGGCCACAGCACAAAGATTTGCATATCACTCCCAGAGTGACCACATGGTCTTGCAGCCTATGTCACATTTGTAGAATGAAAAACCAGGGACAGGTCTGAGAAGCATCATGGACACAGGTCAAGAGATGCTAAGCAGCACATAATTCAAACTGGTAGGAAGAAGGCAGTTTAAAAGTGGTTCGTTTTCCACAGACGACAAAATAAGGCAAAAAAAGGCTGGCACGAGTGATTCTTGGGTGCAGCTGTGGAAAAGCCGGAGGTCTTTGCCAGTACAGTGCTACCTGCCCCCAAGGAGCACCAAAAGGTCACTGGGGAGCAGAACCAACCAGCTCCAATGCCTCCACCTCAAACTACCTTTTATGCATTTCCTGAATAGTCAGCCTTGGGTGACAGACGTATACGAGATGATTTTGAGGGAAAGGGAATGTTCTTTCTGTGAGATGGTGTTAGGAAGATGCCTTTCCACTGTGGTTTTTGTTCTTGCCTATTTTAATGCAGAGCATCTTATTAGAAGATAGGAAGCCTTCAACACTGAAGAGAGGGCTGTGGCATCAACATGTATTATTCAGGATTCTAGAAATTGCTATTACTGTGTTGCCTTTTATATCCAGAAATATATTGCTGTTGAAAATGAAACGGATTGGTAGACCTTCATCTGTAGGATGAGTTTTGTAAAAAGTTGCATGCAGAGAAGGGCAAAATAGAGCTTGACTACTGTGTGCTAGAAACTATTGGCTATATTCTGATTAATATTTGTCACTAGCACCACTTAATGTCAAATGCTTATTCAGCTTATGATTTAAAGTCATACAATGCACTGCATAATTGTAAGTAGGAGACATTTGTGCATCTGGTATTTAAATGGAGTATGTGTACTTTGCATTCCAGAGCATCCCTAAGCACTGCTGTTAGAATTGTCATTTTAAAAATATGTTTTGTCCTGCTTTTAGAGCACATTTAATCTTTTCCCCATTAATCTGCTTTCCCTAAACCTTTCTCTAATTCTTCTGAAGGATCCCCCACCTGCTGTGCAGGCTACACAACACAGTGAATCTAATCATGTCTGGAATTATCATTTTTATCAGTTTAATCCATATTTTTCTGTTATTTGCTTTCCAATGCCTTAGACATTTTATGCACTGTGGTAAGTAATGGAGCAATTGTGGTGGTTAGTGTCCTTTCAAAAAAGCAGTGACAATACAGTTAAAATAATCAGTTTAGATTATTTTCTGGAATGCAGCATTAGTGTTCCATGGAAGTTAAGCTTGATCCTTAGAATTATGGAATATGTTTTAAACTTCAAATTGTAGATGAGTCAAGAAATGTCTCTGTGTTTGTTCAAGCAGTCATTCTCGGTTGTCCTGATCAACACTTGCATGTTCTTGATTGCACACTTCTGCTGCCGCCCTGAATTTGTTCCCATACTTTTTTTTAAGGAGTCTTATATTCATATTTTCTTGAATGGTTTTATGAAATTAATTACAGCTAAGATAGCAACTACTTTCTTTATGCTATGATTTCCTGTCATGAAGTACAGTTTCCAACGTTTGAAGAGAGCAGTAGCTTAACTTGAGCAGGTGCTTTTATGGAGTTCATTTAAATTTACAATGGTCTAAAGAAGAGATTTTTTTTTTTTTTGTGTTTCATTGTTTTATTCCTGTCACCTCTGTTGCTTAGGGTCATAGGCAGATGCTGGTACTGGCAAGGTCCTCATCAAACGGAATCTCCCAGCAGTACCCTGCACTAATTTGGAAGAGAATGTTTTGCCATAGATGCTTAGGAGCAAACTAGATGACTTCATGGAGATGCCACAGGTGAATAGCTGTGGAGGTGCCATCGTGGTTTTCAGGTTTTTTCCTTTCCTTCATTTATGTCAGAGCTGCTTTTTCTCTTCTGCTCCTGCCCTTCACTTCTTGTTTTGCTGTGAGGCTCTGGGATGCTTGGCAACAGCTTAGCTGCTTGTCTACGTAAAGGTCTGGTAGTGCTACATTGCTAAGGCTGTTCTGTAAAAACGTAATTTAGCAGAATTTTTGCATAAACTCTCAGACTGTAAAACATTGGTAGAGAGCTATGGTTTGTACTATTTTCATTCAAAGCAGGACATTAGGGCTCCAGCCACATTTCATTATCCATTTGAATAACATTTTTCAATTTAAAGCTCTCTAACCACGAGCACTAAATTAATACTAGATTCTCTCTCTGCCTAGTGGGAACACTAAATAGATAAATAAAAATCATTGCAAGATAATTGTAGGTGCTGTGGGCTGAAAGCCAAACCAGGCCAATTCAGCCTTTGAGCCCTGTCTGTCTGTCTGCTTTTCTTTTTCCTTGCCCATCATAATAGGGTATTCAATTATAATCTTTTTTCTGCGTGCACAGTGGAGGTTTGCATACAGTGGCCCAGAGGCATTATTAATCTCAGTGCATTTGGAGAGTGAGTGAAAAGACTAAAGGTTTGGGGGGGGGGGAATCTCTCCCCCCTGTAGCTCTATTCATCACTTAGGGTCTTTGTCAAAAATGTACTTTTCTTTCTCCCTCCCCCCATTCCTTGGAGCATAAGCTGGAATTGACTCCAGAAGTTAAAGGACAATGGAAGCATTAGCACAGGGATTATGGATCTTCTTGTGCAAGATGGGGGGTGGGGGGAGAAGGTAGAGGCATACTACTGGCAGGATAGAAATTTAAAATTTGTGGCTAGACCAGTGCGTACCACTGCATAAGAAAAAGCAATAGTGCAATCTCTATCCACGTGAAGCTTTTCAGGTACAGTGCATACAAAAGCTGTTTCTGAAGCTGGTACAAATACCTGGGTTGCAAGTTTAAGTGTCTAAAGAAAATTTTAAAGAAAAATATTATGTATTAGTGTGTTTTCCAGTGAAAGAACAGTCTTCTGGTAGCTTGTGACTTTCTATAATTGATTAAATCCAAGTCCTTTGGATAGGTTCTATCAATGATTAGTGTCTGGTTTTAGTTTGTTTGGTTTTGGTTTTTTTTAAATAGCACTTCCCCGTAATATTCCCATGGAGACTTCAAGGTTTGGAGAAATTGAATGTTATGGCTGCGATGGAAAGGGTTTTGGTGGCATTTAGCTGGGTGTGTAGCTATGAACTTGAATCAGGTGTTCAGCACTGTCAATCAATTCAACATGATTTTCAAGAAAATTTTCTGCAACATGAGGGGCTTGGACCAGCCACTGGCCATGATGGGGCAATGACCCAAGTCACCGAGTCATAATCTCTGTTTGATGTAGGTTAACCATGAATTTTAGCAGTCCAAATTATCAAATCAATGAGTGTTGCTCTCCCCTAGGGAAGACGCTCAATTTTGGTGCTTTAACTTTGGTATTCAAGCTGCTTTGTGCACTGCAAATTAAAGGAGCATTATTGCTTCCTCTGCTGCAATGAAATCGGTTCACCCCATCTGTAGTTACACAAAATGAATTACAGAGCTTTTCCCAGTCTTCCATGTGAGTCTAGCAGAGACTCTTTGGTTACCGTACTCTTTAAAGCAGAGTACAGGGTTTATTTTGTTTCTGTGGTATTACATATTTTCCAATGGTTTAGGTGCCAAAATATTGTTTGAAATGCCTGGGCATATCTAAGTAGGAATTTTAGAAGAAAATCTATTATGTTGCCCAGCTATATTCTCAGTGATGCCTGCCTTTCTTATATCCTACTGGCTTAATGAAACAAGATGAGAAATTATTTTAAGACATATAAAAAAATGGCCCTCCCTTCCATTGCTCACCCTCCCCTTTTGCTAGAACTGCTACGATGACTACTCAAAAGAAGAAAAAGAAACAACTAAATTATCTGTTAGATTGTTTTTGAAAAAAAAAACCAAACAAAAAATTTCCCCAAACAAACCAAGCCTCCAAACTTGTAGAATTCCTCAGTGGAAGACTTCACGCCTGCCTACTGGTAAACCAGTATTTTTTCAGAATCTGATTTAACCTGGATAATGCTTTAACAGTGTCTTCCAGCATAAAAGCTTTAACATTTCACATCAGGACCTTGATTTACTTACCATCTGCTCAGAGGTCTGTCATCAACAGAGATGATTTCTAGCTCCCTTCAGATAACTGGCGTTTGGCAGAGTTCTGCTAAACAGTCTATAACCTTGAAGACAAGGAGTATATGATAACCCATGCATATCAGTTAACTTTTAAGTGGCTTAATAGTCCCTTCTCCTAAATAAATCTGCCAAGTACTTCAGTTTGGTCCTGGTTTTCCCTGAATTTTCCTTTTTTATCCTTTAAGTCAGAAAAAGCCGATGAGACCTTGGAGGCAGTGAAGAAATTCTCTTTTCTGTTTTTATCTTTATTTACGATTAACATCCTTAAACTTGCTTTTCTTTTTGTCTGTATTTTTTTATGACTTTCCCAATGCTGTTTCTATCAGAAGAGTTGATCTGGAGATTTATGTGTTTGTGGCAAAATACAAAAAAAGCTATTTTTTTAGTGTGTTATACCAGTAAAGTCAGGAAAATTATTAGGACCAGCTTGTCAAAAGTCATGCAGTCAAAAAAACAAGTGACTTCAATTTTAGCTTTAATAACAAGTTTGATGTTTCAGGAGGTTAATAATCCATTTCTTAGGCTGTTGACATAATGATAGCATTAGTCATTAAATGTAAAGAGTGAAAAAAAATTTCTGTAGAGGCATTGGCATGCTTAAGATTTAGGTTTAGATGTTGTTAGATTTAGGTTTAGATGCTGTTAAGACAAGCTTAGCAGTATTTGATTCAGCCCTAAGCGTGTAGACCAGAGTTGCTATTAGATCAAGGCCAAAAACTTCTGTGAAGTTAAAGTTTTTCCTTTAATTTAGCAGATAATTATAGAAGTTTGAAACGACATCATCCAGAATTACAGCAGCTCTTGAAGCAGTGGGGATTCTGCTAACAAATAATGTCATTTCCCAGGGTGCACAGGAGACTGGCCAGCTACCAGATGATGTCTTTCTCGATACATCGGATCGATTACAGGACAGATGGGTGGTTTCTTTCTGTGTGTTTTATTTTTGTTTTTACTCTTGGTTCAAAATCTGCTGTTTTTCTACATGTTTTTATTTGATTGATTGGGTGGGGAGGATTTTTAGGATAAGCTGGCCAGTTCTCTTCAGACAACTGGAAAGACTGAGTACTGCAGTTGGGCCAAAATCAACTAGGAAGAGCTTGTGTTGAGACCAGGACACTGTATTCTGCCTAGTCAAAATCCTCCTCTGCTCTTCTGTTCTGGACACAATTCTGACTTGCTCCCTCTTTCTATCTGTAGCAGTAACAAGCAGTGTGCTGCTGGGCAGAGTTGAACTCAGATGAATTTGATCTCTACTCCTCTTCCTGATCTTTTAAACAGGCTTCAAACTGCAGTGCCCAAACCCCTTGGCCGCTTGAGGAACAATTGCTGGAACCTTTGTCTTCATGGACAAATTCTTCTCAGCAAAAATTCCTCACAACGTTTTTAGCCTCATCTCTTTAAAAAACTGTCAAAAATAGGTCAGCTTTGCTTCCTTCTGTCAAAAGAAGCACCAAGCAGTTAGAGATGACTGCAGTGTGAGCCATACTTTGGGACAGGGAGGTACATCCCAGTAGGCACCCTGCATCCAGAGCAAGGGGCTGTGTATTTGCTCCATGGTTGTGGGTTTGCATGCAATATAATTTTTGGGGTTTTGGGGAGGAGGACTTGAAAGGCCAGTTGGGAATTCAACCACAAACTATTCTTCAGTCTTTACTTCTAAAGCATCTGAGTTGCAAAAGGAGACTTTTAATGCTTAATTTGTCAAAACATTCTGCAATAATCTCTTGGATGGTTTGGGTATCAATTTTAATGGCATTATGCCTGCTGTGCTTTGTTTCCTCTATCTAAGATGAAAAACTGAATAGCAGAACTCTGAATGGTGTCCAGGTGCAGCAACACCTTTCTGTATTGCCTTTCGAATTCCTGACTGTGCACTAGGACTGCAATTAATTTATAATAAGGTTTGGCACAAAACACCATAATTCGGCTCTGAAAGAGCCAAAATTAGCTTAGCCATGATTAGCCTATGAATGTTTCTATACTGCTTGTGATTGACAGAAGTCCCGTGGACTTCGTACTACAAATAGATGTGATTTATCCCTCAATGAAAGTTGCTTTGTTTACTGCTAGGCATGTTAAAATAAGAAAAACCACTCTGCAAATGCGTTGTTCTTGAAACCCTGGTGCTTGTTGATTAGTGCCCAGGCAGTATTCACAGCATCTGTCTGTATTGTGAACCTCTGTCAGCTCTGCCTGTGCACATGTTCCTTTCTGTTCGTGGCTGTCTATGAGAACGGGCTGGGAACATCTTCTGGGTGTACAAGGAGGGCCATTTGCTATGCTTGAGATGAGTTTCTGTGCCCCAAAATGGCTTGTGACACAGGTCAAAACCAGTGGGTTTTTCACTTGAAGGTATTTAATCTAAATATGTATCAAAAAGCTAGGAGGACTGTATATTTCCACAGAAATTCTAGTTTTCTGCTTTGGCTCTATTGTAGCACATATCAAGAATTTATTGTGACCAAGTTTGGCATGTTCTTGGTGGGATTTTCAGGAGATTTAGCATCTGTGTGGCACTGACCTACAATGGAGGAGCTGGAAGGCTTAATTCTGAAAATCTGCATAAGCTTGGAGGAAGTTGGAAAGAAAACAATATACCATGATCAAACCTACTTCTCTCTGAGATTATTAGTTCATTGGTACTAGAATGTTGATTCTCATAATGTATTTTCAGCTAAATTTTTGTTCTTGTTTCCTTCCACTATTTAAATTTCTTCTTCGGCAGCTCCGTTCCATGCTCTATTTCTTTTTTTTGTCGTGCTCTGTGAAACTCACCACTGTGTCAATCTTCAGGCAATCTCTCTATCTTACTTTGACCTTCTGTGAGGTATCTCTTCTGTTTCCAAGCATCACCTGCACTAATACCTTAAATTGCTCTGACAGTCTTTTGAGCAAGTAACTCGTTACATGGGAAGATCTGTATATGTAAACATCTCCAAATGTTGTATTTTAAAGAGAAGAATCTCTTATGGTAAACAGCTAAGGCTTCTAGATGTAAGGTTGGGCTGGTTACCACATTGTCAGCCCTTCTGAACTGGTGAAGCAGCACCAACAAAGAGATTTTCATCTGCAAGGCCTGAAAGAAAGAGAATTTTAAGAGGACAGAAATTCATTTCTGCTTGCTGATCCTCGTCTGGCCTGTGATTCTTTAAGTCATTCATGGATGGCATAAATTAGAATAACCTGAAGAAGCCAGGATAAATTAGGGCAACCTGTCACGGAAGTAAGGAGCTGAAACCAGGAATGTGACACCACTCCGTTTTCCCATGCCCATGCTGAGTGGTGATCTGGCACAGAGGGAGGGTCTTCCCTGTTCTCTTTTTTTGTTATAATAATTTTAGGTGCCAGAGATTACAACAGCATAATTATTTTTTTAGTGTGTAATATTCTTTTGATACACTTTTTGTATTTAATTCTCTAAATAGCCAGTCTTTTCCTTAAATGTCCTGGCTCTGTTTCCCTGATTTACTTTCTCATTTAAGACTGTAATGATCTCTGGAGCTGCCAGAAGTATTAGATGATTCTGTTCAACATTTGGAAACTGTCCCAGTTTCTGCTTCACCTTCAGAGGGGGTGATCTTCTGTTTAAAGTCCTCCATTGATCTTCTGTCTTTCAAAACTTCTCCAAAATGCATGAGAGCAGACTGCAAACGTAAATCAGGCTTAAAGAAAATGTATTCTGGTATCCTCACTAAAAGTAGGTAAGTAGAAGGTAATGCAGTCTGGTCATGAACTACCAGCTAAATGAAAGGGCCTGGATCTTCTGTCATCCCCTCTGTTACTCTGGATCCAAAATCTCACAGCTCTACTCACAGCATGGTTTCTGTCTGGAGATTTACTCTTGGAGCAAGCAGATGCACTAAACTTGTGTTAATTCAATCGGATTGGATTCTTTATTAAATAGATATTCTTTCTTCTTTTTTTTCCGAGTAATTCTTACAGATCTTAATCTTTTGCACTGTATTTCACGTCTGGGAAGCCATTTGCACATAACAAATATTTAAGGGTTTTTAATATTTACATAAGCTTTGGGAAAACCATCCTCATTCAGAAAGAAGATGAAATTCTGTAAGGTACTTTTTGGGCCCAAAAGTGGGCTCATCTACCTATGAATATTTTGAATGTTTTGATGGGGTTTTGTGTTATTTAATATATTTTCAGTGTGATCAAAATCTATCCAGAAAAGATAGTAGCATCGTACCAAAAAATATAGTCTGTAACATGGCAATTTTGCGTTTGCCATGTCCTCCTCTCCAGAGAAAGATTAGGTAAGGGAGTCTCTCCGCTGCTTCTGGCTAAGGAACTTCAATGCTAATCTCTGGGTGCCTTAGGGATGACAGGAGAAAAGACTTCAAATAATGTTGATTCTTGATCAAACTTGATTTTAATGAAAGTGTCTTTTAAAAAAGAGTATGTAATTGACCTGTCTTTGTTCAGCCTAATGTGATTGAGAGGAGAATTAAATAATAACTGACAGACACATCACTTTTTTTAAGCATACAGAAACAGCTACTGTCAAATATGCAAACACAGAAGGGAAGGAAAAGCCTCACACTGCTCTGTAGTTTCAGCTGAGATGAATTACATCAATAGATCTCCTGCAATTCTAAATCCGTTTCAAAGAGTGTTTTCAGTATAATAAAAATATACTTTCTTACTACAATTCTGAATGTCAGGAGTGGCTGGGAACAAGTCTGACTAGAATAACAAATTGTCACTAGTCAACTTTCTGGTGGGTGTCAGTGGGCACCAAGCCTATTATGCTGCAGGAAATTTTCACTGTAAATGTGTTAAGAGGCCCTTTGAGTCCTCCTGGCTTGCTCAGTGTTCCTCGCTATGCACACCACTGTGCTATGCTTTACTAACAGGACCCCATTGTACAGAACTGAAGATGTAAACAAGAAAAAATACAGGCAAGGGATCATGAAAACAAATGTTGAGGTAGATATCTTGCTGGAGTCATCTCTCTGTTGCTTTATCAAAAACTGAAAAACATTTAAAGCGTGTTCTAATTAATTAGGAGGCATGCGGGCAGGAGAATTCTGTTCATAAAACAAAAACCAGACCCAGAAGAAACAAGGTGTGGAGCACCTTCTGGGAAATGGTCTGGCATTCTGGAGACAGGAAGCTGCAACCAGGAAGCAGTGCTGGAAAAAGCCTGTGCTGAACTTGGAAAGGCTAACTGGCAATCAGAGGTTCAGCTTTGATGAGTATTCTCAATACAGCCAATATATAGGTGTGCGTGTATATTTGTGTGTGCATTTCTTAATTAACCTTACAATTCTGGAGAAACGATGCCTTGCTGGATTCAACAGAATGAATACTAATAATGCCAAATAGTTGGAGAGCCAGAAGTGGCTAAAAACTTGTCTAGGACAACGAGTGTTAGCTCTAGATTCTTTAGATGGAAACTGTTTGAGCTTGAGTTGAGCAATACTTAATTTACAGGAGTAAATGAAGCATTAGTTGAATTATCAGAGTGATTGTGAAAACCAGTTTGATCTCTAAGGGGTGCAATCAGTCTCCTGCTATATGAAGTGCAATTGGCTATTTATCTGGGTAGACAATAGAGAGGGTAGAAAATAATCCAAATCCCGTAGTTGGAAGTGAATATAGTGAACAATCGAAATCATGGCTAATAAAATACAGAAATCAGTACTTTGAGTGAAATAGCCCACCATAAAATCAATTGTAACACCACAAGCTGCCAGAAAGTGTGAGGTTTTTTCAGCTTCAGTTTTAAAAAGATAAACCCCATTCATCCTGGGAAGTGTAGAACAGTAGGTCTTAAGAGCTTGTAGTGGCCATATTTTGCTTCAAGCAGCTTTTGAGCACTGCTGGGAAAAGAGAGGATGTGTTATGTCCCATAAAGTACGGGATTTCTGTAAGGATTCAACTAGTTAGTTCCAATTAAACTTGCCAGCTAAAAGGCAGTGACCATAATTTGTGCCCTAAGTAAACAGAGCAATTTTATAATCAATTCATTGACTTTGTTGCCACTGATGGAAGTGCTTTACAATCAGCACAATATGTTCAAATCATCCCTTTCTCACAAAAACCAGAGCAGGAGGCTGCGCCTGCTGGAGGCTGTGCAGAGCCCTGTTGTGCAAGGCCGTCAATAAAGAATTACAGTAATCTAATCCTGAAGAAAGACAAAAGTGTAAATGGCCTTTCCGAGGGCTTCCTGAGATGGAAGTGACAACTACTTGGAAACAGCCTTTGCAAATGGTGCAGAGATGATGTAGTGGAGATGAAATGCTTCTCTGTGGTCTAACATGATCCTTAAATGTTTCCATCTCCCAAAGAAAGCATTTGATTGCAAACCTCAAAAATATGTGGTGGAGGGATAATCTCCTTTGAGCTTCACAGCCAAGAAGCAGCATGATTGCCTTGTTCAAGGAAAGTTTGACACGGAATTGAACATCTACCAAAAATGCTACTGCTGATGTTATTCAGTCTGCATCTGTAGGAATTATGTGAATTCTGGACAGAAATACTGGAAATAAGCTTAATGCTGTCCCTTATGAGAAGGGTTTTGCTTTTGCTTCCAAAGAGCTTGCTTTTTTTGTGGAATAAGCATGTCCCTAGAATGTAAGATTTGCACTGGAGTCTAACAGAAAGTGGTTACCTTTCCCATTATCAAATATAGCAAAAAAAATCTTCTTTTTGATCTAGATCTTCCTGTGTTACTTTATGTACCCCCAGGGCTTGCTATCTGGACACCAACGGAGCCTTGCAAGGGACAACTTGGAATCTTTGAACATGCCAAAGCTGCTTCCATACTCCTACGGATATCAGAGAACAGATCAAAATGCATACACTTGAATTTCAGATCGACTTCTGAAGGTGCTGCTTCCACTAAGCAGCAAATTCAAGTATTCAAATGAATTGTGGTAGGATCTTGCCAAGGAGACAAGGATGGGCCTGTTTTTAAAGGGCACAAGGCAGCTGTGGACTGCCTGTAACACAGGCAGTGGATGTTAAAGTCCAGTATTTCATTTTAAATAAGATGCGTGTGTGTTCCTGGGATCTGCTTTTTCCTCAGCTTTGCCTTATATCCAAAAAATTTGAAGCAGATATACAGAGATACTCTTACAAGTTAAATTTTGTAGTTTTTAATTGTGTGCTCCCTGAGTTTTGATGAATCAGGGAAAAACACCTTTCTGTATCTTCCTTCTTGACTTCTTTTGAGAATTAGTAAGAGGGGAGCGGCATCTCTGCCTTGGAATCAGAATACAGAGCTCCTTTTGAAAGCCTTCTGCTCAGAGAAACAATGAAAGTTGTAGGGATCAAAAGGGTGGGGAAAGGATGCAGATGAGGTTTTTGCCTGATCTGTGACACAAACTCTGTTGTGAAAATGAGACAACTTGAAACTTCAAGGCTGAACCAGAAATAGGAGACAGGGAATAAAGCTGAGATGGAAAAAGTACTTCAGGAAAATGAAACGCATTACAGATAGCTGGGGAAGGAGGAGGGCCAATGATAAATGGTGAGTGACAAAAGAAATGAGAAAAAATAAAGGCTAAACCAGAACGACCTAAAAGTTTCCAGAGTGAAGTTCATTTTCTTGAAAATAACTGGAGTAATTAAACTGTATTGAAATCTGGAAGAAGTGTAAATTCTTAACATAAAGATTATTTAGAAAATACTTTTTTAAATCCAGAAATTCATTACAATTTTGCCAGCACTTGTTCTCACTGCACTCCTGTGGTGCCTGGTTGCTTCTCTAGTAGTATATGTGCATAGGGATGTGCTTATAAAACTACCATCTTAACTGAAGCAGACATTGAAAAAAGCATTGGTAATGTTGTAGAGACAATTGGTAAAAATAATTTTTAAAACGAGGCAAAACCAGTAATTTCTTTAAAGTTTGAAGACTACATGGCATGTAAGGCAGGAGTTACACTCATGGAATCAAAACCTACATACGTTTTTGTATGAGGTAGGAATCTCATGGAAAAATAGTATGTTACTGTATAATGGAAGGCTATGATATTTTCTCATGAGAGAGTAAGGGTAAACTGATGGCTTTTTATTCTGATATTTCTTTGATTTTTTTTTTTTTTTCACCCGACTGATATTCTTAGTTTGACTTGCTTTTTTCCTCCTTTTTTTTGTCATTTGTTTTTGTTTTGTTCTGTTTTGTTTGGGGCTTTTTTGTTTGTTGGTTTGTTCTCTTGGGGGATTTTTTTGGCTATTTTTTTGGTGTTACTGCCCTATTTCTGTTATGAAAATTGGTCATTTTAGTACAGCTGAAAATTCCTATTTCACCTCAAGGGAAGCATTTGTTAAAATGGAATTTGGAAACTCCTTTAAAAATTCATTCTGAAGGAGCTGCTGTAAATAAGTGCTTCTTTGTAACATTAACAAACCAAATACTGAGCTATTAGGGACTCTGAAAAAGAACGCTGATTATAAACTGCCACTGAAATTTGTTATTTTTCTGAAAACCAGTTCATCTGCTTCAGTTTGCTCAGAGTAGGTTAAGTAACACCAGGCAGTGTGAATTCAGTCATATGGATATGTGTAGAGTCATGTCATTGTGGTATAATAAGCAAGTAAACCTAAAAAACCCCACCCTTATCTAAGTTTATGTTGATATAAAATGTGTATCAAGATCACATCTAAATATTTAAGATACACTTAAGGAGGTTGTTTAAGAAAATCTGAAGATAGTTTTAAAACAAAAAGGATGATGAAGCATATTAATAAAATTATTTCCATGGCTCAAGATCTTCTGGGACTGCTTTCTGTAGGCCTGAATTTGGAAGTCATTATTCATTGTTATAGTGACTGAGAAGAGTTTCTTAAAAGTCTAATCAGTAAAAAGTTTTTTCAGGGATTTTCTTGTCTATATTGTAGGAAAATCACATGGAATTTAATTTTGCAACAGGGAATAGAAGATGAAGCTGTAATAACATGGGAATAGGACAAATAAAATTCTTGCTATACATGCTCCTTAAAATACAGAAATGAATATATTTGGGCTTGATCTAAAGTCTGCTCTTATGTGAAGAGTCTGGTAAGCTTTCCAGTCTGTGAAAGTTATGATTTGGAAATGTTTTTGCACAAGGAAAAAGAAACATTCATGTCTTAGGGTAAGAATGTGAGAAGTTTTGTCTTTTTCTGGGGCTCTTTGAAGAATGTCTTAGACGAGTTGTGATGTTTGCACTCCAGTTCTGGAAATACAGAAAGCCTTAGTTCTTGCCACGTGTCTTTTAACTGGATGCACTCAAATCATTCTCTTTGGGATCACAGTGTTACCTCTTTTTAGAGTCAAAAGCATTTGCATCCAAGTTTTTTCCACTAAAGAACAGTATGAGCTCTACAAATTATGCAGTGTGTAGAAGTTTATCTGTTCAACTTATTTGTCCCTGCTTTTAGAAAGAGAGAGGAATTTAGCTTGCAGTTAAGGATAAATTAGAGAAGAACGGTCATGACCTCTGTTACTGTATATTGCATTAGTTTCCTTAAAACACTCTTGAAGTTTGAGTCTGGTACATGAAAATCCCTTTTTTGCTTTTAAAGAATTCTCCAGTTCTGTAAGCACATAGTGTCTTTGTGTTCATTTATTTAGTAGTAGCTGAGAGCGATTCCTTCCTTGAAGGCTCAGTCCCAGTCTCTTTTTCTGCAACTGGGCTGAGTTCAGGGTAATACAGTTTCTGCTTTCCTTACACTCTCAATTGCAGTAAAAGAATTGTGAATGAATGTACAAGAGGGCTGGGCAGTATTTCTTCTGCATTCAGCCAGGATTTAAACAAAAAACCAAGCCTTTGCAAATCATAATGAACAAAGTTGCATTTTATGTTTTTGGAATAATCCGTCAGACCTATTTATACCATCTGGTGGTGTTAGTTATTGTTCTGGTTTGTAACAGCTATTCCTGGAATAGCATCACACAAAAATGGCTATAATGAAAAGGTAAAACTCTCGGGGAAAGTGTAATAAAGGTGACTTCCTGGTGAAAAAATCTGATCAAGAAGCCTGAGGATTGTGGGTGAAGGGGACAGTGAAATGTCAGGGGTGTGTGTGCAGAGAAATAAAATGTTGCAAGCTCAGGTCGTGGCCGACAGCTTTGCAATTCCCCCTGGTTGTATGGGAAGAGCAGGCGGGCTCATTTACCTCGCTCACAGGCCAACCCCTTCTGACAATTTTCAAGTCAGTGGAAGTTTGAAATCAGTAAGATGGGAGCTGAGACAAGGCCTTTGTATTTCTCAGTCTTTCCACCTCAAGCTTTAGGTCGAAACAATTGTGAAACGCTGCCAAGGCTGATGTGTTTCATATGAATTGTCTCTGTGCCCTGGGAGAAACACCCACAGGTCAGTGGTTCCTTCCAGCACTTTACCTTTGCCTCGGCAGCTGCTTTTGCAGACATGATAAACTGCACTTCTGTGCATGATTTTCAGGTAGACTGATACATCTGGTTTCTAAGAAGTGAAGTCTTTTAATTCTGTATTAGTTCAGAGAAAGGGAAGATATGCAGTCTCTGTCTCCCACTGTTTCTCTGGTACCTTTCCCAATTTTGTTTTGTGTTAGTTTGGGTTTTTTTCCCCAAGGCTTACAGTAGTTGTAAAAATGTGTAGCAGCTGAGCTTTTTCATCAAGCATCTGTTGGGGACAGAACTTAATCGGATGAAAAACATGAATGGCCAAACCAGATGCACCAAACTCTTAATATTTTCCTCCAGGCCTGAAAACTCTGCTGACATTTGCCTAAATACAGCAAAGACCCAGGCAATCTTCTTATTCTGACAAGAAACTTAAATCAAGTTTTAATTAAAAAACTATTTGATTTTTTGAGAGTTCCTGTAATTAATACTATTTGTCTGACATTTCAAATACTTTACTCACTGTAATTTTCTCATCTGAAAGAGGTTTAAAGCACCAAGAGTATAAATTATTTCTTGTTTTATATTACAAACCTTGAGGTGTGAAAGTTCTTCCTAACATAGCTTTTAGAGACTTCCTTTGTATGTCAGAAAAAAGCATCGATACATAGTTAGCGTCAGAAAAAAATAATGCTGAACATTATACTTTTAAGCACAATAGTTTTCATTATAAATGAGAAATGGATTTCTTTTATGAATCATATACCCTTTTGTTGTGCATTCTCAAAATAATTATTTTCCACTGCAACAAGAACCAGTAAAAAAGCACAAAGACTTTCTCAGATACTGGTGTATTCTTGTCTGAGCTTGGCAGTGCACTCTTATACCAGTGGCTGCTGAGAAGCTGCAGGATGCTTCTAGGCCATGGTGACATGTGAACCATTTCAGCAGGAGAGGCCAAATCTTTTGGCAGTGAAGATGTTCTTTAGGAGCTGCAGTCACAAGGACAGAGAAAGTGTTTACTGGATTGAGATTGTATAGAACTTACAAGGAGCTGGACTGGAAGTGTTGATTGTGTTTAGCAGTCTCATGACAGCTCCCCAAATATTGGAGAGTAATGAGTTGAAGGTGGCCCATTTAATTTAAAAGTAGGGCGAAGCAGTTAAACCAATCAAGGGCGTGTTCATCAAATTTGAGCAGAATTTCCTCTGCTCACCATGAGCCTCCTGGGATGGACTGAATTGTGGTCAGACCAATACTGGTTAGGGTGGTAGTGCTGGGAGGTTCATTTGCATCTAAACTGGGAAGTTTCTCTGCCCTGGAGCTTGCCCCTGTAGATTCCCAGCCAGAATCAGTGCACTGTGGGGCTGTCGTTGTGCTCCTCAGCATCTGTGCTTCCCCTGTGTACACTGCAGCTGCTTTTGTAAAAAGCTGGGAGAAGGTGTCTCCTGGATCCCAGCTTCTCTTGAATTTTAACTTCAGCAGAAGCTGGGAATGCAGGAGGATGTGGACACCACTGTCTGTCATAGAGAAGCAAGTTGTTCATTTGCTTCTGAAAAGGCACTGAGTTCCAACTCAAGTTTCTGCTTATTAAGAGTTCAGCAAGACCTGGGAGATTCTGTCACAGTGATAATTTTCCAGTTGTTTCAAACACGGAAATAAAGGTTGAGATTTGTATCTTTGTACACTGGAGATCATGTGTGATAGTGCCAATCAGCAAACTTGTGTCTGTGGAAGCAATGGCTGTCCCTGAGCTGTTCTAGGTGTGGGAACCACAGCCTGATGCTGCTACAGGGTGGACATTTTTGGTTTTGGGGGCAGGGATGGAAAATCTGTGCATGTTCTGGATGTCTTCCCCCAGAAGGGCAAGTATCAGTGACAGTAATATCTGTACCTTAGTTTGTGTGACTTAACCAAGTCCCCTACCTGAACAGGTCTGTTCACAGCTTTTAGAATAGGAAACTGTGTAGGGATGTATCTTGAGGAGCAAGCATGGAACTATTACCTTATAGACTCACACCATTCTCTTCCCTACTCGTTCTCTGGACAGTGGAGAGGGTTTCAGCAGCAGAAGTTGTAATGTATCTACCTTATGCTCCCCTGTGTAAAAGATGTGGACCTTAGGTGGAGGAGGAATTAGAATGGTCCTAAAACTTTTGTAAGAGCTCTAACTGCTGAGCTATTAGATGAAGAAAGAGTTTTTCTTGCAGCTTTTTATAAAAGGCAGGTGTACCCTCTGGTTTATGGTAGAAAAAGCCTTTGTATTGGAAGTTGAGAGAGTGGGGGCAGCTGTCTCCCTGCAGTGAGGATTTGCTCACTTGGTGTCTGCAGCCTTAAGACATCTCTGCTGCTCTGTGTGAACCTCATCTCTGCCTAACCCTCCTTCTGCATTGAGGAGGAGCCCTGGGCACCAAACTGGGCCCTGGGGATTGTTCTAAGCATTGTCTGACTGTGAGTTAGACGTTGTGAAGCTCAGTGTCACTGTGCAGAAACCTTTCTGTGAATTCTCTTCCAAGTGCTTTTGAAAATATCTAATTTTTTTTTTCTAAGCCTAATTTTCAAAGGTGGTACAGGAGCCTCTACTGGAAAGGGACTAGAGCTTCATGATCTGCAGACAATCAGCACTATCCAAAAATAATTCTCAGGTTGTGCTACAGTGTTACCATTCTCATTATTATTATGTTATATTCTGTCTTGATATGACCTCTGCAAGTAGTCTTTATTCTCCTATTCCCATTTCATACATTGTACCAGTGCCTTTGAGAAAAATTCAGATAAATCAGTAGAAAAATCTGTGTTCTTACTAAAAGAAACAATTTAAATTTGTCAGAAAATGAAACACTCAGAACATTCCCTTGAAAAACAAGTTTCAGGACAACTCTGGTTTTAGTAGACTTGCATAAACCTGGGTGATATTTATGAAGATGTGTAACTCTCCCTGACTGAAAACCTAAGTATCAAACCTCATTTGTATCTCTAGATGCATAATGCAGCCCAGTTGATATAAGGTCATTGACTGCAGTCTATTTTCCCATGGCATTTTAGTAGAGCTGAAATGGATGCAGACTAAGAGTTTACAGGTACTTTTATCTGTGAGAAGGGATAAAAGTGAAAACTGAAAAAAGTAGTAAAATGAGGGTTTTATGAAGATTACTAGACTCCAGAAAGTGGCATTTAGTATTTTATTCATCTGTTGTTTAGTAAATCCTTCTCTCCCTTTATGAAGAGTAACCCCTGCCATTTTCCCTTAGAGACCCTTGCTAAGGTTCCAGTACAGAATGCAGTTCTGTCTGCCTCTTCTGGTTCTTTAATGGTGCATAGAAACTTGAAACAGGAGATGATTTTTCCTTTTTGGCAATGCCTTTACAGACTCGTATATGGCTGTTATTCTAGCTTGTTTGTTTATTTTATCCCGTCGTATAAAAGACCCCGACCAGAAAAGATTAAAAGCTTCCAAATCACTTATATGGAGAAATAACTTGAGAAAGCTGCATTTTTAGCTTGTGCAGCATAATTAAACCCACTAATGAGTTAAAACACTAATATAGAAACAACATAGAAGACTTTTTATACTCAGTATCGAAGTGTCCACCTGTATCCCTCTACTTTGTTAGACCCCCTTGAGTTCCAAGCATGGTTCCAAATTGCCCTTCAGAGTCTGTAGCCTGAGCATCCTTCTTCCTAATGAAACTACAGAGATGTGCACAGGTTAGTTCATCCAGAAATTGTCCTTTCTGGAGTTAAAACAGGAAGGAAGGTAACGCAGAGCTTGCCAATTTTTCTTCTAATCTTTTTTAAGAGTCTAGAAGTGTGGCTCTCGGTCCATAAATTAGAACAACTGTGAGAAACATTCCAGTAAATGACCAAATGTAAATGCTCATCTGTGAATGAAGCCAGTGGTAGTGTGGACCCGTTTAGGAATCTACAGGGCTTCCTGGGGGCAACTGCAGAAATGTATTCATTCTCTTTGTCCTTCCAGTGCGTGGAGAACATTCTGCCATTAGTGGGTTCCACGGCACTTTGCAAACTGCACACCAATCTGATCTTTTCTCGTTTTGGAGAGCCAATTGCTTTAGCTATTTTCTCAAGCATTTAGAAGTTTTGCTTTTCAGAACGCTCATCAATTGCTGCTACTCTAGTTAGACACAGGCAGTACAAACACAAAACTCCAGTCTTGCTTGGCTGAGCTGGCATAGCAGCGTATGAACTGCTTGCATTGGGAACCTGCTGGGATAAAAAAGTAGCAGTGACCAAACACTGAAATATCTGGGATTCTGCAGAGGCAGTGGCACTAAAATTGAAAGCATTAAACACAATCTTGCTTAAATATTAAATAGCTGCACACTAACCCCTTCTACTTGCTGGCAAGAATAGTAATGCTGCTCTAATTCAGAATGAAATTAAAATCAAACAAAACAAATTCTCTGTAACCAAAAGCAAGTCTGTGGCAGGGATGAGTCAGGACTGAAGTTCTGAAATTATGAAGTGGATTTTATGCAGGAGCCTCTCTCCCTTTCCCTGTTGCCAGGGAGGGTTCATAGGCAACAGACTTAATGGGTTAGGCAGACAACTTGTTGCTGACTAAGTCACGAACAGCTGACACCTCTTCTGCATCTTGGAAGGCTTGCATGCTCTTTGGATGTGTTAGACCAACAGTGGTGTGCTTTGAACTCTTTTCCTAAAAGGAATTTTTTCCACAGCTTTTTACAAATTTGGGGTAAATCGCTTGCTTATTTGAGTAGCTAACTCATTTTGTTCTTTCTGCTTTCTTATAGGTAAAGTACAGTATTCTGTCAGCTACAGTTTTAGTTCCCCCCAGTAGCAGGGAAACCTTGGGTCAGATTCATCAAAAGGGATAACAGATATTTGCAGGTATTGCATACTAATGAATAGCTAGCTCTTGTTCATTATTTAACTACACCAGAAATTTAATGAATACCTCGAAAGCTATTTATTGAATTCTGTGTTTGTGGACAACAGTGCTTCACAAAGTGCAGATCACTGAATACCATGGACAAGTTTCTGCATGTATTCAGTTAAATATAAAAATTAATGTACTTCAACCATGCATGTCCTCGTTCATTCTTCTATTTGCCTCAGTGGCTTTCTGCCACCATTTAAGCACTTTAGAAGGTGAGCACAGTGTGAATTCAAGACAGTCACAAACCAAGGAGCATCTGGATAGAAGCTTAAATGTACACTACTACTACTTTGTAATATCATCATACATATGGGGAAGAATGAGCATTCTGAAGAAGCTGATGTGTATCATGGTTAAATGGTTTCTGATATGGATGGCTTCTATCAGGAGACTGCTACAGCTGCTGGGCTTTGGCAGTTCTGAGGCGGCTCCCAAAATTCTCCGGCTGTAGGTCCAATCCTGCTTTTTGAAACCCTGAGCATGGAGATTTGAAGAGCTGGAACTATTCCTGTTGTGAGTTTGTGGCTCTGGTGACTGGGCAGCTCTTTTAAACCAGGGTGTTGTTTTTTAACAGCAGGAACAGAGCAAAGCAAAAGGGACAGGGGAGAGGGGGAGGGTGGTGAGTGCGGTGGCAGGGCTGTGGTGAACATCCCTGGCTTTGCCAGCTCTCTGGTCTGACCTCCTCAGAGGCTCTAGCAGGTTGCTGCATCCCTGTCACTCTGCCTGACAAGAACAGAGGGATATTGTTTAACTATTTGTGGTCCTTTTGATGTCTTGCTTCCTGGTACTGGCAAAACAAGTACTGTAACTTGGCTTAGGCTTCCTTGGAGCTAATTCTGAAAGCATGAAATCATTCCGCATATGTTTTCAGCAAGGGGCTTGTTTCGAACCTCTTCATTATTTCTTCTGCATTGCTGATGGTCCAGAAACCAAAGCACCAAGTCCATGCCGTGAGCAGTTTGATTACACAGCGTATGGAAGTTTATTTCAGGGTGAACACAGTGATCATAGAGAGGCTTGTTGTTGTCAGGACTTCGTCTAACTCTCCTCCTGATAATTCCATAGAAGCTGTCAAGGGAACAGAATTGATATCATGTGACCACTCAAAAAAACCAGCTTAGTTTTCGAAGAGTAAAATAGTTTATTGTAACTCTGTGACCACTGGTACCACTCAGTTTCTTGAGCTTGAATCAAAACTTCAAAAAAGGGACATTTGAAAAGAAATAAACTGTCAAACCTTGTATTTTAGGGTGTTTTTTTTTCATTTTTTTCTCAGGAGGAAGCCTTATTAATTTAAAAATATTGTGTTTAATAGTCCATTTTCGAACCCAGAATATTAAAGACTGTATTCCCGGTGTTTATGAGGTCCGAGTTCAGCAAAGCACTTAGGCATGTATCATGTAAAGCATTTTATTGGTTTTGCCCTTCACTGGTTATATGCTTTCCCAAGTCTTACTTCTCCAAACCCCCAATCTTTTCATAGTATAAATATGTGTAAGTCCATTCACATTGAGTTTTTTGCTTTCTGGATGTTCTGCTTGCCCGTGAAGTCTGAGATATACATTCTATTAACTGTGTGTAGCCAAAAGGGGCACATAACTCCAATTACCTGATACAGAAAATCTTGACTAAATGTGTGGTTGTCCCATGTCTGTGTGTGCAGCCCAGGGTGTGCACAAATTTGCTTATAAAAGGGTTGTATGCAAGCATGGTCATTTAAACAACTCTTCCATCTTTGAGTATTGAAAACAATTATGGGCTTTTAAAAAATATTGCTGGAAAGTTTTTATGATAGTTTCAGAACTATTTACCTCCCCCATCCCCTCCTCTCTCAGGGGAAAGCATTTGGAGAGTTGGACTCTTAAAAATCTCACATCCCCAGACTGAACTTCTGCAGAAAAACCTACCGTGGTAATCAGTACGTTCATCTGGGGAAAAAACAGAGCTGAGCTATTTATTTATCTTTAATTATAAGTAGTTAAACAAGGAGAATAGACTTACAGTTCCTACTGAACTTAAAAAGACTCTGATTTGTGCCAACTAAAAATTAATTAGTAAGGAATTTTTAATTTCAGCATCCTAGGCCAAGAATCTATTCCTTGATAAAGATGTCCCTGTGGAATAGAGTTATGAGATGAGATTAGAAGGAATGTAAAGTTTATATCCCATGAAGCTCCTACTCTGAGCACCGATGCAAAGGGCATTCCTAAATTTTTTTTTTTTTTTTGGTGTTGGAACACAAGCTCAGAGCTGACCAGACGGGGGCCCAGCGTGCCAGATGAAAGGACACAAGATTCCTTGAATGGAGGTGGAAAAGTATTAAGGGCTTTTTAATCTGAAGTAAGAAATTGCTCTCCTGGATTTGTGAACCTGAAAAGATAGAACAGCTAATACCATTCATTTTGGAAAATCATCACATGCTGCTACTGCTTGCCTCATGTCGGCTTGATGCAGAGGGGCATAAAACACTTGTGTTAAAAGCCAGTTGTTTCTTATTCGTTAAACCTCTTTCTCCCAGTTTTGTTAGATTTTGGCATTTTTTGAGGTGTGGATAGAAAGTAGGGAAAGCTGAAAATTCCCAGTGGAAAACTGGTGATCACTAGATAGAAAATATTTCAGGTTGGCTTTTGTGAGAAATACAACTGTTTTGGCTCTCAAAGTCTAAACTGATTGATTTCAAATATTTTCCCCTCAGACAAATTTTACAACATTAGGGAAAAAGGAAAGTTGAAAGATAATATTTGTTAGTAGTGCAGTTTTACAATCAGACATTCAAAAATTCTAAAGTAGAGCTGCTAGGTTATTCTAGCATGTTTATATTGATTTATGAAAAGCCACAAACATTAGTAATGAACTTTAAAATGAACCACTTGTTGTTCCTTTGAAAATTGTTCTCTGATCTCTCGGTTCCTTATGGTGATTGAAAATCACAATAAAAGTGTGAGTCTCAGTGGAGGGGAGGCACAGCAGTAGTGTTCACTGCTACATGTACCAGGAAAATACCAGTGCACCATAAAGGTTCTAGGTAACTTAAAGAAAAATTATATTAGTGTAGAGCTAGTGCTGTAAATATTTAATTATTTCCTTCTCTCTTTGAGTTGGAGGCAAATGATTGCCATCATGCTAAAGTGAGAAAAAGCACACTGTGAAATCTGTGTTGATTGCTTTGGGTGAGTAGTGACAGGCCTGCAGGGGTGAAACATGGTGGAAACTGCAAAAAGAATCTGGCAAAAGACCTGTGGACTTTAATATGTCCATAGGGTAGCATTTCCATGAAGGATGTGGAAAAAAAAATATATTCTCTTTTCTGTAAGCAAGCTGATTTTCATGTTAGTTATTCACCACTATGATTTTACTTTCTTTTCTTCTTCTTTTTTAAAATTTTTTTATCTTTGGTAGTTTTGCCTGAGTTTCGGCTTTGTCATTTTCAAATGGTGGTCAAATCTCTACAATAGCAACAAGGATTGCCATGAGGAATTATGAAAGAATCCTACACATTATGGAAGGTAGTATAGAGAGAAAGAAATGTAACACAAAATTTACTGTAAGTGACAAGCTGAAATGGAAGAGTACTCTAAGAATCTGTGGAGTACAGCAGATTTTACTTTTGCTTTAAACTTCAAAATAACTGTGTGGGTTATCACGAAGTCTCCCAGTCACAAGACTCAAACCTCAACTACTAAAACAAACTTTGTGTAGGAAAGAGGTTTCTATTTTTACATGAAACCTGTAAGGCAGTTTTTCTCTAAATGAGAGCATATAATGTGTGCAAATACATTTGCGAGGGTATTTTACATAGCCCGTTTTTGCTTTTCAATAATGGCTTTCTTTTAAAGAAAAATGATGACCCTTTAGAAAAGGAAAAGAGGAGAGATGCATTAGCAGCCTCAGTTGGGGCTGCATTCATAGGCTTGGAAAGATTCGGAGGGAGAGAGGTGGGATCTTTCACTGCCAGGCTTACTTAAGCTGAACTTTGCTTTGAGGATAGTTGAGGCTCCTGGTTTGAGATACTGAGAGTTGCTCTCGTGGCTATTTCTGAGCAGCCTGTGTGCACTTGTGTACTTGAAAATGTCTAAGAACCCCCATATTCATTATACAGAGGCAATCACAGAGCTCTCCAGAGCTGTACCCAAAACGGAGTGACTTTTTTGGCTAGGAAAATCCATGGTTGGATCAATTTAATGAGCTCTGATTTCTGATTGATTTATTCAGTTGAAGAAGCAGAAATTGGAAAATATGCAAGACCTTGATGTTCCTTCTTAAATGTGTTTCAGGAATTTGTTTTGGGTTTTGTTGGTTTTGTTTGGTTTTTTAACAGAAAATATTGTTTTACTTTGAAACATATCTCAACATCATTTTCAGCAAGTTAAAAAATCAAGGCAGAGAACACATCTTTCAATTTCAGATCTAATTAAATATTTTGTTGTATTATAAGGTACTTATTTTTCATCACATGAAAAAAAGCTGAAAAAATCTCAAGGCTTATTTTGGGTTTCGGTGCTTTATAGAACATGAACACAACTCTAACAACAACCAAATTTGTTTTTACACTATTAGAACTGTCAGTTGTGAAAGCTAAATAGTTCTGCCCTCCTTCCTCTCATCTCCAAACACAGAGAAAAACAGATCTCTTCTGTCTTACTATGCCTTTGTTCCATTAACATGCTGGAATATATTCACTGTGAAATTCCTCTTCCAAGGATTCTTTTTTCAGCATAATACTTGAAGCCTCATATTAATCTTTCTAGTCTGTATAAAATATATAAAATTTTGGATTACTTACTATTAAAAGAGACACAGGCTGTTCTACTGTGCAGTGTTAAGCTCTCAAAGAGTTAAAGCAGGCAGCAGAATACGTGTTTTCTTTCATGCAAGTTGACCTTTGCATGCAGTAGACAGCTTTCCATTTTCCTTGAAATAAAAATATTTTACTAGATACAGTGTTTAAATAAATCAAATGAGACTTCAAATTATGTAAAACCTGACCATTTTAAATAAAATTACTGCTTTCTCGTCTGCATTTCTGGCATAATTCACTTTTAATGCTCATCTAAGCTGTAATGTCTCTGCTGTGTATTTGGGCTGCTTGATTATACTGATGGGTAGTGTAATTTTTTGGTTACACGTACAATGAAGGTAATTTTTGTGTTTCTAAGCTAGAAGATCAAGTTCTGTGACCTGGAGAAAAAGAAGGCAAATCAGAAGGTGTACAGGTGCAGCTCCTTGCTGTTGCAATGGGAAACCTGGGAGGGCTTTCCACCACCTGTCCAGAACCTTTCTGAGGTGGCTGGGTTGGGGTGGAGTGGGAAGGGGCAGATGGTTTGTACAGTAACTTCCCCACCTTTTGGAAGGTGTGCTGTTGGAAATGGTGAGGTTACTGGTGGAAATACACTGGGACAATGACAGAGATGGATGAAGGCATGTACAAAATGATGATCTAGACATTAGGCTTTTTTTTTTTTAAATCAAGGACAAGCTATCTTTTTCTCCTTGCTTTAACCTGCTTTTAACCTACTATTACTTTTAGAGAGGCACATCTTTTTGCACAAGTGTGAGTTATCAGTCTGATATTATGGATGAATTCTATAATAAACGTGGTATTTGAGGAAACGGCTCTTGAGTAAAAACACAGTGAAGAAGGTGGTACTGAAGCAAGAGTTAGAAATCAACCACACCCACTTTGGGCTGAAGTGATCAGAAACGGGGTTTCAATGAAAGAATGGGTTCTCTCTCAGACATCTCGGTTTCGGAAATGGCATCTTATTTACTGATCTTCACTAAAAAAAGCTTCCATTTTCTTGAGAACAAAAATACATCTTTGGATCAGATTTTGCTCTTCCCTGTTTCTCTTCAACTCTCCAGAGAATATGGGCAGGCTGAGTTGCTCCTCTAACTCAATTCTCTTACCTTTGTGGGGGGAAGAGGTTGTCTGCAAGTGTATGGAAAGCGAGAAGAATCTTCATCTGGCTAAAGGAATATAGTCAATAATTTTTTTAACCATCTGCAAGAAAACAGCAGCAAAACCTGCTTGCTGAGAAAGGTGGATCTCTCTGGGCCTTTTACCTTAATTCACTCACAAAAAGTATTGAATTCTTAAGAACCCACCCGTGCTACTCTCTGTATCAGGAGATGCTGATTGCGGACATTGTGCTGTACAGATAAGCACAAAGGCTTCTTTACTTTATATGTTCTGTGCTTCTCCACTTCCTTTCAGAAAAAGAAAATCCAGTTAGGAATGAATCCAAATGGCAGGAGAGGAAAGTGGAAATAGAGGCTTAACAAACAATGAAAAGCAGCTCATAGTTTACACGATGAGTTTACAGCAGGAAGAAGGAGATTCCACTGAATCTGTGCTGTGCTAGCTAGTTAACAAATGCTCCTCAGTCTTTAAAACAAACTGAATTATATCTCTGAGTGTAAATTCCAGATGAACTGTTTGATGAGCCTTTCACTTTGCTTAGAGATAAAGGTTGTGGGAAAGGGTCCACTGAAGCTGCATCCAGTCAAAGTGCCTCCAGCACAGTTGTCTTATTTCTTTCCTATTATTTTTTATTTTGTTTTCATCTAGGGTATGAGCAAATGCTGTTCAGGTAGTGTTTAATTTAATTACTGCCAAATATTCAGGTTCCATACCTGTAGTTTACAAGTCTGCCTGTTTTTGCTGAAGCTTAATGGGTCGCATAATTTTGAGAAAGTTGCCTTCACATATTATAGGCTGTATGTGTTTCCAGTGAAAGCAGTTCCTTGTCCTACTGTAAAATTTAATTACCTAAAGTTTTGTAAACCACTAAATGCCACAGAATGTGGTTACAAAGAATAGATGTATATATTTTAAACTCTTCTTTGAATATTGGTATATAAGCACGATGACATCAGAACTGTACTGAAGAGCTGGTTGGTGTCCTATGCCTTGCTTGACTCTAAAACTTGCTCTTCTGAATGTCGTCAATCTATGAGGTTTTTTATTTCTTTTTTCCTGCAAAGACATCGAAACCACAGGGATGTGTCCAATGGAAGTAAAGGTGCCTTAGCCTTGGTAACTTGTTGTACAGGAGGAACAGCTGTAACTCTGCCACGTCATTCAAGCTTTGCCCTCATGGTTATTCATCTCTGCATCAATATATTCTGTACAACTGCTAGACTGGAACTAACAAAGCTTCCTAGGAAGGCTTGACAGTCCCCTTTGACATGTGTGTGGCGTGGCCAGAGGTAGCCCAGACCCCTGAACTTGGGCTATTATTTAAGAGTCTAGACGATGCTCTTAGTCATAGAATTTAGTTTTAGTCCTGTCCTGTGAGGAGCAGGGAGTTGGACTCGATGATCCCTATAGGCCCCTTCCAATTTGAGATACTCTGTGATTCCGTGTAACTCCTGGGTCCAGAATGTACTTTGGCATTCTTTTTGGAGGGAGGTATTTCAACAGCTGGATTAGTTACATGTGTAGAAGACCCTTAGTGACTGCATCAGGTTCAAAGCAGGCATGCACATGAATGGGCAGTGAATGCTGGCAGAATGGTGTGGTGCTGTTCTTGTGTGAATTATGGTTTTGTTGCACATATTTGTGTGCTCTGTACCTCGTGCCTGTCCTGCCCAAGGACTGCTTTCTGTGTGTCTGGTGGCTGTGAGCATTATAGCTCTTCTACCACTTCATCTACCACTGTGTCAGTGCCTGAAAAAGTGTCCACATGATCTTTATACCTCCTCTACTCCAGAATCACATAAGGTTTGTGTGGGTTTTATAATTAGAATTTTTTAAATAATTAATCATTATATCTACATGAATTCAACAAAGTCAATAGGAGGTATTTGGTGATACTTGTCCCTTTTTGTTCCATTACTCATGCTTCTGGTAGGATCTGTTGCAGGTAATATCTGCAAAAATTTCTAAAGCCCTCTTTCATCTAACTGAACATTTATCCTCAAGTTTCTCAGCATACCTCTCTTTGCTGCTAATGCCATCTCACTTGTTGAAACAAGCTTAATGATCAAAGTTAATGAACCATCTTGGTAGGGTTTGGAAGCTTAGAAATAGAAGACTGAAGAACGAGGAAGACCTTTTCTATACCCAGAAATATCTTAGCAGAACAGGTTCATGGAGAGGGAGTTTTTGACAAAAGTCGTGATAGTTTTCATCCATTACACAATGCTCAAGTGAACTGTCATCCTATTTCCTTTGCTCATGGTGCTTTCACTTTTCATGCACCCTCTCTTTTAGCAAGAGCAAAGCTGCTTTGTCTTTTTGCTTGTGTAGGTGCTCCTGGATTGTGGCCTTCACAAACACGCTACAAATTTGTCCTGCTTTAGCTGGTTCTAATTGCTAGTGATTTATGAGAGATGCTGTGAAACAACATAAAGTTAATTTTTCTTCTCTATTAATTCAGATGTTATAAGCATTTGGGTTTACTCCTGTGATTTCCCCTCCCTCACAATTTACTTTGAAAACCAAAGCTCATAGGACTGTGTTGTCCTATTGTAGCCTGCAGTGCTTCCTTCTCCTTTCTCTTCTAAGTCAATTGAGAAATTGTTTAGCTTTAAAAAGTAGGGGAAAAGGTGCACTAAATGACAATCGTATAATGAAGGTAGGTGTACTAAATATCAGTGGCCTTTAACAGATGAAAGGAGAAGAGAAAAACCTCACTCTACACTCTCTGATAATTTGAAGTAGCTGCAATACTAAAACCAGTCCTGCAAAACACTCACGTGAATAATCCTTACTGTGGCAAGTTGTCCAGTTGTTCCCAGCACCGGTGAAAGGCAGTGGTCTGGCAGCTTTGAGGAATGAAGTTCTTTTTTTTATTAGCCGGGCAAGTTTCCCAACACACATTGCCTGGTCAGCCTGCTTAAACCCCAATCTGAAGAGGGAGGGATAAGCTTTCTCTCGGGCTAACAGGCAGTTTGGTTTCCACAGATCACATAATTCTTGCTTGTATTTGGAGGCTGCCAATTAGCAAAAAGGAAAGGGAGAGACTTTGCAGGAAATTGCAGCTCTAATCCACAAAACTTGCATCAGAGAAGGACCACCTTGCTGCCCTCTGCAGATTCTGGAGAGGCCGTGCCCAAAGCCTGTGCCCCCTGCCTGTGCCAGTGTGTGTTCCAGGGATGCTCACAGTCTCCACATCAGGCCTGGGGAGCAACCTGTGCTACTGCTTCCCTCGTCCACTTTCACTCGCTCTCCTTCTCAGGCTGCTTTCTAGGAACACCTTCCATCCAGTTTGAGACCCTTTTACTTGATGCTGGTGAAAAATCTTGTAAAAAAGCCTTTTGCATCCATACCCTGGGAGTCCCAGGCCTGCCCTAACCCAGTGTTTAATCACAAAGAACAAGACCTGGTTTACTCAGTGGGCAAGGTCTGTAAGCCCAGCTCTGACCATCTCAAATTTTTTCATGCTCTGAAAGTGAATGCAGAATAATTTTTTAATATTACTCTGTCTTCTGCAATCTCTGCCCATGCCTCTCAGATGGAAGCAGACAGCAGATAATCAGAACTATTGTGATGTTTGTTTTCCAGACACGGGTAATTGGAACTTCAGGACTTCCAAATCAACTGACCCAGGACTCTACCCTTCCACCAAAAGAACTATCAACAGTGCAAGATGTAATCCAATTTGTGGACAGGCTCCAGGGGCAAGTAGGACTCATGGTACATTTCACAGCTGTTTGAGCAGCCACCATTTGTGGGAGAACAGTGATTAGACTGCAGAATGTGGAATTGTCCAGGGTTTACCTACAAGTTTGATCAGGTACTAGTACCAGCAGTATTGAAAGCTGTAGCAGCAGTCCTGGTTGGCAGAAGGTGGCATATCAGCTGCTTGCACATGATCCAGTGCCATTTGGAAAAAGCTTGAGCTGCTTTCGGTAAAAATATCATGATTTGGTCTACTCGGGGTATGCTTCTAGTGAGAGCAGTCAAAGCAGGCAGCTTTAGCACCTTCTGTGCAGGAGGCAGTAGGGCTGCATGAAACATGGCCTCTGTTGTACAGGAGTGGTGTGTTCTCCAGTGGGTGCTTGTGGCAGCTGTTACTGGATTTTAACATCAGGTAGTGGACAAGGAATTGACCATTACTGAGACTGTGAACTGCACAAGGGTGCTTGCAGAAGTCAAACCAGATCTGGAGGTTTTCTGGCACCTTGCTAGTCACCTTTTGTTCTATGTCAAAGCGCACTTCATTGAAAGAGAGGTATTGTCTGAAATGTTTCCTTCTCCGGCTGCGTGGCTGCTAAACATGTGGGTCTTGAGACGCTTAATACAGCTGGCATCTTCTGATGCGGCTTCAGCTGAAGCAGTCATGGGGGAGGGAAGACAGCCCTGCGTGGAAGCTCTTCCCGCTGGTACCGGGGCTGCAGAGGGGAGCTCCTCGTGGGCCCGCTGGCCCTGTTGGCCGGGCCCCACCATCGCGCCGAGCCGTCGGTGCCGGCCCGGGCGGAGGTCGGGCTGGCTCCCCGCCCGCCCTGGGCAATGGCAGCACCTTCTGCGGCCCCGGCCCCGCTCGGGGGCCGCAGGGGCCCCGCGGCCGCCGCCCCTGCCGGAGCCGTGCTCTGCCTCG